>CM067222.1:44248642-44848642 GCA_034190945.1 Octodonta nipae | reverse complement strand
TATTTTGACGGTCTATTCGAAGTTAAACTTCCCTTCGTGTACGCTACCCAATTGGCCTAGCATTGAACTGAAATTTGTTGGAAAAATGAAGCTATATATACCAATGACATTTAACGCCCTTTTGAGTAAATTAAGTATATGGAACTATTGCTATCGAGTAGAATACATATACGATACTCTGACAGCGATATCCAAGTTTATAAAAACACAAAAACAAATATGAAATCTATTTATTTAGACTTATGCCATCCACGGTAGCTTACCTATCGGTGGGGAGGGTGTTGAAATGACCATCGTACTTTGAGATAGGATAGGAATTTTATATCTTCTTCTGGAAAACACGTAAACCATTGAACCAGAGAATGGCATATGTCCGGCACGGAAAGAGATACTTTTAAGACACTTGTATGCGAACCTAAAGTTCTTCATGAACCACTGAAGATAATTAGATTAAAACCAATGGCCATTTAATGGTTTCGGTCGGGAGCCAGATGGATGCTGGAATCGTCGGTAAGGTAAGCATTATTCGGTTACTATATGGGCGCCAGATACATTTAAAGGATACAGGCATACAAGTGAAATAAACCAGAGGTAACAATAATAATGTGTTACTTAACGAAATATATTTTCTAATTATTAACAAGTTTTGAAAATAACATATTCTAAAGGAACTAGGTTAACAATAAAGAAAAACAATTTGATCAGATGCATTACAAATAATTTGGTCAAGTGAGGATTGGACTCGCATACTAAGGCTTCCTTACCACCTTTGAGATTTGTTTTATATATTACGTGATGCGTTTAAAAAAAATTTAATGTTTCATTTAATTTTGTAATTTATAATAGATATTTATCTTTATTTTTCTTGCAAACTTCAAGTGAGGCCCTTTGTTTCTAAGTTTAGATCCTATAGTTTCTGAGATAAACCGAGAAATAGGTCGATCTTTTTTTATTTTTGTTAACATCTTTTAAATAAATTATTTTAAATGTGAAAGAAAAATGTTTGTATTCCTCATAAAGAGGAAAACAAAATAATTCTATAAATTGCCCCTCAAAATAAATATTACGAGTTTCTCCTATTTTTCCCGCAAACTTTTAGCAATGTCCTATACTCTCTATTTTTTATATTTAAACTGAATAGTTTCGGAAGTAAGGGGTGGCTGGTCGATTTTTATAAAATTTCTCCTCAGAAGTTGGGTCAGCATCGACAGGTAGAAATAAAATTTTACTCTGGCTCTGTTGGGGCAACTTGCGCCCACTTGGGCTTGAATGGTAGGTCCTCTGAGCTAGAGGTGCAGCGGATACAAGCTCTTTATACCTAGGGGTAGTGTATACTAAGCACTTCAGCAAGGTTGGGTCATGCTCTAGAGTTGATTTTACCAAACTCTCCTTCTTAAGGTCCTAGATTAATGTTCCTGATCCTCCTCTCTTAGCTAAAATATGTATATAAACTGTCTCAACAATTCTGGCTGAACTACTATTGTAGAGCTTTTTCCCAATATTCTCTTCGAGGTGTCATTCTTTTGAACGCAAGAAAATATATATCATATATACTGTTTCTTGTCGGAAACCAATTTTATTCAAACTCTGTCAAACAATATATATTTTACAACAGTTTCGTTCCCGAGCCTATTTGTATTGGTGAACTAACAGTTAGTTTGTGGGTTGAAAATTGCAAGAACTGCCAAATTGGAAATAACAAATGCAACTGTTGAAATTGTTTGTGAATATAATGCTGGAATAACTTTATCACATACAACGGATAAAACAACTTTTTTTCATAAACGAACTTCAGTACCGCCGGCAATTTTCAATATAATTTAATATTGTATAATGAGATCTTTCCTAAGTTTCTAATTTTCAAAAATTTGTATACCTACTACCGGAAGACGAAAAGTTAGAGGCTAAGGAAACCAGCATTGTTTATTAACTTTTCAAATTTTGTTCATAACACTATTTGGATAAGTTTTAAGAAGTTGTGATTAACATTAATATTACACAACTTAAAAATATATATATTCAGTGGAAATTCCCGCAAGTTCTAAGCATCACAACAATACTTTATGTTCCATTTATACGAGTATCAATTGTGTGTGCAGCCACACCCTTACCTACACCTCATTATTTTTTGGTCAACCACTGGTAATTCTACTTTTAGTGGTTTCAAACAAGAATGTCCATGTCCATGAGTTCATTTACTTACAAAACGAACCTTCCTTTTGCAAAAACACTTGTTGGGATAGTCTGCTGCGGATTTGTTAGACTTTGAACATGAAATTAGGTATTAACATATTCTTTTTCTAAAACAATTATTCCTTACCACTATATATAGCTAAACTCTTACCAGCATCACTGATATTGCATTTTATCGCTTTCGATGCATTAATTTTTTGCTTGAAATTTTCACAACTAAGAAATAGCAAACTCAGTTTTACGACTTAAAAGATTTAAAACTTTGTAATTTTTGTGGTTATTATAGTAAAATGTTTCTCAAAAGTGCACAGTAAAGGGCATTTAAGGACATTTCTCTTTCATTTTGTAGAACTAACAAATATTAAAAATTTATCAAGATGTTTAAAGTTGTTTACAATGTTATTTGTGAAATCAAAGAAAGAGTGTAAAACAGTGCAAATATATAAAAAATGTGGCATTTGTCACTGCACTGATGAAAGTATAATATTTTTAGATTTGTATTTAACAAAGTTATAATTGTAGAAATAGGACATAAGCACCAAAAATCTAATAGGATATCATTGACATAAGAGAGACCATTGCTGAGGAAATAGGAATCCAATAACGGAATGAACATAAGATAGTAAGGTCGAAATCAAATGTGTTGTTACATAAGGGAATGGAAAAGGACAACAGGCATCAAAGTGTATAGTCATATAGAATATAAGAATATACCTAATTATTCAAGGCCAGAATATAAGTACGCTAGATTCCATTCCGCTCAACCACGAGAACAAACCAGATTACGTAGTGGCTACATAACCCAGGTCATTTACGAAAATACAAAATTAATAATAGAACAAAACGAATAACAACGGGTTTTAATGATAAAACATGACTAATTGACATAATATTCAATATTATTATTATACCCGAAAAACCGAGTTTGTTACTGTGGACTTATGTTGTAGAGAAATGAAAAACCTACAAATTGAGCTTCTATACGCACAATTTTCTTAGATAATTGAACCTTTACTCGAAATTACAAAAAAATGTAATCGTTTAAAATTTCTTTATTTTATAATTAAAACATTCTTATTAACTGAAAGGGTAGATCATCTCAAACCTAGTTTATGTTCTAAAAATAAATGTTGTAACCTGGTAGTTTTGCAAAATTTCAGTCAAACCTATGGAAGAACTCCTTTTAAAAGGGCCATATTACCATATTACTCTATCACTATGAATAAACCAGGGTTGAAAAGTAGAAGAGTTGATCTAGCGACTTCACATCTCAGTTTTCCAAAACTTAAAAAGTATAAATACATACCGATAATATTTGAAAATATTTGGCTATTTTGAAATGATCCCTCTGGACGACTCCATTCGAGAAATTACTACCTGTGAAATTTTATCCTCAAAATAAATAATCTTATTGCAAATTTTAATTTTATGCAGACATATTTCTTGTAATAATATGAATTTATATTTGTGGGATACCCAAACTCCATGTAGACACAGACGATAATGATGGAAAAATCATTTTTAATAGGAAAAAGGCGTTGGCTATTATAAAAGATTTTGCCGTTAGTAAATGATTCATCAAATATATATGTAAAGAAATTTGGTTTGACGTTTATTAGTAATTATTAATAGAAAATTTCTGAACAGGGATCTGAATTGAATAATATAAAAATTATACTTGTTTTCTGAATGATACTTGTGGCATATTTTTCAATGTGCAAGCGCTTCTTGGGAAATAACACCACACTTTAAAGAAAATTGCTGTATATTCCAAACGTTTCGGAGTCTAGATCAGACCCCGTTTTCAATGGTTAAGAAACTAAGAATTGTGCCTTTTTAATACGTAGTTTCTTAACCATTGATCTAGACCCCGAAACCTTTGGAATAAACAGCAATTTTCTTTAAACTGTGGTGTTATTTCCCAAGAAGCACTTAGACATTGAAAAATTATACTGTTAACTAATTGAAGACATTTTTTCTATTATTACAATTTATATCAGCGCCTCATATTTATATAATAATAAAATATATATCATAAATTTAAAAATTAGTTAATGACAAGCCAAATTTCTTAGGTACCACCTCTTAGCAATCCAGAGGGATCAGTTCAGAATGGCCAAATATTTTCAATTACGAGATGTATTTATACTTTAAATTTCGGAAAACTGAAATGAGGGGTCTCTTAATAAAATCTACCACTTTCCAACCCCGATTTATTCAAAATGAAGAATGTTTAAGTATAAAATAATATATATATATATATATATATATATATATATATATAAACCCTTTTGTAGTTTCGAGTAAAAACTCCATTATCTAAGGAACCAATTAACGAAATTGATCATATAGTAGCTCAGTTTGTAGGTTTTTGATTAGCAAACACGGTTTTTCGTGTAGATTTCGTATAAATGATAAAAAACTAAATTCTTACCGATTTTTGAGATTTTTTGTTGAAAAATAAAACCGCATCGATAAAAAGTTGAATTATGTCTCAATTAGTCATGTTTTATATTTAGAACACGTTGATGTTAGTTTCATTTTGCTATAAATTTTGTCACCAAAAGGTCTTTTTCTCGATAAATGTTCTGAGCTAACAGAATAACAACATACATAAGGAAAGTCATCAGTCGCACCAAATAATATCAAATACCACTTGCTCACAACGACCACAAATCGGGAGTCTTATTGTGTGTAACGCTGTGATTCTTAGGATAGAAATTACACCAAACAATTCCTAGGTTAACTCTGTGAGCTAGGTATATGGCTCAAACACATAAACAAATACTCGAGATTTCAATCATTTGAGGTTAGCGAACTGATGAATGTTCTTGGCTAGAACCAATCTATTGTTTTGCGTTCAATGGATTCAAAAATCTTGAAAAGATAATTTTTTCTTGTGTTAAACTAGAACCAAAAATGACAAATATCAGGTTTCCACAACCAGAAATAAGCAGAAGGGTGAAACTTGTAAGGATGACATTGGAAGGAAATCATCATTAATCCTCAAGTT
This sequence comes from Octodonta nipae, assembly GCA_034190945.1. Lineage (NCBI taxonomy): Eukaryota > Metazoa > Arthropoda > Insecta > Coleoptera > Chrysomelidae > Octodonta > Octodonta nipae. Next base: position 44,843,436 of record CM067222.1, on the reverse strand, counting down.
CAGATTACCAATGCATGTCAATAATCAATGTGTTCTACTAGCTCTAACTTACGGTTGTATAACTCAGTTTTTGATTACTCTATGAAGATGCAACATTGTTATTGAAAGTTCGATGTGTGTGAAAAATAAATGTTTAGAATTAGTGTACGAATCTTTATGGTTATAGATACAGAAACTGTTCAGGTAAGTTTTAACAAGTTGTTTCATCATTTCAAGATGCTTTACCATTTGGATCGCAAGTTACTTTAGATAATTTCTTTAGCTTTTAAACGAAACACAATCTCATTCTAACTTCGTGCAATTCGTAAAGTAAGTTTAAGATAAATTACAAAAGTTTTCAAAGTCGAGTTCTTTTATATATTTTGCCGAGAATAAATTGCAACCATGTTCACTCTGACTTTTAATCTAGATCCATTTTTTTTCGTCTCCATAATCATAAATTTATAGGTAGGTATTTCAGAACCTTGTTATTTTTAAAGTTTTACTATGAATTTAAGTATAGGAACATAATATACGAGTATGTATAAAAAGTTTTACTAACAGATAACTTTATCATACTGCATGCAAAATTTTCATTAACAACATGGCATAAATTCAATGTGTAGAATAAAATTTGCAATGATAAGCAGTAAATTTAAATATTAAACGCCAAGTATATTTTAATTCAAAATCTGTCTGCGGGTTACATGCGAAATAAATTTTTGTCCAGTTTTAAATAATTAATATTTTGAAATTCAATATAACATTAACTAATTAAATGGAAATAATCAAATTACAGAATAAATTTTTAATACTTCCAAAATAATCAAATCACAATTTATTAATATTTTTAGGAAACAAAATTATTAATTAAAAATTCGCCTTCGTTTATACAAAAGTTAATTAACTACGGTTGACAAATGTATAAATTTCAAATTAATATCTTCTGCAATTTGAATCAATGTGTGTACCTATTTTTATGGACCAAAATTACTATCTCTTTTAAAACGAAATCTTTTCAAAAAAAATCTATATATCATAATTCACTTAAAATTTTGTGGTAGTCTGTTAACAATATAAATTTTCATACTTTATTTCTCATCTAACGTGTTGCTTTTAATAGAACCGAAGTCATCTACTTTGTTTTCGTCCGTTGAACATTTTACTATCTTCCTATTATTTATCTCTTAATATATGTTTGCACAATCTGTATTTTTTTATTAACAGCTTCTTTCCCTTGCATTACTACTCCCATTAGTTGATCAAATTGTTCCTTTTAAATGTTGAATTAATTGTGCTCCTTTGCTTCTAATATTTTGATTAAATTCTGTTTTATTTTTCTAATTTCTTATCAAATTTTGTACAAACCTTTCTAAATTTTATTTTCTCACGTGAGTCTCTTTTTTAAATTTTTTATCCAATTCGTTAGTTGCTCTTCTGAAGATTTCTTTGCTAATGTGATCTATTTCTGATAAACTATGTTGTTACGTATGCCTATAATTTGACCCAAAAAATAAAACATATTTTATTTAGACATTTAATCAATCAATTTTTTTCTAAATATTACTATATCTGTATATTATAAAGTTAGTGGACTTTTTTGCAGTTCTCCTGCATACGTTTACAGTAACCAAGGAAATCAAATGCGATGTGCCAACATTTTATAAATAATAAAACAAATACGGCTAAAAAGAGAATGTACAAACTAATCGAAAACAAGGGTAGTGATTCACATCTTATCGTTCGCAGTCTCGCAACTGCCAATTCCGCAGGTAATTCTAGCCATCACAATGGGAAGATTCAATGGGAAAAATGTAAATAAAGATTCTCGAAATTGTTAACTCTTTGACTTGAACACGCCTCTTCGAAGACAGTATAAATCACTCGTTCACTGTCATTGAATTTTCTTTGAATGTTGGTAAGTATTCGTTAAAAAAACAATGGGCATTGTGCATCGGCGTTGATCTTTGATTTGAAATTCTCTAAATTATTCAAATGAACTGCTGGTGCTGGTAGTCGCAAAAGGCATCTAGCCTCTTTCTCGAGTGCAAGATGAAGGATAAATCTTACCCTGAACGTTAAAAAATTTTAATCGTCTTATGACAGATTGATTGCCTACCTCTAATGTAGGAGTATCAAATATTCCTGTTTGATTTAGAAAAAAATGCATCCACGGAGTATTTGAATTTGAACATTTGTTTGACAGATTACTAAGGCACTTGTAGGGTTAAATATCTGTTTCTTAGGAATGTATATAAATTTCAAGAGAATTAAAATAATTGTCACTATTCTGTTATGACTCAACTACAGTTCCTAATGTGTAGTAATTTAATTGTTAAATATAACTGCCAAGGAACAATGACAGGTAAATTAAGTTTTAACGAAAATATAAAATTTTGTGAATTATAATGATTTAAACCTACTTCTTCACCTACTTAATATTCTCGCAATATATAACGAGGTCACTTTATTTATAAGAGATGAAATTTTGGGAATATTATTATCATAGCGTTTCTAATGTAGTTTAATCTAATACATATTACTAAAGTGTCCGTTAAAATGCAAATTGTAGCAAGAGGTGGATTTTAAACAGGACACCAAAATATATAAACACAAAGTTTTGTACCAAAACACCAAACTTTTATTTTTTCACTCTACGCACGTTTTAACATCTAAGATGTCATCATCTGGAGTAAACCAAAAACTGACTGTTTTATATATCTGTGACACACCAAAGGTTCCACAGTTTTTCCAGGACCCAAAAACTTTTTATACATATTTTTAGGGAAAATATATATTATCTTACATACTTTGGTTGAAAAAAAAGCTAAACCAGTGGCTTAACATTAATATTATTTTATATTTAGCAATTCGCATTATAACCTCTATCAACACCAGCCCCAGTTTTGTCACTTAAATAACAAGTTCAAGCTTGTTATTTAATGCTTTCACCTGGACACTTTTTCAGTTTAATCTGCTTCCAGTATGTAAGTTGCTCTCTATATTGTTCTTTTTCTCTAGTTTTGTTACGATATTTTTGCATCTAAGCTATTTTGTGGAGTTCTAGTTGGCCATCCTTGCTCTACAATCCATAAACTTGCCCTTTGTGCTGTCCTGATTTCTGACGTATGTCAAGTCCCTATTTGAAACTATCGCAAACAGAGAATTGGAATGTTTATTTTGCATGATAAGCAAATTTTGTGCAGACATTGGATATTATTAGTTCGTTTTATATTTGTTGATTGTAATTTATTGATTTTCTATAAAATAAGATACTTTTAATATATAAACTGGTCCCTATTTCTTACACAGAAAATTGGATATTTCAAGAACAAGGTAGTATGATGTATTATATTACATTGCGTCAATTTAAAAAGTTTCAGTCGGCCATATCTCGAAAATATATACGTCATTGGAGGGCCCTTTCTCTTCAACTATTCAATAATGTCTGGTAAGTTGTTGTTGATTCCGAGTAATCATGGTGGACTCAGATTTGGCAATTTAAACAATGTTCGGTTTTTAACTGGTTCATTCTTCAACTCACTTAAAAGATTTTTAGTCGTACATTTCTCAATTTAAATATCCTTCTATAAGCAGTGGTCCAAGACATTGCATCTCTATATATTCTAACCTAAACTTTAATCTTTTCTGTATAATGCGAATGTCCTCACAGTCATAAATTCACACAATTAATTGCGAATTTTGGTTACACTGATATTATGATATTGTTGTTGCCCAACGTGCTCGTATTAACTCATTCAAAGCAATTACTGCAAGTACTTCAAATTGAGTTGCCTTTTTTCAATTTGTTGTTCGTTAGTAACGACTCTAAAATAATATTTCCACTAGTATTATTGTGCTTCTATAATGCAAAAGAACATAGTAAATATTTAGGGTTCATTTATACTAGCCGCATCATTGTTAATTCAATTGTTACGGAATTTTTTAACAAAATTTATTTTTAGATACTATAAGTAAGATTCTGGTCAAGCTAAAACGCATGGTGACGCCAATGCATACAAGTGAACAATGGACACCAAATACACAATCTTCTGCACAGCTGTCAGATTCATAATTTTAAAGTAAATCTAACGATTTCACTCACGATATCTGAACCATTTCACGATATTTGTAACCTAAGTTCACTTGCATAAAATTGAGCCTGTAAAATACAAAGAATATAAATTGAAACCAATCTGTCGAAAGTAACCAAATTTTAGCATAAATTAATTGGCCTCATTTAACTCAATTCGGATTTTACATGACATACGATATACGTTTACAATGCAGGACTGCAAAGTTGCGGCTGCCAGGGAATTATTAGAACTTGACAAAAAATAGTAATTGTTACGTAACTTAAATTTCTGTGGGTTCGATCTCCATATGATGATGTTGAACATTTTTCCTGAACGTGTCTACTAAGATAATATAACTGGATTAAATTGTAAATTTTTTATCATCTAACGATTGTTTTGCCATTTTGTCAATACATCCACCCGTCTTGCATCCCTGGCGTATTATTGTATGCAAGACAGTATCCAAGTGAGGGGAAAATTTTTAATTGAAATGTCTAATAAACTTAATTGAATTAAGTATGATTACTGTTGCTTTTATCTTTATCGATTTGTTTGCTATACTAAACACCCTGTTTCTAATCGCTCCTATTAGCAGTTTACAGCTTTACATGTGTTGATGGAATTTTCTATTAGGCCGGGAGTCGGTGACCCCAAAAGCACCGGCTTCCTAAACATGAAGAAAAAATTAATGTAAATCAATATTTAAGGGGTTTAAAAATAAAATAAACTTGGTATTCGTAGATTCAAGATACGAAAATATTTTTAATATAATTAATTATACTATACTGTACTACCTATATCCTTGCAATGTACTTATAAAATTGCATATAAAATATTTACGTGTAAATGTCACTCACGTTGGTGGTATTTTTGTTAGGTATTGCAATAGATTATGTATGTTCAATAATTCCAAATTTTCACTTTCACTTTCAACGTCTTTATTTTTGTCAAAATGAACAAATAAACTTTCTTACAAAAACACAATGACTAATACTATCAGCTGGAATCGTACACGCGGCTTCAAAACCAAATTGCCTCTCCCAAAGTGGTCGCCGTTTTGAATTGAACTGAGTACAACTTTTACCAGGTTTTGGATGGAATCGATGTTATCATTGGTTTCAAGAGTATCCACAGTATTTTTTTAGGGCCTTTATGTGATCGTTTATCTGTATTATTTCTGATTCCATAATCACAATTTTAACTTCGTTACCTTGCATTACTCTTGCATTAGTAGTTCCAATTGTTTCTTTTGCGTCTTAGAATTAGTTACAAGGTTCTTTAATTCTATTTTGCGCTTTTCATCAAAAGATATCACTAACCTTTGTTGGATTTCTTCTTGATTTTCTTTCTCCTTTTTGTCACGTTTTTCCAGGATCTGACTTATTTTTTCGTCTAATTTATTCGTAGCCTATTTGAATATTTTTTTGCTAATCTCCTCCATTTCTGCCATACTTCTAGTTGTAACGATAAATCAATTTAAGTTGTTAATCCCACACTTCTGCCACCAATTGCAATAGATTCTGTGGGTTAAAAAATTCCAAATATTCACTTTCAACGTCTTTATTTTTATCGAAATAAACAAATAAACTTTTTTACAGAAACACATGGACTAATACTGTCAGCTGCTTCAAAAATAAACTGCCTCTCCTAAACTAGTCGCAGTTAAAAATAAAATTCAATTGTCAGAAGAATTTTCCCGTCTTCTTGAGTGCCAGTCTAGGTAGTATTGGAATTCGGAATCACGTCAACCTCATCTTTTTGTTCCTTTGACCAACTTTCGGGATCGCCATTGTTGATGTCTGTTTTTATAATCAGCCGTTTTTATTTCGTATAACAGTATACTGAAATTTTCGGCGATTTTCTGAAAAACTGCATGTTACATATCACAGAAAAATATATGAGACCACTTCTGGATCTTCCTTAATACAATGTAATTTAAAAACTATACAAATCGGTAAGGGGTTTTGGAGAAATCGACCAATATATTTGGAATATTGATCGATTTCCAAGCAGGTATGTGCTCATCGCAAATTTCATCCCTTTTACAATACAATTCTGTTCTCAAATTTGAAATTTAATCAATCTGGATGTACATACTATTAAACAAACCAACAAGTATTCAAATCCGTCCAGTACCGGAGAAGAAATAAACTAACATACATACAAAAAAAAATACACGCCGAATTGATAACCTACTCGGTTAAAAATTTATTATTAAAAAACAGTACATTCAATTCAAAGAGTGTGGGCCATTATACCCTTGTATGCATTGGCGCCACCATGCGGTTTAGCTTTCACAGAATCGCCTTCGTAGAAAATTCTTGAAAAATAATAAAATTTCTGTTAAATAATTCTAGTATCTAAGCTTCTATTTTCTATTAATTGCTACACCATTTACTCGAATATCTTTAACAATTATCGTAAACTAGCATTTTTTAATGGCCTTCCAATAATATGCTACAAGTTGAGGCTGTCATTTAATACTTTTCATAAAGGGTGGCATGGACTGAGAGTGTAGAGAACAATGTATTGAATATTGTTATGTTTGTTTCTATGGTCAAGTTTTCGAAACATTTTCAAGAAACTGCTACTCATTCATTATGATGATTAACTGATACTAATTTCAACCGAAATCATAATTGTAAGTTTTTTTATTAAACTGAACAAATTTATAAAAAACTCAAAAATGAAACTCCTTATTTTATACATTGAATCCGGACTTGACCATACAATGTATGGTATCACACTCCCTCTAAGGCACGCTATGAGTGCCTTTAGGGGAAAATTCACTAAACCCCAGATATCCTAGATATCAAAAGGGTTTAGCTCTGTGGGAGCCCTTGCCAGGTTTTGAAGCCCGTGGTTGGAGTCGTGGCGGCAGTTTCCCATGAATTTCCTGACCGTCCGGGCCGTTCCTAACAAGACGGCTTTTTGCATTTATTTGTAAAGATGTTCGTCTAGACCGAGGTATTTTAAATTGTTTAATAGATGTTTTGGGACTAGTCCTGTCGTTGACATAACAATTGGTACAGTTCGTGTGTTGTCTTTATTTGAAATTCCAAATCTCTATATTTGGTTATTTTCTCAGCCTGCTTGATATTTATATTATTGTTGTTAGGAATTGCTATGTCAATTAAAGTTGTTTTCCGAGAGACTTTATCTACCAAAACTATATCTAGTCTATTGTGAGCAACAGACCTATCGGTCAGTATCGTGCGGTCATTGTACAGCTTGTAGTTGTTATTTTCTAAAACAGATTCGGGTTTGTATTTGTAGTATGGTAATCTTACCGACTGTGGTAATTCATGTTTCAGTGCTAGTTCCTGGTGAAGTATTTTTGCCACAGCATCGTGTCGTTCTTTGTATTCAGTTGCAGCGAAAGCTTGACAACCTCCTGTGATATGCTGGATAGATTCAGATGTTTGGCAACCGTACCTGCATGTACCGTTGTTAATAGAAGGGTCTTTAACGATGTATTTTAAGTAGTTCTTAGTTGGAATTACTTGATCTTGGGTTGCCAATAGATTTCAGGGAACATATGACCAGAGATCAACCAGTAGTTCGACGCTGCACTGTCGACATAATCTTGGTTGACGTCATTTATATGTCTTCCATGAAAGGGCTTCTCTTCACATTTCAGCAGTTTCTGATCTGTGGTGTAATTGGACATGTTGTTGTGTCAGTCGCAGTGGTGTTGAGTCATCAACCTGGCACATGACTCTATGTAGATCAGAAAATTCTGCCAGTTTCTGGAAATGACTACGCATAATAGAAATTTGTTGATCTAATAGTTTACTTAGATCAATCCTCTTCCTCCTTCATACCGTGGCAACGTTGTACGTTCGACAGAGCTCTTTGGATGGTGATTTTGAGCTTTTGTTAGTAAAACTTAGTAACTGAGCACTGAACACGCATAGGTGTTAATAGCCTGAAACAGGTTTTTACTGTTTAATTTAGTTTTCAATAGTCGTCTTACCCTTCTATAAAACTCTGCTGTTAGGTCCTTTTTCATAGTCATGTGATCAATACGTTGAGCCTGCTTTATTCCAAGGTATTTATAAGTATTACCTTCCCTCATAGATTCAATTGAGGTGCCATCTCCCATTTCAAAGTGCCCCTGCGGTATTTTGCCTTTAACTATATTAATAATTCGACATTTGTCTAAGCCAAATTTCATATGGATGTCACTAGAGAACCCTTCTACTATTTTAAGCAGATCATGCAGCTGTTGTTTCGTAGCTGCCATCAACTTTAAGTCGTCCATGTATAACAAATGGTTTATTTTAAAGCTTGTACGTTGTTGTCTTTGAGACTGAACCCAAAATTAGTCGAGTTCAGTTTGTTTGAGAGAGGGTTCATGGCAAGGCAGTACCACAGCGGGCTAAGAGAATCTCCCTGGAATATACTCCTTCTGATTGGAATGGGGTCAGTTTGTATCGAACAGTTGGCTTCATTCAGTGAGATTTTGGTTTGCCAGGTGGACATCGCATATTCTAAAAAGTTAATAATACAATTATTCACTTTATAGAGTTTCAGTTCCTTAATGAGCCAATCATGTGGAACTGAATCAAAGGCCTTCTTGTAGTCCACATATGGCATGTAGAGATTTTGACGTTTGGCGTGGGCTTGATTGCAGACAACTGAATCAATTATCAGTTGTTCTTTGCAGCCCATCGAATTTTTCGCGCATCCCTTTTGTTGTTGAGTAATTATGTCGTTCAGCTCACAATGTTTGAAAATGCGATGATTAATGCACGATGCTATGAGTTTGTATAAGGTTGGAAGGCAAGTGATTGGTCGGTACTTTGCTGGGTCCTGTGCACATAGGTTGTCCTTTGGTAAGAGGTATGTAGCACCATGCGTAAGGAAACTAGGCATCTTGTGTGGGTGGATAATTACGTCGTTTATAAGGGCTGTTAGTGTTTCGTGGGTTGCGTACAGTTTCTTTATCCAGTAATTTTGTACACCATCTGGTCCTGGTGCTTTCCAGTTATGGAGGTGCTTCATTATGTTGGATGTGTCTTCCGTTGTAAATGGTTGGTGTTGCATGGCATCACAGTTCTGAAATGCAACCTCCTCCTCATTAATCCAGTTGGCTCTGGAGTTATAGGAGATTGTTGTGGAAAGCTGTGTTTTCCCGAATTCCTCGATGTCTGTTTTACTGGGGTAACTAGGGGATTCATTATTATTGGTGTTGTTAAGTTTTCTATAAAACCCTTTTTCTGATTGTTGGAAAAGTGTGTTGTCTAGTTTCCGTTGGTTACTGGTTCTGTACCTTCTCAATCGGCTTGTGTAGACAAAGAGCTTTTGTCGTAGACTGTCCAGGCACTGCTGAGATGTGATGTTTTCTCCATCCCACTGGGAGTGTATTCGGTTATTTCCATGATAGTATTGTCAAGCCTTTCTATTCTGTTGTTCCTGACTCCTCGTTGGTATTCGGTCAGTCTTCCAACGTCTATCCGAAGAGAATTGATTTTCCCTTCAAGTCGTCTTTGCCAAGGTGGTATTCGAGGTGTTTGTCTAAATTGGGGAGGGTCTTGCTTTGGTCTTACTGCGACCCCAATTGTTCTGCAGATTGAAGTTCCAGCACAGTAGATGATTGTGTGTAGCGACTCTAACGTATTAGCACCTAAAACATAGTTTGGCAAGATAAATTTGTTCGTAGCCTGCAAGACGATACCCAATTTCTTAGAAGATCTTAGTTTCGGAAGAGCTGGTCTAGTCAGTGGATCTGTTCCACTATACTCTATAAGAGCTTCTTCAATTTCTGCTTGGATCTTCTCAAGCAGGTCAGCGTTGGTTGGCTGTTCTTGTTGTAGTTCTTGAGTCTCGTCCGCTTTTTGTGCTAAAGTTGTTTCAGGCTCTGGATCGAATGTATTTCGACCAAATAGTTCGCGCTCCACTTCGCTCTTTATTCTGCCCAGTTGTTCAGGCGAAATACAGCCATTTCTCAAGATGACACGATATTGATCTGCGACTCTCTGTTCAGTTACTTGAAGCTCTGGGTACTCACGACAGAACTCTTGATGGAGTATTTGCTGATATCCAGTCTTGTCCTGGCGAAGGTTCGTAATTCTGTAAAATGTGCGCATTATAAATTCATTCATGGCGCCAGTCCATTTCATGCTCTGTCTTTTCAGTCCCGCTTGAGTGAGCGCTGGCTGTTAATCCTGCGCAACACTTTCTGCGGGTGGAGTTCTCGTTCTCATTTGACTCCGTTGGGGATGGTCACGTTGTTGTTGTGACTGTATTGGTTGTGGTTCTTGTGGTTCTTGGGCTGTAGCTCTTTGGACGGCAGGGGCCCGCCTCCTCAGCACCCTGCCACCGACGTCCCGCATGCTGTCATGTCCAGCGCCGGCTCCAGGCATGCCCTGGCGATCCCCAGGCAGCGTCTCTTTTCCGAGGCATCTATTCCGTTGCTCCATTTTCATGGGTGGTGTCACCAATTGACCCTGCTGACCCAGGTAACTCGGACCCGTGGGGTTGTCACTTCCCAGATGAAATGATTTAAACCAGAACATCCCGTGCGGGTTGTGGAGAACGAAGGAAAGCTAGGTAGTAGGTCACCTGTCAGCTGCCCCTTTAGTCGCCTCATACGACAGGCGGTGGATACCGTGGTGTTATTCTAACCCGACCACCACACGGGGTGCATTGAATTATTATTATTAAGCTTACATAATACATAACTTTTTGATTATTTCGTTAATAATTTAATTCAATATAATAGTATCCACCATCAAGTATTTACAAAACTAGAGAGAAACAGGAATAATGTTGTCACACAAACAGAATATTCGCTAAAGGGTAAAATTACATTTTTCGTATATCCTTTAACTTAACGCGTCGACTTAATTCCACTAATAGGGGCCTTAAGCTCACTGGCCAAACTCAATTAAATATTAACTGAATCTAAATATGAAGACGCGAGATGTAAAGACCGACATCTAGGATTTTCGTACAAAAGAATGACACCTCGAAGAGAGTATGAACCGAACTAGTCGAGATTAATCTAAACGGCTCTCTCAATGATAATTTAAGTGATATTTACTTGGACGTTTACGGGGTTTTGTCTTTATTTTTCCGATTTGCTGAATAGTATGTTAAAAGTTGTAGAAGAAGGTATGGAATCACCTTTGAAACCACGTAATATATTATAATATATAATTTATTTTTTAAAAAGCACTGGCTTCATCTGAATCAAAAACTGTTAAAACACAATGTTCTATCAATATTATTTTGACATATCTTTTCCTATCTATATATAAATAGGCAAAGACTAGACGATTAGGTACCATTTTCTCCTCTGTGCTTCAGTGCTAATATTAATTTATAATATTGATTCATTCATTAAATAAAATATAATAAAAATTCATTAATTACGTCCATACTGTAAATGCCAAACAACTGACAGTGCCGCCGCCGCCAGACGGTCAAAACTCAAAACAATGAGTAATTATATATATATCGTTAGATGCTGTTATATTCTTCGAGCATGTACTTCTGGAAGTGGTGTACAAGCGTTATTAGTGTTTAGTGGTAAAATAGTCAATGTAGTAGATCAGTATTGATTTTTCGAATGCGTTGCAGTAACTTTCATATTAAATATTCTGTTTTTAATGTGAATTTAATTATTTGATTAATATATTATTATCTCAATTTTCCCGAAGGGTATTGTGTAAAAAATTGTCAGACAGCGGACAATATAGAATGTATTAAATATTTAAGTTCTCCTAGGGTTGTTGGTCCTCTCTTTTCTTTAATATTCCTGAACTTGATTGACACCACAAATGACGAAAACTTTTAGATTGCAAAGAACAATCTTCCACTTATTATATCGCATATTTTGCAAGGGGGTCATTCATTTGTCAAAAATATTTCGAATACCGATATTTGATTACATTTTTATTTTTCAGTATGAGTGAACAATTTTGGTCATTACATCTACTTCTCCGATTTCTACACAACTCTGTTTCTTAAAAAATATACTTTTTACAATTTCATGAAATAGGGTCGAATTTCGACCACTGGGCGACCACTAGTTTAATGTAAAACGATAAATCTCACCATATAGAAAATTATATCATATCTTTCCGTAATACTTATTACTACAACACAGTTTCCATCATCAAAATTGATTGAGCCGTTTTTGAGTAACCGATGAGCATATATAAGAAAAAGATGGCAACGAATTATTAGCCTTCTCCATTCTGGAAGTCGATTAGAAATACTTCGTAATTGACACTTCAGCTGGTTTTTAATGCAAAAACGGAGCTGAAGTTTCCTTTTAATTTTTTCAGATTATCCGTTAAATTAAGCTTGTGGTCCCAAACGTTATTTTGTCGTTTGGTTTTTTATATGGATTATCTAGCGACTGACTAGCTATTAACTGTATTGGCGTCAACAATTGCATAGGGGTTAATCCCAACCATATCTACTGGTTTTGAGAAAATGCCTCCAAATGAACCTGTTCATCTTTAGCTACATATTCCGATTTATGTAAACGAATTGTACTTAAAACTAAGAAAATTTTGATTGGTTTCATGGACAATTCTTTTCGCAATATGCTCTCTCTCACACACACTTACGTTTGTTAATTTCTTTATTTTTTATGTTTAATTGAAAGTTTAAAACCTTTTTAAATTTCTTTTTCGATAACTTTATCTGTATCTGACTGCATTTTTCTAGGACTGCAATTGTTCTGTTCAATTATTGCTGCTACACTTGATACAACTCACCTTTTGAAAAATAATGAGTACAACTAATTGAAAATCATTTAATCTATTTTTTATTCTATTCGTTAAAGTATTTTTTTTTCAAAATAATCCTCACATATATCAGCTTATTTCAGTTATGCTCCACCACTTCAAAACCACATTTGTTCTTATAATTTGGATCTGAAACAATTTTATAGTATATATTTCTACACATTAACACCATATATCTGAACTTATGTTTCTAGAGTCTTATTATTGATGAAGTAAATTTAAGCAAGTGTCCCGAACAAATATAGTCTTAAGTATATATGGGACATGGTTCACTCTTAAGTTCTATCTTAAGGAAAGTGGTGCTCTACTATCGTTTATTTTTCGTTCCCTTTGCCTGTCCTATCTGAAATAATTAATTATACACTACAGTAAAGATAACGAAAATTGTTAATTAATTAGTCAGTTTACTATTGAGCAAATTGTTTACATAACTTGAAGTGAAGTATCTTCTTTAAAAAGAAGGAATCAAGTCTGGGGAATTTTAGAGTAAATGAAAAATCTTTGGGCTATAAAAAAAGTTTATTTTCTAAAATGGTACTGATCCCCTATCCGTCAGTAAATAAAACACACAAATGTATTAATGTAAAAACGACAATTGTTCATACCTATAAATACATTTCCATGATATTCTATTTTTTGAAGATGATAATAGAGTAAAGTAACTAGTTATAAAGTTCAGTTTCAAACATTTCCCATTTAAATTTCATTAAAGTCGTTATCCGAATTGAAAAATAACTAATAGCGTAATGTACAAAAATTACAGTACTTGATTTAAAACTGGTGAGGCTTCATAATATTTCCATTATCGAAAAGAGTATTAAAAGCACACAGGGTCATTTTCTAATAAACTTAATTATATACTCGAAGACATAGCTGTTAAAATTTAATATACTTTTTATCGTAACTCATTCTTCGACACGTTGAAAAAAGTTAAAACATCGGTGCGCTGAAGTGGCATGAGGTGATTGTGAAACACGGCATCGTGATAATCCAACCGTGGAACAGACAACGTCGAAGAAAAAAACTTCTTTCGAGGAACACCTTTCGCAGGGTACCGAAAACACGTGCCGTGGAACTAGCAGATTGGATATTTTTAATGTCTTTACACCGGATTTACTGTGGTTTGTCAAGGGTTGCTTTAAACTAGGAGTAGGTATCATTGCAAATTACACCGAGTTTAAATATTGGAAATTCTTATATAAATTTGTTCTCTCATACTGCATACATAATGGTGTAACGCCGCCTATCCAAAAAGGTTCCTAAAAGATTTCAAGGTAGAAACTAGGCCAACTACTATATGTTAACTTATGACACCCGAGTTGTTATTATTGTTAATTTTGTCTTTATTGTTTTTTATGTTTATGTTTTACTAAATCGTTATTCGTTTTGAAGGTAGTATGTATATTCCCGCTTAGTAAAAATTTGGGGATTTTTTGAGAAGGAGGACCGTTAAATGGAATAGATTGGTATAATTTGGGATTGGTATTGGTGGTGGAGGGATAAACCTCATTTAAATCTTTTTGTTTAATTTTCTGGCAAAAATATTGTCTATGATTTGAGAGTTATAGCCGTTGTTGACTGTTATACATTTTATTCTGTGTAGTTGTATTAGTTTATCCTCGGTCATACGCGAAGATCATTCAAGACAAGGTGGTCTGAAGATACCAAAGCCTTTGATTACTACATTTATCATCAGTCAACCTATGCTGAGCATTTAGTGAATGAATACCAAATACCTCCTAAAACTTTTAAAATATTAAATTTACATTGGAAAATTAAAAAAAATATAATTTGGAATCACTAGAAATATATAAAAATAAAAATGTGCCGAATCCTCTTGAAAGATCAAACCGAAACTAATTCATTACCTTTACTTAATAGAATAATATAAGCTCCTTACATTCACGTAACTCACAACATTCTGACCTGTTTTAATATTATTATTTTACCTGCTACCTACTTTAATAGCCATTACTTGCATTAATCTCTTAATTGTATCTATAAGGAAAATGACCAAAGTGGTTTTGTTTTAATCAAAGTGAGATTTCATAAAGTAAAGCTCGAAACAACCATCATTTCTAGGATTAGTTAACAATCAACGAAATACAATCAGCAGGAAGTTTACTTATTTTGTATGTTCATTTGGGAATTTTTCGCCTCACAATGGTTTCTGACAAATACAGATTAGTTAAGTATTGAAAATTAAGGTGCAGTATCTAAGCGAAGTTTGTGGAAACTTCTCGGAACCCTAGTTGCCTTCTTATAGAAAAAACTCTCTAAGGATTAACTGTGAGAAAGTAGCTCTACGGATTTGTGAACTAGTTTTCCTTTTGTTAGGATGTATTTTGTGTTATACTTATCTGTTTGATATGGCGTTTCTATTCTTTATCAGGAATCGTTGTATAACAATGTTTTTTGAAGTGATTTACACAATTTGCTACGAAAATTGTGTTAAGTTTAATAAATAATTTGGTCAAGTGCGAGTTGGACTCGCATACTTAGGGTTCCGTACCACCCTCAAGATTCGAATATTCCAGTTTCAGACAAGCAGGGAATGAGTGCATTTTCTTATATTTACCCTTATATCTTTTAAGGGAAGCGTTTTAAATTTATAAAAAATATACACTTTGATTTTCCACACATAGACTTTTTATTTTATCTGCCTTATGATTCGCTTGATTTTTATCAGAATACATATGTATTTAATTTTCTAGTTTGGCCCCCAAAAATTAACATTCCAGTTTTATTTTACTAATAAACTTTCAGAGATGCCTTTTATAATATACTGTCTGAGTTTTGAGGCTCTGTAGATTGGAAGAAAAAGGGCAAAATAGGTCAAAGTTTAAATTATAAATTATTAAATCTGTTATTTAAATTATTTAAAAATATAAATAAAATATATTTTTCAAAATTTAAATAGTGTAGTTTCTAAAGTGGGAATTAAGTCGATGTTTAATATTTTTGTTAATATCTTTTATACAAATGATTTAAAAATATTATGTATTTGTAATTCACATAATGAGCCTTTTATCTGATATATTACATGATGCGTTTGAAAATTGAATCTTCATTTTCCATTTAATTGTATAATTTGTCTCTAACATTATTATGATGTTTTTTTAATAATTTATTTTTCGTTTAATTCTATTATTTGGGGGCCAAATAATAGAATTAGGGATTTTTTTCATATTTTTCCTATAAACAAAAAAATTGAGGTCTTAGAGTTTGGGGAATAGCGGGGAGAATGGTAATTTTTTAAAACATTTTTTTTAATATATTTTAAAATATTCATTTAAAAAAAAAAAAAAATATCTGTATTCGTCATAATGAGCCCTGTGATTTTATATATTACATGACCCGTTAGAAACAATTATAATTTTTTATTTTCCATTTAATTCTATAATTTGCCCCCCAAAATGAATATTAGGGGTTTCTCCTTATTTTTCCAGTTAAGTTCAGGTGAGGGGCTATACTTCCAGTTTTTCAAAATTTTTCAGCTTATGGTTTCGGAGATAAGGGGGGGATGAGTAAATTTTTTTATATTTTTGTTAATATCTGTTAATTAATTTATTTTAAAAATATGAAAAAAATATATTTGTTTTCGTCGTAATGAGCCCTTTCATTTTATATATAAAATGATGGGTTAGAAACAATTTTAATTTTATATTTTCCATTTAATTCTGTAATTTGCCCCCCAAAATTAAAAGTAGAGGTTTCTTCTAATTTTTCCAGTAAACTTCAGGTCAGAATCTATAAATCTATTTTTTTTCAAAACTTTACGTTTTATAGTTTCGGAGATAAGGGGGGGTGGGTAAATTTTGGTATATTTTCGTTAAAATCTTTTTAAATATTTTTTTAAATATGAAAAAAATATATTTGTGTTCCTCAGAATGAGACCTTTCATTTGATATATTACATGATGCGTTTGAATTTTTTCATTTTTAAATTTTTATCTAATTCTATAATTTACCCCCCGAAATTAATATTAATGGTTTCTCCTTATTTTTCCTGTAAAGTTCGGGCAACGTTCTATATTTCCTATTTTTTCAAAATTTTAGGCTCAGTAGTTTCCGAGATCAGGGGGGGAACGGTCGATTTTTTTAGTTTTTCCCCCCAGAAGTACCCCTAAAATCAAAAAAAAATTTTTCACGATATATACTCCTGATCGGGTCACCAAACTATACATTCATACCCAATTTCAACCTCTTCCGTCCAGTAGTTTAGGAGAAAATTGCTGTGATGTGACACAGGCAGAAATCCGGAGTGATATTATAAGGGTATCCGTATATTGTATATACGGAACCCTAAAAATGAGCTTTTACTATTGTTAAAATTTGATTTTGGCAAAAATCAATATATTATCTAGGTATCTGAGCATACATTGTGGAAACTCGTGTTGTTGCCTCATAGGAAGATAGCGACCAATTCAATTATTTAATTTATCCACCACATTTTTAACAGTAAATTTTGATACCTATTTATTATAACATCTAACTTCTTTTAATATAATAAATACCGGTCCAGTACTTACTAACAATTTACATTTTTGGTAAATAAGTTAATGTATATAACAATAAACCATTAAAAACCTTTATAAGTATAGCTAGCAATTCAGAGTTCAGTGCTAGTGCTTTATGAAAAGACCAGAAACCTCCAAAATCCTTATGACATATATGTAATACGTCTTATATTTTTCTCTGTAATTTTAGAAACAAATTAGGTCAGAGTGTCTTTGGGTCTCTAATTTTAAGTATTTTTACAATCTTCTATTGAAATGTTCGTCTCTGGGTAAGTTGTGTATTTTAGAGATTGCAAAATATTTACAAACCCGATTGATTTGAAATTTAGCGTGCTTATCGAAGGCCAGTGGCAATGCAGTAACACTATACCATCGTGCTGATGTGATGATGGTGTCGGAATGTAGGGACTGGAACTTCCTGATAGCAGTTGGTATAACATTGGAATTTAGGCTATAATATGTTTTGTTATTATCCGTACTCTCCATTGCACATGATGACAAGGATTTTTATACATTATGGTGAGGTCTGAAGGTGAAACTAAAATATTACCAATGGAACACCATAACGGAAAGTGCTAAGGTAGTGGAGCTCACGTTCGTTTGATTTGTTGACTTGAGTATTTTCCATAACACATGGTGACATTTAATCTCTCTTGGCAAGCTTTTGGTCAGCAGGGGAGGTCTGGGGGTTTTGGAATTTTTGGTTTCAAGATTAAAGTTTAACCAATTAATCATGTCTTTCATAAGAATAAATTTTATATTTATACAGTTTTATATATGCTGCAAATACATGAACAAAAATATAAATTTTGCAGTCCTAATCAGTCAATAACCAATTAAAAAAAAATCCAACCCACCCTAAAAAAAACCCATCCTTAGGAAGTTATATGCTTTTACGTGGGCTCAAACAAAATTGATTTTTCTGTTATTGACAAAACTGTAGAAGAAAAGTATTGGTCTTACATAACTTTTACGTAAAATAACATCTCCGTTTTTCGACAAGCAATTCATAAGTGTCCTATTTAGGTTGGTGACGGGGGCTTTCGTCCCTTTTTTTTAATTAAAATATTTATAATTTTCGCTATAGATTTAAAAGTCTTAACAACTTTACGTAAGAAATAGTATCGTTGTCCAAATCGATATTTCCAATGGTATTCGAGTAAATTGAGTTTGAAAATTACTCTGCTATTTACCATAGCAAATAAAAGACTGACGTGGCCACAACGCTTAACAATTTAAGTTATTGATAAACTCTCAATTGAGCTTTGAGGTGTGTAATTAGCAAAAGTGGTGCTTGGAAAATTTAAGTAGGTACACAACATTATTGAAACTCATAAAATAGAGTTATATTCAAACACGGAAATGATAGATATGCACTTTATGTACGGCCTTGTGGCTGGAAATGCATCAGAAGCGTGGTGTTTGTATGCGGTAGCATACCCGAATAAAATACTTCCTTCTCGACAGGTATTTCAGATCATTCATTAACGTTTAAGAGAAAATGATTCCTTCCAACCAATAGTAAACCGTTTTGTCAATAACAGAAAAAACAATTTTGTTTGAGCCTACTTAAGGGCATATAACTTCCTAAGGAATCGTTTTAGAGCACATGTTAATACAGACTTTGTGGCTTATTTTAATCAATTCTATACACAACAGAAGTTTGAAACCCTATTTTAAAATCACCCTGTATATAGAAATTCCTCCTCACAGATATTTCAGACAGAGATCAACCAACATGTCTATTGTATTAATTTATATTTAAAAAAGAACCGACTTCAGCTGACTTAAAATAAAAACCGTTTAGAAACCATATGCAATCACTCACTATTTTCAGACATTCTTCTTTTTTATCTTATTTAATGTACAATTCATTTGAAGATTTTATTTTATCTCCCTCTCTTTCTCCCTTTCTAATTTTTATTCCTTGTCTATATTTTCCAACTATATTTTAAATTTTTATTTGATTTATTATTTAGACCACTTTCTATATTGTATCCACACTGTATATGCTTCTGTGTATTGGTCACCCCCTATATAACTTATATGGTCTATGTTCTGAATCATCCTGTACAACTATAATTGAACACAACAAAATATTACAACAGTCCTGACATCTTTAAAACCATCCTGTATGAATGTAAATCCTCTGCAGAATATTGACCCTTTCTATACTTCCATTGTTTGAATTATTCCTGTATACCAATGATTTTACTTCGCCCCATATATCTAGTATCCTATTTATGCAACTGCTCATGGTCTACCCTATATAACAAATTTCACCATTTATTTCAACCACCCGGTATATACAACTGCTTCTAAAATTTTTTGAGACCATGTCTGTAATTGTACCCCGTCCTACGCCCTATAATTCAAATATCCTAACTGCTAATACTCATATAACAAATTTTTGATACATCCTGAATAACAATAATTTTACCCCACGCTTACTTCAAACGCCTTGTCTAAGCAACTATTTATGTTTCAAACTATATAACTTTTTTAAATCGCATTGAAGAACTGTATTTATACTCTACCTTATATTTCAACCATACAGTATATTCAACTGCTTCTGGCATTTTTTAAAGCCTTTTGTATAACTGTAATTATTATCCGTCTTATAACGCAAATATCCACTCTGCATAACTATAGTTTTGCTCCACTCTTATTTCAACCACCTAGTATTTGCAACTACTTACCTATGTGCCACCCAATACAATATTTTTAGAACCACCCTGTATAACTAATTCAATTTCAACTTATTTTAACCCCTCCTATATACAACTTGCTTATTTACCACCTAATATTACGCACTCACCTACAACCCTATACCATATAACGGAATATTTTCTGCCATTTCTTAACTTCGTCTTAAAAAAAACTTACTTCAAACGAATTAAAATGAAAACCATATATATATTTTCATGTCATCTCTTGACATTTAAACTAGATATTTATGATGAAAATTTGACATTTACCATGATATTTAAATTTTTTTGCATATATTTTTCCGTTTTTCAGAAAAATGGTAAGTTTTACGTTATTGAAAAATATAGGGAATCAAGCTGGCACATATATTTGTAAAAAACAAATTATAATATTCAAATTTCTTGAGCGGTTTTAGAGAAAACAGTGAAGATTCATTGAAATTCACTGAAATCTAGGCCTTTATTTACTTTTTTTTCTAATTTTCTGGAAAACCGTACATCTCATGTTATAAACAATTATATGGGACCTTTCTGTAATGTTCCTTATATAATGCAGTTTAAATCACCAAAATTGTCCAAGAATTTTTGAATAATCGGTCGTCATACATAAAAAAAATTGCAGATGAATTGATAAACTCCTCCTTTTTGGAAGCAATTTAAAAAATTAAATAGCATTTGTTTCAACACTACGTTCCGACCGTTACCACACTCCTGAGCGATACCTCACTACCTTGATCTTTAAATAATCATACCACTGAGTTTTTTCTAGGTAAGAAACATGAACCAGGCAAGAGTCTCTTCCTTTAAAGAAAAAAGTAAAAAAGAAAAAAGTAAAAAAAAAACAAATATAACATTTGATTAATAAACATTCCAATTCTATGTTTGGGATGTTTTAAATAAAAAAGGACAAGTTTGTACATGGTAGCGACTAGACAAGCATGACAAACTTATATTAAATTAATAATTAAATTACACATTAGGATTAATACTTGAGTCGTATCAAAATAGTGAAAATTATTTGAAATCTGCTGAAATTTACATCTATTACTAAGAATAACATAAAGGAAGACATACAGGGACTGAGAAATAACGAGAAACGGGAAGTATATAAGAAGCTTTGCTTGCATCGTTTAGTCTCAAATGAAGGCCGCTCTTTTTTTGTAACACGAAACCAAAAATACATTTTCGTTGCCACTTTTTTAAGCTATACGACATTTGTATTCATCTAAATATTTGTGCTTTTATGAAAGCAAATTATAACAATTTGAATATCAATGAAATCATAGTATTGTACTATTTTTCTGTGCGAAAATCTAATATGGCGTCTATAAAAAAAGCCGGAGACGCAAACGTCGGTTGGCAAATCTGGAAAGGTCATCGTGTAGCTGAAAGAAAGCAGCAATGATAATGTGTTTTTGGTTTTGCGTTTCCTCGTCATATATCGGCTACCAAAAAATTAAAATGAAATTTTGTTTTTTTTTCGGAAGTTTTGGGAAAATTTAAATTAACAAAGTGAATTTCTACAAGCACTGTATTATGCAATTTCGCCCACATTTAAACTTCTTTGTGTCTGCTGTAGTTTTCAAGATCCCAATGGTCGAGTCGAATTTGAATTTCCCTGTATATAATAAATAGAACTTTTAAAAAGGAGTTCCGGTAAAGATGGCGTTATAGCCATATGAACATTTTTCATCTCTCAACAATATTTTAATTTTTTGAAAGTAAATCAACATCTACATTTAAATATATGTGCGAAAAGTGTAAATAGTGGTGTTAGTTATCTAGAGTACAGGTTTAACTAAGATATTCTACTAAAATATTAGACAAAGATTCGAAATCATTTAAAGATTTGTATCCCCATCCCATAGACGCTATAAAGTGAATAAGACGCTCGTGAAGTGAATTATGTGTTAGTTTAGTGGTGGCCGGAACTCCAAGGCTATCCCGCGTTGTATATAGAAACTGTAAATATTATAACAAATTTGATAAATAACACTGGTTTCTGGCTAATAAGATCGGTAAGATCAAAGCCACCCCCGTCTCGCAAGAGACACCCTTGCTGAAGAAGAAGAAGAAGAACTTTTAAAAATAAATGTATACTCTTATAGTGCCACAAACCTTTAAAATTTATATACATTTATATTTTGAAAAAATATATATTCATATACCTACCTCTCTAGAATTTACGTATGATGACAAATGACCAAGAGAAGGGTTATTCTACACCTAGAATGTACTTACTTTATATGTACATAACAAATGTAACTTAATTTAATTTTTATATTTTCGTTCACTTTTTGTTATTACAAGTTTTTTCATTGTTTTTACTTTTATTTTATTACTTTTGTTCATACAAAAGTTTATTCAAAATTTCCTTATTGTTGTAGATAATTTGAAACATTATTTTTTATATATCCATGAATTCGAAATAAAGACGTAGTAGAAATATATTTTGTATCAATTGTGTATCAAATTTTAAATAACTAAAGCAATTCTAACCAACATAATAAATTTGTTACAGACTGAGAATGGACAACCCCTAAAGTATATAGTGATTAAGCGTCAAAACAATAAACTTGTAGATTTATTGCTTTCAGAAAGTTCTAAGAGGCAAATATAGAAATTGTATATAATGGACAGCTTCTGTCTCCAGGGTACGGTATCGTTTACTTGTTTTCAACTTCTTATCGCTCAAATATGTCAGCTTATCCATTATCAAGTCTAGGGATTTCACGTTGGCACCAAATGTCTCGACAGGGAATTCGCTTTTTACTACTGACAGTTATTTATCCACGGGAATTTTGTTTCATTATTATCTTTTTCTTCAAGTTGAGATACACACTTCCGATGATGATAGACTAGTTGCTGACTAAGACGAAATATTTTAATTTTAGAAATTTACTGGCAACTTGATGCCTACATAAAAGATAAAAATACATGAAAGTTAAATTTCTAGTTCGTAATATAATTTATTCCTTATATAGGGTTGTCTCATATTGACTAATCTGTAGATTTTGTTTCAAAACAAAGATGTATATAACATATTTTTAGTTTTGCTGGATTTCTGTCAACTTTTTATGACAAATATAGTTATTTAGCATGTTAGCTTTTACTGTTAAGTTGAATATTTATCTAAATGACTTTTGAACTGATATCGGGTGTTTTTTGCCTAATTTATCATAGCTTTAAATAAGAATATCTGCACAACATGCCGGAATTAATTATTTCTCCGAAAATAACAGTAGACTATCGAAGTTTTAATTTTGGGAAGGACGGCTATGACAAATTCAGTCACATATAATTTTATATTTATTTGTACACCATTAAATTCACACCAAAATTAATGTTTAATAGAATTTATTTCCTAGGCATATACCTACTTCCTATGGTGTCTTAGAAATTAAACTGTAACAACTTTAGACTCATTTGGATTTTTATTCATAATTAAAAATGTCTATATTAACACAATTATGTGGGAATATAGTTTTTTGTAATTTATAATATATAGTAGGTAACGTTGCATGCACGCCAACCAGGTCAGAACATGTTTTTCTGTTAATCAATAATAATTAAAATATGCATAGAGTTTCAGACTTCTGTTTTTATCTTTATCGTCAGGTAATCTAGCATTTTCTTGAAATTTAAAACTGTGCAAATAAAACAAATGTAAAGACCGGCTTTGTAGGAGCACATTAGTTTTCATAACTATTTGGCAGATTGAGATATATGGGGGTTTGTTCGATAACGAATAAACTGTGACCAAAGTTTCTTTGTATGTTATTTTAGTGAAACGGGTACCCAGTTCGTTTACTATAACAATTTTAGAATCATCTGACAAGGTTTGCACTCGACAGATTGATCTGGCATGTTTGTGATTTGAAAATACGTGAACTAAAACCAGCTTCGTATAACTAGATTCATTTTCATAATTACCCGACATTTTTAAAAATATGGTGGGTAAAACTGCACCCATGCCAACTCTTTCAGATGATGATTTTCCTTGTTAATTATGCACATAAGTTTCAGCCATTTATCTTTCAGGTCACGTCAAAAAGCAGTTTTTTAATAGTAATCCAACTCGCCTACTATAATAAACTGAGAAGCACTTACATCCGACACAATAATCTCGCGTTATTATTTTTTCATTTTTAAAAATGTTTAAATTCATAGATATCTAAAGACCAGCTTTGTCACATTATTTTTCATAATTAGCTGACATTTTGAAAAATATGGTGGGTAAGCCATGCTAACACACCAACCCTTCCATATCATGATTTTCTTTGTTGATAACGATAGTTTCAACATTGTATCTTTCAGGTTAGTCAAGCTCGCCTTCTATAACAACATTAGAGTCATTTGGCGTACAGTTGCATCGACAGAATAATTAGGCTTTATCTTTTTCATATTTAAAAATAGGTATTGAAATAGAAATAAACATATACAAAAATAAAAATCAAATCAATAATAATATGTGAATGAATGAAATAGTATATTAAAAGATAGTGAATAATGCATTGCAACATAAAACCAATATTAGAGGGCAACAGAAATTGTGTAAGAGTAATTCTAAACATGTAAAAGAGATATGAAAAATCAAATGCAATTTAAAGGTCAATATACGAACAGAAATGATTAAATTATAAAACTAGACCATAAACTGGTAATTTGTACATGACTTATGCAACTAAAACCATATAGTAAACACATTTTTGAAAACTAACTGAAAACATTGAAATGAACATATACAAATGTACTTGTAACTTGATATATCACAATAAAATCATTAAATGAAAAGAAAATAAAAGTTTTACGTTAATTTGGAGACATAAATATTCAAACTGACAGAAGCGTAATTTAATAGTCCAGATTTGTATTACTTTTATGTTTTTTTTTGGAGAATAACACCACAATAGAAATAAAACTTCGTATATTGCAGGAATATCAAACGTTTCAAAGTCTATTCTGACTTCGTTGTCAATGGCTTTATATTTCATTTTGCAATCCACATCAATAAATATAAAGCCATTGACAACGAAGTCAGAATAGACTTTGAAACGTTTGGTATTCCTGCAATATACGTAGTTTTATTTCTATTGTGGTGTTATTCCCCCAAAAAAACATAAAAGTAATCAAGAATATGCCACAAACAACGTTTAGAAGACAATCCAGATTTGTAGTTGTAGAGAATTGAATTAAGTGGACTGTAGTTTTAAGTGGTTCTATTTTGACAAAAAACTCAATTGCCCTTCATAAGAAAACTCTTACCTTGTCTACGAGTTAGATCTAGTAAAAGCCTCGGGAAATCTGCCATCCATGTATTTGTCTGGATTCGTCGCGGGTAGCCGGCCTTAACCCTGGGTTTTTAGGCACAACTAGAGGTTATAATGTTAGGCAATGCGCACTCACGAGGGGGTTTACAATAAGTGAGTAATAGCTGCACACGCACTTTGGGGTTGCACTAGCGAGTACATAGGGAAACGTTTTTCCTTGAGAGTTTCAGGAGAGGTCCGTAATGGACGAGAGGCAAAAAACGAGTCCCTTTTTCTTCTTACTGCGATTGCGCGCTTAAGGCAGAGTTTTTTCCAAGCAATTGAGAATATACATATGTAAATATAAAGGCTGTCTCTTTTAAACCCAAAAAAGACAGAGTGTTCCGAACAGTAGTAATTTCATATTTTAGGACAATAGGTGTATTTCAGGGGTAAATAAAGTTTGAAAACACATTATTTCCACATAAAAGAACCAATTTAAATTCATATGTAATAGTAAATTTTTGGAACGAGATTTTGACAGATCCAACGATCGAAATGAGATGAAATTCATAGGACAACGTGAATACAGAACGTGGAATCAGAAGATAGTACTGTTGCATGCCAACAATTAAAAATTAAATATAAAAATTTAAAACACACCACGATGTAAAAATTCCATAACAGTGTATTAAAAAGTAATTAAAAGCACAATTCTAAAAAAACATTTTAGGATTTTTTTCATAGTTTCTTTGTCATTGACAACGGAGTCTGATCTAGACTCCGAAACGTTTGCAAATATACAGAAATTTCGTGAGTTGTGGTGTTATTTCCAGAAAGTGCTTAAACAGTATGCATAGAATATGTAGATAATTTAGATTGTTTTCCGTATAACCTGATTAAATTTAAGATACAGCCATTCTAAATAACAACAACTTATAAAATATAGAAGCTTTTCCCTAGACAGACGTTACTGTACACATATTAAATAGGATATTTTACCTCATACAGTCATACAATAACAAATATGAATAGAAATTTAAGCTACCTACATATGCATACGTTATCTTTTAGTTGCAGTGATTTAACTATTTCATTCTGCTCTTCCCAACCTCATCCCAAGTATTTTAAGGTTTTTTATGTTAGACCTTCAAAGAATTTCAAAAGAATTCTTATCCCTTTCTGAACAGACAATGTCTTTTGAGAAAAGATAAAAAAGTACCGGATGTGGAATGAAGACTCTTTTCAATTAAGACGATCCCTCGCTTTGCATCTTTAAGCATGCAGGATAGATGTACCTATACAAAACATTCTTAAATCGTTCAGACGCATGCATCAATGTATATTTTAATTTAAAGCATGATGGGTTGATTATCTTTTTTTGTGTGAAAAAAAGAACCCTTTTTATGTACACCATTGAAGCCTTTATGAGTTAACATTTATAGCAATTAATGTAATAATAAACGTTGTAAGATTTGTAAGAGCACAAAGTTACTATTCACTTTATTCATTATGCAAATAGGCATTTAACAGTTTTTATGTTCGTTTAATAAAATGTTTCATAATAACATATTGTAAAACTATTTAGTTCTTAAAGTGACAGGAATAACTAAATGAAAGGAAAATAATAATTGTTTCTACAGCAGTGATCGATTTGGTGACTTATGCTGAAACAGTGAGTTTGAAAGGTCTAACTCAAATTGTTGTTTTGCCTAAAAAGTGTTCTTTAAAAATGGCGTGTTCTTCGGCTCGAGAAAGCTTCTATAAATTATAGATGATTTGTATGTTATTAATTATAAACTTATAACTTGTACGACTGAAAAAATAATAAAAGCCAGAAAAGAAGAAAAACTCAAAATTATCATTTTTTGTATTATATATATATATATATATATATATATATATATATATATATATATATAATACATAAATTTTACTACAAATATTGTATAACCAGATATGAGATTTAGAGTATTTGAAATAACAAAACGAGCATGTTTGTTCAGAAGGGAAACATGACATTATGAGTTTGTATATGATTAAATGTATTGTAAAAACCCTAAATTTCATAGAGCTCATGAGAAAAATATGAAGCATGCTTACATTTGAGTGCAAAAGTCCAAAACGATGATCATTAATTTCCAATATTCAATAGCATCTGGTAAATCAGTGAAAATCTTGCATGGCATAGTCAAAACACATATCCAAATTCATAGTAGCTAAAATTACAAAATCATATTAGAATATAATTTAAAAAGGAATTAAAGCTAATTTTGGGGAACAGAATTGAAATATATAAATTTGAAATTAGAGTACCATATATAGAAAAGTCAAGGTTCAAAACAGAAAATCAATCACATTAAACATAATTCTGGCAGGAACATAAATATGGAAGATTCTGGCCATTCCAAATATCTTATTTAGATATACCTCAAATTGGTAATTTTCATTTTCAATCTTGGTGTCCGTTGACATTTCGTGTTCACCTTAAGATTTTTAAATAATGTCCTGAATTTCATTATCCGAATTCAAACACTAACTTTTTCCTAAAGTCTTTTAAATGTCGTTCTATATTATTTCATTAGAAACACCCCTTATTTGCACACACTTGACGTGTTAAATTAAATGATATAGAATGGCATATTTCACATTTTCTTAAAGGCCATTAATGGGGAAAAATATATAAAATTCTAAAAGTAGACAACAAATTAAACAGATAAAAAGAACTTAAATTTTGGGGAAAATGAAGAAAGGTATCAAAGGTTAAAATTTAATTTAAAGGTAAGAACCAAATAAAAACGATTTCAAAAGTGTAAAATTATATCAAAAGGAAGGCTCAAGGAATACATTTCAAAAGGAAAATATAAAGGGAAATCAATTTAGAGAAAAATATTCAAGTTTAAAGGAAATGTCATAACATAGAATTTCAATTGCAAAATACGAGACTAAAACTGAATTGTAAGACAAGTTTTATATATCAATAAAACCAGTATTTTTCTTAGATTTTAATGATATAAAATACAAACGGTTTAATTAAAATTTTTATTTAATAAATTATGTCAATATGAATTAATTGTCGTAGAAGTTAGATGTTTTATGATTTGTTATAAATTACCTGTCATTTCCATCGATGCAGCAGTGCACATGGACCACAAATTGTTTAAAAAACCTAGTAAACCGTGATTAAACAATAGTGCATCGAAATTTATTGGCACAAACCCGAACGAAAACGAAACCGATCTGATTGTGTAACGAATGTCTCAGTCGGGAATATAGAAGGAGAGTTCAAGATAAAATAGAACAAAGACAAGTAAATATTGCAAGTGCATATTAAAAA
Organism: Octodonta nipae; assembly: GCA_034190945.1. NCBI lineage: Eukaryota > Metazoa > Arthropoda > Insecta > Coleoptera > Chrysomelidae > Octodonta > Octodonta nipae. The sequence goes on along the minus strand of CM067222.1, from coordinate 44,814,803 downwards.
TAAAAGTTTCATCAGTCAAAAAGATGAATATGGAGCAGAGAATGACTGCAAATACAAAACAATTAAGAGTAGCAAATATAAAGAGATCAAACTATAAACGATCTTTACCAATAATCCAGTAGCAGAGCCGAGGAATAACAGAACACGCCCAAGCAGAAAAGAGAGTTTTCAGCCGGACGCTTAAAGTGATATAAGGTGTTTAAAACGAAACTGATTTAAAATAAAAACAATGATTACTGTGTTTTAATTGAATTTTGTACATATGTTTATTGTTGATATTTCGTGTTTTAGTAATTAGGTGATAATGATCACAAGTAATATTAGTAATTTTTGATTAAAAACTCCACATTTCTGAATACTAACATTAACAGAGAATATTTCCATTGCAGTAATTGTTCAAAAATAAATAATGTTTTGACATATATGTTCAGTTTAAAAGATTCAATAAAATTTGTAATTTAAACATGTTAATGATTGCACAATGAATTTAAAAATAAAATAAAATTCAAAATCAAATCATTTCATTAAAAAAAATAATTAATTTCATAATATAACAAAACAAAATAAAATAATAATCAATATCAGTATAATTGGCAAATACAAACATATGGGTATTTAGAGCATTGTTTGCACTTTCTAGGCAATTTCGAAAATCACAAGTTGGAAAAATACTGATATCTTGGGTTTTTTTCGACCTCTAATTTTGTTTTGTTGAAAATAAACATGCAATACGAATACATCATTCAATAGCTTATAAATCTTTTTGTCGTTTTCAAAAAGTTCAACAAGAATATGACAAATTAGATGTTAACGAGGTTGTGTGCACCTCTTAGGCTGTTTTGAAAATATTGAAGAGAACATCATTCGATAGCAAAAAAATTTGGGTGCTTATATTCATTTTCGAATTTAAAAAATCATATTTTGACACAGCTGGGTATTAGATGGTTATTTGATATTATTTACCGTATTTTATTGGATTTGGAAAAGAAAAAAATTGTATGTCCGTTATATTATTTTTTTAATGTTTTATTATTTATTGTATACAATCCTAGTGTTATCATTTTAGCAAGTCTGTCATACCATCGCCAGTTTTAATAATTAATCTCTTGTAGTAGTTCTAAATACGTAAGGATTAGAATTATTTCTCTTCGTTATGACTACTTGGTAATAATTGTAAACGCAAACCTAGTGAATAATGTTTAGCTTTTTTTCGAGGGAGGTTTGAATCCCCAAATCTCCCCTGGGACGCCTATGACGGGAAGTACTCACTATTTGTAACCTTTCAACATTTGTGAGCTAATAATGTTTTAAAAATCAAACAATATAAAATTTTAAAGCAATTTTTGAATTAAGGTTGTCATTCATTCTTATGTAGGTAATTAATTACATATTAAAATAACTGGTTTGAATGAAGTAACTGTAATAGAAATGATTAACTGCCCAAAAAGTCCGTTAGTTATTTGCCAAGGAATCAGTTGTGAAAACTGTCATTTTGATTTCCCATTCATAAGTGAAAAGATTTGCACCCTTTGTTTGTATCAACTTCTTCTCAACAAGTCCTGTCTCTCAAAACTTGTAAATAAATTCAGTTAAAAAAATATGTAGATGGCTAGCTTTGGTCGGTTGCCACCCAGAAACACTTGTTTTTGATTATCTCAAATCCCACTTTTCACACGTTATTAAAAGTATGATTTTCATATGTTTATAAGATTGTATAGTAGTAGTATATTAACTCCATTGTAAGATTATCTTGGCCTGCCACGTCATATGAGACTTCCAGAAAGAAAGAGAATTAATGACAGTAGCACTTAGTCAGGTCTAGGGGAGTAACACTGTCCCACCCAATTTCTTGTAGATCAATAACTATCACAATAACATTAGTAAAAGGAATTGTAGAACACTAGATTCTTTTATTACAATCCTTGAGAACAAGTATTCTGACATTATTATTATAAAAATAAATGTTCTAGGCATAAATTAATTCTTCTAAAGTTTTCTGTTGATTTTGAAAGTATTTTTGTCGGAATGTGTTAATTTGACTTGTTAATGATTATTTGTAAGGAATTAGATTTCTGAACGTTTTATTAAAATAAAAGTGCATTGTGTGTGGCATTTTTTGTAATTATTGATTAACTTTTTGATCCGTTTTTTTTAATGTACTTCCTACCCTAAATTTTCAGCATTTAAAAAACGATTTGACAAATTCAACAAAAACCGAAATGTTTCACTATATTGTTGTAAATTTAAAGTTTTAAAAATTTACTTAAAACAAGTGAAACATATCAGTTTATCTATCAATTTACCAAGTGATTTAACAAAATCTCTATTGGTAACATCGCGAAACCGAAATATTGAATTTGAATAAAAATATGCACAATTCTGTTTAAAATATATGATTCATCCGGGACAACCTAAAGCCATATTCAATGTTTCTATTTGCACATATCTTAATTTTAAATTGCTTACTTTAATAACAATTGAATGAGACAGTGTTAACCGATAAATTTCCGTTCGATATTTAAGCTGTGTAATTTTCAGCATTTAATTTTTTGCCACAAAATCTTGGGGAAGAAAACTAGCTAATCTTTACGAGTAGTGAATACAATTTTAGTGCACCAAATAACTGCAGTGAATTGAAATAAATGCATTTAAGTTGAATTCGTCAATTTTATTTATATGTCTGGATCAGATTATTTAGAATATTATTAAAGACAATCTGTGAAAAATAAATCTAAAAGCTAACAAACCTCAAGTTTTGTTCATTTGGATTGTAAATTTCGGTATTGTAAAATTTCAAGAACGCCCCCACTAAATAAGTTCAATTAAGATTTACAATACGCGATGTCCTTGACAAGTCTGAAGATTATACTCTCAAGCAGAAATAACTTGCTTTATGATTGCAAGTCGAGAAGAGAATGGTCGGAAATATTTTAGATAGATCAAAATTTACAACGTCATAAACCCACCACAAATTTTGGCAAATATGACGGTGCATTTTTTATTTATTAGCCGGACAATAACTTAAATTGTTGCTCGATGATTTCTCCAATTGTTCTTTGTAAAATTTCCGAGAAAAGTGACTAAATGACTTCTAAGTAGAAAGTTGTATAGATGTATTCTTACGTTTATGGGCAATGACAAATATGAGAAGATTGGAACTGTTATTAGGAGTATTTGATATGTCTATACGGTTTTGATGGCCGTGAAGACTTCAACAATTTTGTGCGCAAGCGATTTTGATAAATTGAGCAAGTGATGATTTGAAAATGAATGATATAACACACTGTTGGTATGCATCGTATAATAAACTGTTTATCTGAAATTTAAAGAAATATTGCCTTTTTAACATTATTGCCTGTCGAGTCTTCAATTGGCCCGTGGCCAGATTGATCTAGGAAATTTCTTCTTAAAGGGTTTAGATTGATTAGGATCGAAAATTTTATTAAAGTATCACCAATATATAAAAAATAAATTAAATTTAAAGTATTTTATAAAAAAATGTGAATTCTTAAATTTTAATTTTAAACCCAAAAGTGCCTACAGGTACCAAATATTTACTATGAACCTAAATTGTAATGATAGAATTTACGGAAACATTCAAATATGAAGATGATTGATAATTAAATACCAATTAATTTAATTAGAAAAGTTTAAATCGGGGGGAAAATGTTATGCAAAATGTAAGATGTTTAAGTTAATGTTAACATTTCTGACTGTAAAGTTATCACAGCCTAGTACGCAAGCACGCTCCTGTGAAATTAGACATCAGTAGTGTTAAATGTACATCTTAGTCTAGTCTACAAGAGTCCCTTTTGTGAAATTCTGATTGAGTTCACCGAAAATTATAATTTTGGTGTCATTCAATTCGGATTGACTATTACAGATATGAGAAAACCACTTCTGTAATAGTTTAAAAAGTATTTAAATAATAGTGATCGGAAGCTGAATGAAAATATTGAACTTACAAACAGTAAAATAGTTAAAATTTTCTAAAAATAGACACCAATATTTTTATAAATCTTGTGATTTACAGTTGCAGTTTAAAACGTAATAATGTATTTGTTTATAACAAATTGTTATTATATATAATATGTAAATTAAATGTTAATAAATAGTCTTTTGTCTTAGAAATATGAAAGGGCAATAGAAACAATGATTTTTACAAAAAAAATCCATAAAATCCATAGTCCGTGGGTTCAATTTAAAATTATAAAACTAATATTAATTTTCACTTTCCGAGAACTTTATTTACATCAAATTATACAGAACAGCTGATTCACAATAACAATACGATATGCGCTAGTCGTCCTTTCTAACTCACTGCTGCGAGGATGGGTCCTCCGTTTAAAATCAGAATCGAATTCTCTAGTATAATCCAGTGTCAATTTTTCAGTTGTCGAGTTCTGATCGAGATAAGTTTTTCTCCCGTCCGAACCTTCTAGCATTTTTTTATATCCCAGCGATCGTTGTCGTACTGAAATGAAACAGGGTCGGCTTTGGTAAATTTCGTAACACCGCCCCCCCTTTAATTCTGATGGTCCCGATCAGAAACATCCTCTCCATGGTAGGGAGCAAGTCGATCTAAATGGACCACCTTCAACTTAGCCTTGGGGTTTCGACGGATCCGGTCATTAAACCTCTTGACCACCTCGTATGGACCATCCCAGGCGGGTGTAAGCTTTGGGGATTTACCCTTGCTCCGTTGGGGGTTGTACAGCCAGACTTTGTCCCTCTCCTGGAATTCAACTGAATTGGCCTTGAGGTCGTATCGCGTCTCCATTCGGTCACTGGTGGCCCACATCTGCGTTCGAGCTAATCCATGTATTGCCAGCATGTTATGTCGGAGCTGGTCGGCATAATCGTCGATGTCTTGGGAAGGTTCTTCGGGGGAGCCAAATGTCAAATCGCAGGGTAATCGCAGCTCCTTTCCGAATAGGACCCTGGCTGGGGTCAGGCCTGTACTATTATGGTCGACAGAGCGGTATGCCAACAGGAATAGGGGAATATGCTCATCCCAATCACGCTGGTTATTGCTGACGACCTTGGATAGGTGTTGTTCCAAGGTCCTATTGAATCTTTCCACCATTCCGTCTGACTGTGGGTGTAATGGTGTTGTTCTCGTTCTTCTGGAATACATTCGATTCGAAGTTACGCCCCTGGTCTGAATGTAATTCCATCGGGACGCCAAATCTGCTGAATAGTTGTTTTACTAGCCCCGTCGCTACCGTGGTTGCCTCTTGGTTGGGTATCGCATATGCCTCAGGCCATTTGCTGAAGTAATCCATTGCGACCAGATTGTATTTGTTCCCCCTCTCAGACTCGAAAAACGGACCGGCGGCATCGATGGCAATTCTCTCAAATGGGACGCCCACATTATACTGCTGCATTCTGCCCTTGGTCCGGGTATTCGGGCCCTTACTGGCTGCACAGGTGGCACATTATCGGCACCAAGATCTGACGTCTTCGAAGTAATTCACCCAGTAGTACCGCTGGCGAATTTTGTCTAGTGTTTTATTCATGCCCAAGTGGCCTCCGGTAATTCCATCATGTACTTCGGTCAGGATGGTTGGTACCTTTTTCTTTGGAACTACCAGTTGGGACTTGGTTTCTCGGCCATCAGCGCTTTCCCAAACTCCCTTGAGCATTCCATTGTCCACTCTTAGAGAGTCCCATTGAGCCCATAACGATTTCAGCACGCCGGAGTATCTAGCTACCTCGTCCCATCGTGGCCTGGGTGCCCCTCTCGTTTTGAGTGACAAGATTGGTTCGATATCTGGATCAGCCATTTTGTCCTGGATGCACTGTTCCGTTGTCCAGTCTTCACTGGCTTGCACTCGGATCTGCCGGATGGAGATACCCTCTCGCTGTTCCGTCTTCAGACAATGTCCGCATTCCGCTCTACAGGGTCTTCTGGCATCGGCATTATTGTGCAAACGGCCGGCACGGTGTTCCACCTTGAAGTCGCATTGCTGTAATTTCTCCATCCATCTGGCCAGTTGTCCTTTCGGTGTCTTCATGTCCAGCAGCCATTTGATTGCGGCATGATCTGTTCGGATTAAGAAATGACGACCATAGAGGTATTTGTGGAAATGGTCTACAGCCCTTATTATTGCAAGAAGTTCTTTTTTGGTGACACAATAATTTCTTTCCGGTTTCGAGAATCCACGGCTGTAATACTCGATCACTCTCTTTTCACCATCTTGCACCTGGGATAGGACGGCCCCCAAACCTGTGTTGCTGGCGTCGGTGTCTAAGATGAACTTGCCGGACTGTGTGGGAAAGGCTAGGATTGGGCTGGAACATAGTGCTGCCTTCAGTCGCCTGAATGATGTTTCGCAATCCTGATTCCAATGGAAGGTCTTTCTCAGTGGCCTGCCGATGTAGAGGGGCGGCGATGGTGGCAAATCCCTCAACAAAACTCCGGTAGTATGAACAGAGGCCCAAGAAGCTTCGGAGTTTATGTTTGTCTCTTGGAACTGGCCAATCACGGATGGCTTCTATCTTGTCTTCGTTGGTGCGGATTCCTGACTCTGACACTACGTGGCCCAAAAACTCTACTTATTTTTGGAACAAGGAACACTTCTTCGGTTTGAGTCTCAGGTTGGCATTATTAATTCTGTAGAATACTTCGTCCAGGTTCTTCAGATGGTCGTCGAATGTCTGACCCATGACTAGAATGTCGTCGAGGTATACTACGCACGTCCTCCATGATAACCCACTCAGTACATACTCCATTAGCCTCTCAAATGTAGCGGGTGCATTACATAACCCAAAGGGCATGACCGTGAACTGAAACAGCCCTTTACTGGTGGAGAACGCTGTCTTCTCTCTGTCGTTTGCGTGTAGACCAGCCAGCCAATGTCCACTTTTTAGGCATAGTGTGGAGAACCAACGGGAGCCTGCTAGTGTGGTCAAAGTGTCATCGATTCGGGGTAGTGGATAGCTGTGTTTCTTCGTGACATCATTCAACTTTCTGTAATCCACGCAAAATCGGGTGGTTCCATCCTTCTTTTGAACTAGCACGACGGGAGCAGACCATGGGCTTATGGTTGGCTCAATAACTCCATTTTGCAACATGAACTCGATGTTTTCCTCGACTGCCTGTTGTTGCCCCAATGGTAGTCGTCTAGGTGGAATTCTGATGGGTTGAGCCTTTCCGGTATCTATTCGATACTGGATGATGTTGGTGCGACCGGTGGTTCCATTTTGACTGTAAAAAATTTGCCAGTGCTTTGTGATAAATTGCTAGGCTTTCTTCTGGTTTTCTGGGGTCAAGTGTGTCAAAAGGTCAGCAAACTGTTATAAGAACTCTTTACTGGGCCTTGTCTCCTTTACCGACATCTGGTACTCTTTTTCGCAATTGATGATGGTTTCTACTGGCTCGAAACAAGCTATGTCTTGACCATTAGTAATTCTGATGTTGTGGTTGGACAAATTCATGACTCTAATTGGTATATATCGTCCGGTTTTAACTATAGTCCATCCAACTAAGTAGTCATGAGCTGAGTATACGGGCTCCACAATTCCAACGCAGCTCCCAGGTTTGCTGTCTAGCCGCCCATGAATAATCTTTTCCGTTCGACCGGGAATTCTACCTGAAGTCTTTGCCACAATTTTTATGGGGGTGACTGAACTGTTGACGGGCCGTGTCAATACAAATTCCTCATTTAGGAACCGAATAACATCATATCTCGGGTCGAACATAAATCCATGCTGGCTAATTAGGTCCATACCCAGTATAAAATCGTATTCAATCTTCGCTACCAGGACCCTATGCCGGATCATGTTGTCCCCTATCTGTAGCACGACATCAGCCTCATTGCCTGTATTGACATGGACTCGCCGGTGACTGTTCTGAGCTGGATGTTATTGGTAACTGGCCGAATTTCCGAAGCCCTCAAAACGCTGGACTTGGCAATAGATACAGCGGCGCTGATTACTAGTCTGCTGCTATCTCTGCAAAATCCCCGGATGGATAACGTTTTGGGGGCTTATGGAGGGTCAGTCAGCATTCGCCCCCTTATGCTGGTGCCAGTTCTTTGTGACCGTTCTAATATTTTGTTCAGACCAGCCAGCAGCGCTTGAAATGGTGACACTGACTCTTCCTGTACTTCCATATCTCTGATGCCGTTTATGAAACTCTGTGTGGCCAAATGGTCTTTGGTTTCCTCTGGCGGGTCTGGGTAGGAAAAGTGGACTAATCTCTGCTTCGAATTCGTGGAGGCTTTCACCGGATTTTTTCGTTTTCCCACTCAGTTGGACTTAATATACTTGGCTCAAGGATTGATTGTCGTATCGTTTGTCCAGGATGGCGATGATATTGTCGAAATTGCCTTGTTCATCGACTGGAATGCTATGGAGGAGTTCTAGGGCCGGACCTCTTAACGAAATTACCAGAGAAGTAGATTTTTCTTGATTATCCCATCCGTTAGCTGTAGCCACGGCATCAAATTGCCGTTTATACATGGGCCAAGATGAACTGCCATCGAATGTGGGTGGTTTACTAAAGGAACCTTTGGTACTCACGGTGTGCTGATATTTACCTCGCTGTAAATCCTGTTGCATTTTTTTGATTTCTGTTTCTACCTTGTTTTGGATGGCACTGATTTTATCTTGTACTTCACTTACTTCACTTTGTACCGTGTTTTTAATGGAATTGATTTCAAATTTTACCTGGCTTTGCACGGAATCGAGCTCATCTACTTTTGTTGAAGAGTATCCACGGTATTCTTTATGGTCTTAATGTCATCATTTAGCTCTTTTATATCTGACTCAACTATTTGCATTCTTTCATTAACTGTTTCATTAACTGGCGATACTATTTGCATTAATTGCTCAAATTGTAGTTGCCTTTTTTCTTCACTTTGACCTTGTTTTTCTATAAATTTCGAGAATAATCCTTCCATTAAATTTTGTTGTTTTTCTTCAATGGCAGTGACAAGATTTTGTTGTTCGCTTTTCATCGTAGTGACAAGATTTTCTAATTCTATTTACGTTTTTCATCAAAAGATTTTACTAACCTTTGTCGAATTTCTTCCTGATGTTGTTTTTCCTTCTTGTCACGTTTTTCTAGAATCTGTGCTATTTTTTCGTCCAGTCCCTCCGTAACCTGCTTGACTATTTTTTTGGTAGTTTCGTCCATCTTTTCCATGCTACGGGTTTCCATAAATCAAATTACGATTTTAGCTGCACTTAATCCTTCACTTCTGACACCAAATTGCAATATAGTCTGTGGGTTCAATTTAAAATTATAAAACTAATATTCACTTTCACTTTCCTAGAACTTTATTTACATCAAATTATACAGAACAGCTGATTCACAATAACAATACGATATACGCTCGTCGTCCTTTCTAACTCACTGCTGCGAGGATGGGTCCTCCTTTTAAAATCAACGTCGGATTCTCTAGTATAATCCAGTGTCAATTTTAGAGTTGTCGAGTTATGATCGAGATAAGTTTTTCTCCCGCCCGAACCTTCTAGCTTTTTTTATATCCCAGCGATCGTTCTCGTACTGAAATGAAACAGGGTCGGCTTTGGTAAATTTCGTAACAATATTAATAGTAAATGACAAAAAAAAGTTAATTAACGAATGCATTTTTAAGTAATAATTTATTTTAAGAAACTTATTTTTTCAAAAATCATAAAAATTTTTGATCCTTCGAATCATGAAAAAAAATTCAATATCTCATAAACAATGCATTTGTTAATATCAATTATTAAACAACAGAAGTAAAAAATTAAAAAATATATATTTTCAAGTGGCGCTTAATGATGAAAAAAAAAAAGAAATAATTAAGATTTGTGAAAAAGAAAATTTTACAAATGCTTTATTCTTATTATTCATTTTCCAATGCAAAAGATTGTTGTTGAACAACTGTACGAAGAAAAAAAAGCGCTATTTAGTTTAATAATTACAAAGGTTTTTATGTTAACTTTCCATTTAAAAATGTTAATTATCAAATGCATAAAACATGGAAAAATTCAAATATTTTTTTATTTTATTTAACTTATTCCAAAGGTACGTACATTTTTTTCATTCCTTAATATTTATATTTAATATGTTTAAATAATTGTTTTGTTTTCCGTTTCTGAATGACGCGAGACGCGACACACGTGAACGTCAGACTCCCTGCTTTAGCAATAACTTTAGGGCTCTGTTAAAATTATTACTATTGGAGGTACAGTCTCGGGAGTTGGGGCTTTCTTTATAAAATTTCCTTCACTTTCGTGTTGCAATACTATGCATAATGCACAAGAGCGTATTTTTTGCATACGTCCGACTATAAACTACACTACAAAATACATGACAGGGAGTGGTATTTTGATATGATAATACAAAGATGTTTTTTAACTAGAAATCGATTGTTCTAAAATAATAAGGAACTTTCAAACAAAAAATGACTAATAAACTGGCTATAAGGACTCACTTTCCAAGTATCCTTCTCAATATCATTATTTACATATTCTGTAAACATGCTAATTGAAGAATAAGCTCTGTTAATTCTTATATTAATTTCTGGCAGCTACGCATGTGAGATGTATATTACTAGATTTCTTTGTATATTCAATTAGCTCGTTTATCAATTCATTTTACACCATGAATAAAAAGGGTATAGTAATTCTATTTGGTTTCTTATTCAGAAATGTGCCAACAGTAAAAACCATAAATTTAATTATAATTGTATAAAATGGCCTACTGAAAGTTGATTAAGAATTATAACGTAAGATGTCGGTATTCAGTTTGAATTTAAATACTTAGTTTGTCTACATTTCCGTCTTTTGAAGGTAGTGCAACTGATGTAAGGTATCGCAATGCTAACAACGTAGTATGTTAGCTCATTTTTATTTACTAATTGTCTTTTAAAATTATAAAAACTGCAAAGACTAAAGAGGAATAAACAGGTTAATATTTTTGTAGAGTGTTTTACGAAATTAACAATCTTCACTAGTATAAACGCAGAAAATAAAGTTTGTTTAACACCTCCGAAATAAAAATTTTATTCAGTTCTTCTAAAAAAAGTGACTCAAGAAGGTTGTTACATAAAGAAAAAATAATACTGGTTATTATTTAGATTCAAAATCTATAGCATTTTTTTAACAGATATATTTTTGTTCAGGTGCAAATACAACACTTTGAAGCATTATAAATAATAAATCAAACTTTCAATTTGCAATTTACATTTTCAATATATATTTTAAAGCCTTTGACAACGAAGTAAGGCTCGACTTTGAAACGTTTAGTATTTTCTTTCAATATACAGCTTTAAATTTCGATTGTGGTGTTATTTCCCAAGAACACATAAAAATAATGATAAAGTGACATGAAAACTAAATAATGCTATTTTCTATAAGACGAGAGTTAAGAAAATGAGTGAAATAATAAATTGGAAATTAATTTGACAAATTAAGGAATATTCAGAACTGAAACTCATGAAAATGATGCAAATTTAAAAAAAATATTTTATAAATAATTACATTATCAGTTTAATATTAGATCGGCAATCTGTTTTTAAGAATATTTTAATCATATTATTGTGTAATACTTGCAATTTCCATAGTAAGTTGAATGTAACTGTTTTACACAGTGTATTTAAAATTATGCACAATTTCCTTCTGCATGAATAGTCACAAGCTGTATTGTAACAATTTTAAATTTCAAGAACTTCAAATATATTTTGAAATATTTAAAAGCTACAATTTTGAACAATTAGTAATTTGGATAATGATTCATAAACATCCTACTACAAAATTTGTTGAATTTATTCAAGATAAATTATTTAATTTGCAAACCTAATCTTTGGTTTATTCAATTAGTTGGAACCCTGTCGAGGCAGTAAGGCAAAACACCCAAAAAGCTATTGACATTTTCTTCATTTTTTAAGAGAAACTACCATAAATCACTAAATAGCGGTTTACTAATAAAACTGCCTATATAAATTTGTGACTGCATTGTAAAAACTTATCTTAAACTTATTTCTTCACAAAATCCACTACATACGTAAAATTCAATATTTACCAATAATCTTGATCATATTCGTTTAGATAAGCTTTCTTTTATAGTTTTATCCCATGAAATACTGTTCAGAAAAACGAGTTTATTTAAAGGCGTTTATGAAGGTACACGTTCAGATAAAGACGCTCTACCCAATTTGGCCATCTTCTCATACAGAAGGTATGTTATGTAGTTTATTTGATAATCGGATTAAGTAAAGAAGCTTTTCTTTTTCAAAAGTGCTGATGTATGGTACAATTTGGGAGCAGCCTGAAGGATTACTACCGTCTGCATTCTATCGTTTATCATAATATTAATATTTTTGTTTCGTGACAAATGGTCGTTTATAAGAAGTGCCCTTGAACCCAAAGAGAAATTTGTGGAAGCTTCAGAACTCTTTGTTTAGATGTGAATCTGTCAAGAATCAGTGAAATGATAATTGTAATTGCTGTACTTAAAACTCTTTAATATTAGGATTTTTGTTTCTTGTTCAGAAATTAATGAATAAGATGACAAAATAATCAATAAAAAACAGTCCTTGGGTAATATTCTTACAGACATTAATCAAGCTAGTATAAATAAATATTGCAAATAAGAGAATAGGACATTCAACTAAGGCCTCATTTTAAATGGAGAGTAATAATTATATTTAAATGCTAGTAAGTGGAACAGTATCTGTGTAGCCGCCATAGAAAATTTCAATCTCTGGTATAACCATAAGTGGTTAAGAAAGATTACTAAGGGTTTAAGAGTATAAGTGGGATTTTGGGGAAAATGTTAAACGTCGGATAAATACACTTTGTCTTAAAAACGACTTCCGCAAGAAGAAGAACAACAACAAACTCTTCTTTCTCAGTCCACCACGGCGGTAGTCGGGTGGTTCGCCCCCCGAAATGCTGTACTGAAGATTGAATTTGAAAAGAATCTTTTTTTTTCGTAACAATAATTTTATATTCTATACAGTTCTTATACATTGGACAAAAGTTATTTTTCTATTCACGTAATAGAAAAATAACTTTTGAGGTCCTAATCAATCGATAGTAAGTTTCCGACTACGGCCTTGATACCCGCAAAGAAATGAGTTGCATAACCCATAGGGTATTTTATGCAACATTACATGCATTATGGAACCATCAGAATTAGGCGAATTCCGTGCATTCGGCGCCTTTAAACCCGATATTTTAAGCTGAAGCAGAAAAAACGGATCATGTGCATCAAAGGTCAAGCCGATAGGCTATAGTGTAAAAGTGGAGTATGTTTTCAGTATCTAAAGCTACCACGCAACTAAAATTGTTAGATGGCACACAAAGATTGCAAGTGGATTAGCTTGTGCTAACATGGAATTGGTGAAAACAATAGTAACTACGAATTTAGATAAATATGTAAGTACTTACAGTGAATACACAGGGTACAATAAACAAGTAAAGGGATATATGTCAAGGAAACAGAAAAATTAACAACACCAAACGAACAAAGTCCACGAATACAACAGTCTTAACAACACATAAAATTTATACTCTCTTCGAGGTGTCATTCTTCTTGTTCTAGAATGAAAACGTAAAAAATATATTGTTATAAATTCCGTGGGTTCAATTAATTAATATTTAAAAACTAATATTCTGTACCACTGTCTAGAACTTTTATTTACATCAAATATACACAACAGCTGATTCGAATATCACAAATATAATACAACATAAGCTCTTCGCCGCACTAACTAACTGCTGCGATGATGAGCCGCTCCTTTAAAAATCAGCATCGAATCCTCTCGTACAATCCAGTATAAATTTTACAGTTGTCGAGTTATTTCGAGATAAGTTTTTTCCCATTCGAACCTTGGTGCGTTCCCGCAATTTGTTTAGTGTATTGTTTTCAATTTCATTGAATTACTTCATTGATTTTTAAACTTCTGCACCTTTTCTAAAACATTCCGTCGCTCTAATGCTAATTTTAAGTGTTTTTTGCGTGTAAAATATAGACAGTATTTGACATTCGTGTTTCGGATCCCTAGCTATTTGGACGCTTGGGATTTTTTGTGTATTGTGCTCCGAACTATTCGGTCACGCTTTGATCCCGTCTGAAGAGACGGCGCTTATTGTTGTTTTTTGCGTTACGATTCCGCGAGTTAGTAGCTTCGTTCGTAACGACCGCTAAACTGCTTTCATTTCGTTTCTTTTGTGTTTACAAAAGCGCATCATTTGTTGTTAAACCCGCATTTTTGTTTGCTCAATCAAGAACATTACGTCACTATTTTTTGTTACGGGGCTAGCCTCTGAAGAAAGAAGAACCAAGAAAACACCACAGAGCTTCGACGTAAAAGGTTAGTAATAACTTTTATTTGGTGATTCGTTTATGTGACGGCACGTGTTTATTGATTGTTCCGCTAAAGGTCCTTCGTCAATTATATACTTGCATTGAACCAGCATTGAACTAAAACCGCAACATCTAATTCATACATTTTTTTTTTGAATATTCTATGGAATGTGCCATCGAACACACTCCAAACCTTCTAGCTCTTCTTTTTTTCTATCCCAGCGATTGATGTTTCACGGAATGAAACCTGGGAAGGACTTGATAGATTTTTATAACACTGCCCTCCCTTTAATTCTGATCGTTCCGATCAGAAACATCCTGTCCATGGTAGGGAGCTACTCGATCTAAATGGACCACCTTCAACTTAGCCCTGGGGTTTCGTCGGATCCGGTAGACGAAGTCATTAAGCCTCTTGACCACCTCGTATGGACCATACCAGGCGGGTGTAAGCTTGGAAGATTTACCCTTGCTCCGTTGGGTTTGTACAGCCAGACTTTGTCCCTCTCTTGGAATCTGACTGAATTAGCCTTGAGGTCGTATCGCGTCTTCATTCGGTCACTGGTGGCCAACATCTGCGTTCGGGATAATTTGAGTATTGCAAGAATGTTATTTCGGAGCTTGTCGGCATAATCTTTGATGTCTTGGGAAGGTTCTTCGGGGGAGCCAAAAGCGAAATCGCAGGGTAATCGCAGTTCTTTGCCGAATAGGTCCCTGGCTGGAGTCAGGCCTTTACTATTAGTACAGTAAGTCTTCGGCCCTTACAGGCTGCACAGGTGTCACAATTGCGGCACCAAGCTCTGATGTCTTCGAAGTTTCCCAAACTCGCTTGAGCATTCCATTCTCTACTCTTAGAGAGTACCATTGGGCCTATAATGATTTCAGCACGCCCAGAATCTAGCTACCTCATCCCATCGTGGCCTCTTTCGTTTTGAGTGACAAGATTGGTTTGATGTCTGTATCAGCCATTTGGTCCTGGATGCACTGTTCCGTTGTCCAGTCTTCATTGGCCTGCACTCGGATCTGTCTGGTGTAGATACCCTCTCGCTGTTCCGTCTTCAGACAATGTCCGCATTCCGCTCTACAGGGTCTTCTGGATAGGGCATCGGCATTATTGTGCAAACGGCCGGCACGGTGATCCACCTTAAAATCGTATTCCTGTAATTTCTCCATCCTCCTGGCCAGTTGTCCTTCCGTGTCTTCATGTCCAGCAGCCATTTGAGGGCGGCATGATCTGTTCGGATTAAGAAATGACTACCATAGCAGTATTTGTGGAAATGGTCTAAAGACCTTATTATTGCAAGAACTATTTTCTGGTGAGGCAATAATTTCCTTTCCGGTTTCGAGAATTCACGGCTGTAGTACTCGATCACCCTCTCTTCACCATCTTGCACTTCGGATAGGATGGCCCACAAACCTGTGTTGCTGACGTCGGTGTCCAAAATGAACTTGCCGGACTGTATAGGAAAGGCTAGGATTGGGCTGGAACATAGTGCTGCCCTTCAGTCGTCTAAATGATGTTTCACAATCCTGATTCCAACGGAAGGTCTCTTTGTCAGTGGTCTGCCGATGTATCTTGGGACTAGCCAATCACGGATGGCTTCTATCTTGTCCTCGTTGGTGCGGATTCCTGACTCGGAAACGACGTGCCCCAAGAACTCTACTTCTTTTTGGAACAAGGAACACTTCTTCGGGTTGAGTCTCAGGTTGGCGTTATTAATTCTGGAGAATACTTCGTCCAGGTTCTTCAGATGGTCGTCGAATGTCTGATCCATTACCAGAATGTCGTCGAGGTATTACTAAGCACGTCCTCCATGTTAACCCGCTCAGGACATACACCATTAGCCTCCCGAATGTTGGGCAACCATTACATAACCCAAAGTGCATGACCGTGAACTGAAACAGCCCTTTACTAGTGGAGAACGCTGTTTTCTCTCTGTCGTTTCATGTAGACCAACCTGCCAATATCCACTCTTTAGCTCTAGTGTGGAGAACCAAAGGGAGCCTGCTAGTGTGGTCAGAGTGTCATCAATTCGGGGTAGTGGATAGCTTTCTTTTTTCGTGACGTCATTCAGGTTTCTGTAATCCCCGCAAAATCGGGTGGATGCATCCTTCTTTTTAACTAGCACGACGGGAGCAGACCATGGGCTGATGGATGGCTCAATAACTCCATTTTTGTAACATGGACTCGACGTTTTCCTCGACTGCCTGTTATTGCCCCAATGGTAGTCGCCTAGGTGGTATTCTGATGGGTTGAGCCTTCCCGGTATCTATTCGGTGTTGGATGATGTTGGTGCGACCGGTGGTTCCATCTTCACTGTTAAAAATTTGCCAGTGCTTTGTGATAAATTGCTTGGCTTTCTTCTGTTCCTCTGGTGTCAGGTGTGTCAAATGGTCAGCAAACTGTTGTAGGAATTCTTTACTGGGCCCTGTCTCCTTCACCGATGTCTGGGACCCTTCTTCGCAATTGATGATAGTCTCGACTGTCTCGAAACAAGCTATCTCTTGACCATTGGCAATTCTGATGTCGTTGTTGGACAATTTCAGGACTCTAATTGGTATATCTCGTCCGGTTTTTAACTATAGCCCGTCCAACTAAATAGTCATGAGATGAGTGTACGGGCTCCACCATTCCAACGCAGCTACCAGGATTGCTGTCTAGCCGCCCATGAATAATCTGTTCTGTCCACCGGACAGTCTGGCTGGAGATTTTGCTATAATTTTTATGGAGGTCGATGAGCTGTTAACGGGCCGTCTCAATACAAATTCCTCATTTAGGAACCGAAGAACATCATATCTCGGGTCGAACATAAATCCATGCTGGCTGATTGGGTCCATACCCAGTATAAAATCGTTCTCAATCTTCGCTACCAGGACCCTATGCCGGATCATGTTGTCCCCTATCTGTAGCACGATATCTGCTCACCCTGTATTGACATGGACTCGCCGGTGACTGTTCTGAGCTGAATGTTATTGGTAACTGGCCGGATTTCCGAAGCGTTCAAAATTGTGGACTTGTTAATGGACACAGCGGCGCCGGTGTCGATGGTGATGGAAATTGCTCGACCATTGATAGTGCCCCGGATGAGTATACTGCTGCTATCTCGGTAAAATCCCCGGATGGATAACATTTTGGGCGCTGGTGGAGGGTTAGTCCGCATTTGCCCCCTTATGCTGACTGGCTGACGGTCCCTGGACATGTGGCTGTTCTGTTGGTTTTCCCTGGTTGGTGATCGTTCAGGTAGCCTGACTCTGCAGTCCCGTTGAAAGTGCCCTGTCCGTCCACAACGGTAACATGCTCTTCTGGTATCTGTTCTCTGTGACTGTTATAATAGTGTTACGAAATGTACCAAAAGCCGACCCTGTTTCATTTCAGTACGACAACAATCGCTTTGAGATAAAAAATGGTTCTCGAAATGACTCGACAGCTGTAGGAGTGATGACTGATTATACTGGAGAATTCGACGCTGGTTTTATAAAGGAAGCAGGCCACGATAGCGAGTTCAGTTGATGGAGCGCAGAGCTTATATGTAAAGTTGTTATTGTGATATTTGAATCAGCTGTTGTATATTCGATGTAAATAATGCCGTTTGCTCAATAATGCCGATGCCCTATCCAGAAGACCCTGTAGAGCGGAATGCGGACATTGTCTGAAGACGGAACAGCGAGAGGGTATTTCCATCAGGCAGATCCGAGAGCAGGCCAATGAAGACTCGACAAGGGAACAGTGCATCCAGGACCAAATGGCTGATCCGGCATGCTGAAATCGTTATGGGCTCAATGGGACTCTCTAAGAGTAGACAATGGAGCTCAAGCGAGTTTGGGAAAGCGCTGATGGACGAGAAACCAAGTCCCAACTGGTAGTTTCGAAGAAAAAGGTACCAGCCATCCTGACCGAAGTACATGATGGAATTACCGTAGGCCACCTGGGCGTGAATAAAACCCTTGACGAAGTTTGCCAGCGGTACTACTGGGTGAATTACTTCGAAGACGTCAGAGCTTGGTGCCGCAAATGTGCTAACTGTGCAGGCAGTAAGACCCGGGAAGACCCGGACCAAGGGCAGAATGCAGCAGTATAGGTGGGCGTCCCATTTGAAAGAATTGCCACCGATGTCGCCGGTCCGTTTCCCGAGTCTGAGAGGGGGAACAAATACATTCTGGTCACAATGGATTACTTCAGCAAATGGCCTGAGGCATATGCGATACCTAACCAAGAGGCAACCACGGTAGCGACGGTGCTAGTAGAACGACTATTTAGCAGGTTTGGCGTCCCGATAGAATTACATTCAGACCAGGGCCACGATCGCGAGTTCAGTTGATGGAGTGAAGAGCTTATATGAAAAATTGTTATTGTGATATTTGAATCAGCTGTTGTATATTCGATGTAAATAAAAGTTTCTAGAAAAGTGAAAGTGAATATTTGTTATATAATTTTAAATTGAATCCATAGACTTTACAACAATAGTTTGTTCATACCAGCCAACAGTGCTTAAAATGGTGACTCTGGCTATTCCTGCTTGAAGGAAACTGCTTGGAGCCTCGACTTGGACATGTTCATGACGGCCTCTACTTCCAAAGCTCGTAGAGCTTCATTGCTCATCTTGATGCCACTTAGTCTTAGATTTCGTTGTACTTCCACATTTCTGATACCGTTTATGAAACTCTGTGTGACCAATTGATGTTTGGTTTCCACTGGCAGGTCTTGTTGTAATTGTTTAAATTCGGTTTCCACTTTGTTTTGGATGGCAGTGACTTTATCTTGTACCTCACTTTGTACTGTGTTTTTAATGGAAAGGATTTCACATTTCACTTGATTCTGGATGGAATCGATGTCATCTATTTTGATTTCAAGAGTCTCCACATTATTTTTTAGAAACTTTATGTAGTCGTTTATTTCTTTTATGTGTGATTCCACTATTCTTTCATTAACTGTTTAATTCACTTGCGATACTATTTGCATTTGTTACTTTAATATCATTTTGTCGTTTTCCCTGAATTAAATTTTGTTGTTCACTTCTCATCGTGGAAACCAGATTTTGTCGCTTTTCATCGTAGTGACAAGATATTCTAATTCTATTTTACGTTTTTCATCAAGAGATTTTACTAACCTTTGTAGAATTTCTTCTTGATGTTGTTTCTTCTTCTTGTCCCGTTTTTCAAGAATTTGAGTTATTTTTTCATCTATTCATTCCGTACCCTGTTTGACTATTTTTTTGGTAGTTTCGTCCGTTTTTTCCATGCTTTGGGTTTGCATAAATCAAATTACGATTTTAACTTTACTTAATCCTGCACTTCTGATCACCAAATTTGTTATAAACTCCGGGGGTTCAATTAATTAAAATTAAAAAACTAATATTCACTACCACTTTCTACAACTTTTATTTTCATCAAATATACATAACAGCTGATACGAATATCTCAAATATAATACAACATAAGCTCTTGGCCGCACTAACTGCCTGCTGCGATGATGGGCCGCTACTTTTAAAATCTGCATCGAATACTCTAGTATAATAAGTTTTTTCCCATCCGAACCATCTAGCTCTTCTTTTTTTTTCTATCCCAGCGATTGATGTTTCACGGAATAAAACCAGGGACGGACTGGATAGATTTTCATAACAATATTTATCTGTTTTGTGGATTTATTATGGAAACCCTGAAATTCTAGTAATCATTTATCGATAATTCAGAAACCTATAAATCCATACTCTCTTCGAGGTGTCATTCGTTGAAAATCCTAGATGTCGGTCTTACATCTCGCGTCTTCAAACTATAAATCCATGTTTAAATGACCCCGATATTAAATACTCTCTTCTTTTGTACGCAAGAGAATATATATGATATATATTGTTTCTGGTTTGGAACCTTCATCAGTTGCGCTTCCCACAGTAGAATGTCCTTTCGCGTCTACAAAATAAAATTTATGTTGGGCAAGAGCAATAAACAAAGACCAAGGTTTCTGAGAATTCATATCATACTTATAAGAGAAAGTCTATTAAGTCGGAGACATCATTTAAGAAATCCACATGTGGACCATTTCTATTTTGTTGCCAATCTATTAGTCTAAAAATGATTTTGTAGCTTTTGCCGATTTCGGGAAATAATGTTCTCTGCAGCTTAAATTTATGCTTCAGTGCCCATAGCTGTAACTTTTTTACCAATATCCATGTCAAAATTCTGAAAGCCGTAGATTTTGTAGCTATTTCTTTGCTAATTGTTACGCTAACAGCAATTTTCTATCTCTTTTCAACTCCAAGGAAAAATAGCATCTGTAACAAGTTTAAACTACAGTAGCCACCAATACAGATATCAGCAATTTGAACGCGGCAAAGCTAATTTGGTATGCTAGAATGAATTTCGTTGCTCTTACCTATTCCGAGGAACAATATTCTGTAATTTATAAAAACAGAAGGAAAAATACAGTTAACGGCCGAACATTATGCGAACTGAGTGTGAAAATATCAAACAAAGATTAGAATATTGCAAAAAAGAAAGTTCGATTTCACCTCGACAAAATAGCCTTTTACATATCTGTTACAGCGATCACAAACATTTTTCTGTTTCCAAACTTGAAAAATTGCTCTATAGTAAAAGAATTACAAATAACGCAGAGGAGGATTCTGAGGGTGATCGCTATTTCAAATGCTCAGCTATTATTATTGTCTAAAATCCGATTTCGGGACGACCTCCAATCAACTATATAATGGACGAATCTTTTTTTTTGTATCAAATTTAGTAAAAAATTTCTTGAGGAGACTATGATTAATTAAAAACTCAAAAATTACTTTTTTGAAAATTTCTCACAACAATTTAACGAATAAATGTTGTATTAATCCAACCGCTTGACAGAAAACGGTATTTACTTTGTATTTATATTTTATTAATAATCTCTTGAACAGTAGTTCTAACTGCGTAAGAAGAATATATAATATAATATAATATAATATAATATAATATAATATAATATAATATAATATAATATAATATAATATAATATAATATAATATAATATAATATAATATAATATAATATAATATAATATAATATATTAATTTTTAAATTAATGTAATATATAGGGTTTTTATTTCAAAACTAGCCACCCAAAATAAGTTTTAAAATATCATTAAAAGGAACAGAAAAAAAAACACGTTAATTTATATTTACCATGCAGTTTTAACCCCTAAGCGGGGGTGAATATCACTTCTACATGTTTAAATATAAAGGGGTATTTTTAATTCGAGATGGAATTAACGACTCATGATCAGAGACCCCAAAAACCCCAATATACCAATTTTGGCGTATAAATCTGCAATTTTGAATTTTGTAAATCTGACCTCGGAATCGTCATCAGAGACCCTAAAAACTACCCTAAACCAATTTTGGTGTGATTTGCAAGTATTTTCAATAATTAATTTTTTTACTCTTTCTGGGTCAACAGTCAACATTGTAAAAAATAATCTGATTTTAAGAAATGATGTGTCAGAAATTTGACAGAAAGAGACCTTTAAAAAGAAGTATCACATGATACCCCTTTGTATTTAAACTATTAGAACTGATATTCACCCCGGCTTAGGGGTTGAAACTGCAGGGTGACCGATACGTGTAAAATGTTTATTCCCGTAAATATAAATAACGTGTTCTTTTGTCTTCTTCCTTTGTTGACATTTTAAAAGTTATTTTGGGTGGCTAGTTTTGAAATGAAAGCCTTGTAAACAGTTACACCATAAAGTCCGCAAATTATGGAAACTCTTTTAATAGTAGATCTAGGTCAAACTTGACTTAGTCATCAGTTCGTACATAGAATTCAACTTAAAGTGACGCTGAAACGTTTAGCATTTCAAAAAATGGCAGAAAATTGCAATTTGTGGTCTAAATTCGAAAAAAGTAATTTTTTTAAATTTGATTTTACCTATGTGTGTAAAATTTGAGTCATCTAGAATAAAGTTGACTTTTCTCTAGTTTTGACCAAACAAATAATTTTTAAACGTGAACTCACCAAACTCGAGTTATTGTATTTACACTCAAACAATTCAACGAGAAATGTTTTTTATAAATTTCTTACTCATATGTTCAATTTTAATAAATTCATAAATAAAATCTTGAAATTTTAACATATCTGTTGCAGAGTTAGAATTATTTCACCAATTTTTCGACTAAATGTCGATATTTTATTTATTTATATAATAAATACATTAAAATTATCAAGGAAGATTTTAAATAATTTTTTATTACATTTTTACAACATTTAGGCTTTCATGTTTTTCTAATGAATAATTTATTTATTAAATTCTTATATTTGGTAAAAAAAAGAAATATTTTAGATTGTAAAAACAAGCCATATTATCCCTTCAAGAAAAAATAGAAATTGTTTTGAAATATGTTGAAAATACACCATACCGACTAGTAATTGAATTTTTTAATCAACGGAGCAACTGATAAAATAGATTGAAAAAAAAAAATTAATGTAGAGTGTGTAGGCCTATCAGATAACCGCAGAAGTGGTAAAATCCTGGTTTATAAATAAGTTGCCAAAATAATAATAATTTTTAAACTTAATAGCAATTATTGCCATGCATTAAATTCTAATTACAACTTTTGCACTTGTAATTCTTGAATGACCCATTTGGTTACGATAATTGGCCATTCGGCATTATAAAATCAAGGAACACTTAAAAAATGCGTCTACTCGAATAAAGAGAAATAAGCACCAGATCGCCTGCTTAAGCTCTACGATAACCGCGTTATAATGTGAAGTGGTTTTAAGAGACGTGCAAGGACAAATTGGCCATCTGTAATGTATGGGAGTTGTGATAACAAGCAAATTCACACGGGTAAATATTTTAGGGAGTGTGTGGTAGATACGAAGGGGTGACATGGTAACACGCGGAAATTAATGTGGTCTGTCCTATATAAATTTCATCGTAACAATCACTGCCATCAACCGTATGTTAGGGTCAAAGCTTGGCTATTTGTGCTATTGATACACCAAAATTTATTCTTTCATAGTTTATCTAGGTCACGTGCTAGACATTCGTTCGCAGGTTTCTATTGATAAAATATTTAGTGAAGGGGAGTTTCTTTCATAAAGTTACATTACCAGTAGCAGTATTACACTTCAAAAAATGGTCCAAATCTTTTTTAAGTAATTTAATTATGCAGATAGTCTTTTATAGGCACTTTTATGCATAACCGTTTATAACAGCAATATAAATTTCACATAGATTTCCTTCTTATCCAACTCGCAGAAATGGAGGAGTATGAATATGAATAGTAGTAATAGAAAATCGGATTTAGTAGGAACAAAAAAGTAAGGATTATTAATTAAAAGGCCCCACAAAATAATAATAATTTTATATAATTTAATCAAACAATGCTATTTTGGTGTATTTTTAGACGCTGAAACCGAATCCGAGGTAAAAAACATTCGAGCTATACAATGAGTGGGGTATTTTTCAGCCCTACATTCCTAAAGTAAGTCTTAACAATCTTAATATTAATTCAAGATTCACATAAGGGTTACAAGACTACGGGATATTTAAACCTAAGCATGCATATACAGGGTGTCCCACGGTAGATGGTACCTTGGACGTTTACGGAAATCCAAACATGGGATATTTTTGAAAATTTGGTTACCTTTGTAATTTCTCCAGATCTATAGATGTAAAATATTTTCAGCGGTGCGATGTTGTCGCTTATACCAAAAAGTAATAAAATTTTTAATAATTTAAATGTGACACTCTGTATATGATAGCAATTTTGGGGTCGTAATTACTTTCGGATTATTTTTTCTTAATACTTCCCTATACCTATCCCTAACGGTTTTCTAGTTATTAATTGTTTTCTATATTTTTTGCTCAAAACATCGCTCCAATTAAATGTTTGTGATACGGCGACATTAGAATTCATAAAAACTTAAAATCTTGGGAGTACCTTACCACTGGCCTATGTATTAGTCTGGAAGAGAGAAGTTTGTTCTGTGTTATACAGGGTGTATTAAAACTCGTGAATTTTTTGCTAGATATAAAAATGTTAAAAAGTGAATTTCTTTAAATAGAACACCTTGTATATTATCAATTAACCTTAAAGACAATCAAAAGCCATTTTAAATGGTATATGATATTCCTATACCTAGATACTAAGGTTTCGGAAATAAAATCAAGTTTGTGTAAATGGATTATTTTGGGATATTTATCTAGATAACGTTAAAATGTTTTTTCTGAACACTCTGGCGCACTTCCAACAAATGCCGATGCAATAGAACTAAATCCAGACGATCGAATGATCGTATGAGCTCCAAGGGTCGTATGAGGTCCAAGGGCCGCAAGAAGTCGAGGTCTCGAAAGATGTCCAAGAGGCACGCTCGCAGAGGTCGTTCGAAGAAGATGAAGTGCGCCAGAGCATACTCGACGATGAACAACGTTGAAATGTCTTGATGAGAAATGTAACTAGTAAAATTTTGACAATTAGTTCGATACATTTGCAATACATATAAACTCATTCATCACTGACCTTAGAATTTGAAGGTTGATCGTAAATGAGAAAATGTATTTTGTCATATTTCAGGATACGAAGAACGTTAATACTAAACTTTTCTTGGAATCTCATTTCCTTGACGCCATATGGATTTTGGTCATCTCAGAAATGCTCGTCTCTTCTATTAAAAATACCTTCTCTGAAAAATTGAGCTTCATCTGTCCAAGTTATTTGTTTTAAAAAGTTAGGATCTTCTTGAATCCTAAATCATTTTCTGTACTTCTTATATCCGCTTGGGAAACCGCTTGAAAATAGGGTAGAACGTTTATGATGTTGTTGTCGTCAAAAGTTACAGGCTTCAGTAATGGTCGTTCTGATTTCAGTTTTCACCCATAATTAATGAAATTATTTTGCAATCTCACGAACTTTCTCTTGTCCTTTGGTTGTAGATATCATTGAACTTTCTGGATGTTCTTCTTTTTCGACATTTTCCATGAATAACGAATAGTTTCATCAAAACTTCATTTGATAGTTATTTCCTTCCGTTTGAATTGTATCGAACTAATTGTCAAAGTTTTACTAATTTTAACGCTAACTAGATAAATATCCCAAAATAATCCAATTCTTATATAAATTTGATTTTATTTCCGAATCCTTACTATTTAGGTATAGGAATATTATATACCATTTGAAAGTGATTTGGATTGACTTTCAGGTTAGTTGATAATATACAGGGTGTTCCATTAAAAATATCACTTTTTAACATTTTTGTATCTCGCAATAACTTCACGAATTTAAAGACACCTTGAGAGAAGTTTCTTCTGTGTTATACAGAAGAAACTTCTCTCTTTCAGAATAATACATAGACAAGTGATAAGATACGTCTAAAATTTTAAGTTGCTAGGAATTCAAATGTCGCCATAACAAACATTTAATTGGAGCGATGCTTTGAACAAAAAAATGTAGAAAACAATTAATCACTAGGAAACCGTTAGGGATAGTATAGGGAAGTATTGAGACAAAATAATCAGAAAGTAATTACGAATCCAAAAGTGCTGTTATATACAGGGTGTCCCATTTAAAATATCAAAAATGTTACTACTTTTTGATATAAGCGGCAAGATCGCATCTTTGAAAATATTTTACATCGATAGATCTGGAGCAATTACTTAGGTAACCAAATTTTCAAAAACATCCCACGTACCAATTTCCGTAAACATCTAAGGTACCGTCGACCGTGGGACACCCTGTATAATTAATCTACTTTTACTATTATTTTGTATCCAATATTTCTTTGAAATTTGAATTTGGGAGTATTTTCTCTTCACCAGGGGTTGTTTGCTAGTTGAAAAAATAACTTACTAAAACTTTTTGCTACTTCCACTAAATAAGACATTATAATCTTTTCCTTTAATTAAAACTATTCTTTATTATGTTTCTAGAATTTGGGGTAGATTTCAAATCAAATGAGAGCACGTTTCAAATTTCAACTCAAAACCTCACTTGAAACTTTATTTAAATCCGATTCATTAAGTTTTAACAACTGGTGTTTTTGCCTTTACCAACGTTTAGGGCAGTATACGAGTTTTTTTGACCTCACGTTCGGTTTCAGCGACCAAAAATACATGAGAATAGTATGGTTTGAATTTTGGATTGGTCACCCAAGTTATGTTAATATGTATCAAGCAGTGATGAACGTTCTTGTTTCAGTATGGGCTGCATTTATTATACTTTCTGTCTACTCTCACGTTTATTTATTAAATAAGTGCCAATTAAGTTTAAATGAAAATAAATTGTGATGTTCTAAAATCACTATTTATTTCGGACAATGTTACAGAATCCAATATTTCAAATAATGTTTGGAAGTTTTGGTCCTTTGAGGGTACCCAAACCGAAAACGCGTCCCGCCCAGAAACTATATTTTGCCTTGTCTATAAGAGGGTTTAATATACCTACTCCTAGAATCTCGAAGACTGGAAATTGAGTGAACTAACAAAACCATTGCTGAACTTGACACGTTTTCGTCAAATTATAAATAGCAGCTTTTTTAGCACAACATAAACTTTGGACAAATATTCATATATCAAAACAACCACAATACAATAAAAATGTGGAAAGTTTAATTTTAAAAATTGAACGTTAAAGAAAATATTAATTTTAGTTTAACTGCACTGATGTGATTAGTTACACGTATTAGGGGAAGGTGGTATGAGATGATCCCTCTAAGGGAGAATGCTCGTAAATCCGAGGATATACAATGTCATTTTGATATTAAAGCTGTTTTGAATAGTCAGTTTATCTATCTATATCTTGTCATAAACTATGTTCTCGATTTTCATTGTCGATTAGAGTTTTGTTAATTAGACTAAACGTCTGCTAAGGGTTCATCTTGTACACATGGGGGTATAAGATGATCCCCTGGGAGTGCCAAACTATTTAAAATCATGCTTTTTATGAAATAACGAAAACAAGTATATACCTAGGTATCTTTTAAATGTTTATATTCAAATAATAACTATTAAAGGTTTTATTTAAGTAGGTGTTTTAAACACTGAGATCAATTTTTATTCATAATTAATATCAAAGATATAAAATTTTTCAAAATTAACAATTAAAATCTTAACTCAGAACAGAACTATAAAAATTATAATTCACAGGGTATTTGGGAAAGAAACAAAACATTCAAATACAATCATAATTTCAAATGTATTTTGCCTGGAGTAGTGTTGCACAAATCGCAAGTAATTTCTTCGACAGACACAACATCTAATCCACCCTTCAACCCTATTGTCTTTTGAAAAACTTTCGGTGCAGAAAATATATTCTGTGCATCGTCTTCAGATGAATTAGATTGAACACATCTTTTCTTTTGTTTTGATATTATTTTTTCTATCCTTTTTTCTTTTCCTGTCTTGACACTTTGTTTCTTTGCTTTTTGCTTCAATTTGCGATTTTCTTGCATTTTTTTTTGTAAGACACGTTTTTTTCCTAATATCTTTGGAAACAGTCGTAGCTGGGTCAGTGTGGCAACGTCAAAGTACGATTGCAGGTATCAGTGATAGACAGAAATCCGGATACGTTAAGATCTTAAAGATCCGATGAGGTGGAAAAGCATTTTTCTCCTAAATGTCTTTCATGAGACAAAAAAAAAATCAACCACTGGTTTGTTAAAGGCGGGTGCTCGTGCTGCCGAAGTGGAGTCTAGAACTCGTAAGGTAATATCTGGATTTCGTTGACGAAATCCTCTTAGCCAGTCATTCCCACCTTTCTCCCTGTCGGTCGAAAACGGATGTGGTATATTGTTTTTTTCAGCCAGTTAATACGCTAATGACAGAATGCGATGTTTGGATAGGCCATACATCCTGGTTTCCGTATCTTTAAGATGTCTGACAAGTTCACGTTGTTGTTCCAGAGTAAAAAGTGATTTTTAACCGCCTAAATATTGCACCACACCTAAAGCTTGTTTATTTTTACCTTTTACGCGCTTTGTTAATGATATCAAAGTTGCATTAAATTCTTTACACGCTGACCTATAAGGTTTTTCAGCTTTGACTGCTTCTAGTGCCTTCAACATTGATCTTTCACCCCACTCTCCACGTTTGATCTTCCTTTTATAGATACGTTGCATTGTTATGTAAAAAAAACGTATAAGTAAATACATTGGGGAGAGATTATCCACGGATTATCTTATACACAAGCAGACCAATCATGTTGACTCAGAGCTCACCTATAAATATCCTATACTTACCGCAATACATTTTTAACACAAATGTACATATTTAGAATCTACAAATATAATAGTGATTGCATAAAATCGAATTCGAAAAAAGTAAAGTAGTTTCAAACTCAGGCTGACCTTAGATAAGCACTACACAATTTATATTTTTTGTCTTGGTGGATGATGATTAGTTATTTGGGGTTAGTTTTTAGAAATTCAGAGACAACTTTTGACAAGCAAATGTTTCAATAAAAATCGGTAGTAACATTTTTTCGGTCTTGCAGAGAAATTACTGCTAGGTGACTTGCATTCGAGACAAATGGTTCGGCCGTATAGTCAAACACACTTCGAGAACGGATGACTTTTTGGACTTTTTTCACATTGAAACCCTTTGGTTTATTTTCGGGTTTATATATGACTAAATTCACTATTCATCAGCACTGACAAGTGGTCATAGTGCTGCGTTGAAGCTGTTTATAGTTTTTGGACATCGTTTCACCCTAGCTTTTTTACGTTTTTCAGTAAACAGATGTAGTATTCAAAGGGAAAGTAATTTTTCTACACAAGCTTTCATGTCGTGAATATTAAATGTTCACCTTCCTAGAGAAACTTAGACACAGTATCGAGGTGTTCTTAGATGACTGATGTTCTTGGTGCACCTGCATTTGGACCTTCGCTTAGACTTACCATTTTAATTCCACCGTTTAGATAACTTGGAATCTTTAACAATTTGCTTAAAACATACATAAAATTTTGGGTTTAAGTTAACCAAAGATGGAAGTTTATTTTTAATGATGATATATGATTTTAACGATACTGTGTATTCCATATTATTCAAAACTGAAAGAAAAAGAAGTAAAGACTCACCATGTCCCATGTGCTAACGTGCAACATTGGTAGCATTTGTATTTTTCTGATAATAGAACCCCACAATTGCTGGATATTTCAGGTAGTGTCATTGAGAACATTTTAATTTTTAATTTTCTTTTTCAATTATGTTTTGGTTTTTATTATCAGTGAAAACGGAGTCTAATTGAGACCATGTAACGTTTGGATTATTTTATTATTGTGTTATTCCCAACAAAAGGAAAAAAAATAGAAACCAGAGAACTTTCATAAAACAATTGGTAGCATTTTTATTCTTGAATTTATTTATTTACTTTAGTCGTTCAATAGTCTTTACCAATATTTCTAGAACAGTTAAAAGCATAGTATAGAAATTATAAAACATCAACCTAACCATAATTACTATACATACATTTATTTAAGAGTTAAAAACAATGTAATACATACTACTTATTACATAATAATGTAGCATAGGTTTTCGAAAAATATTGTACTTGTGATATGACAATATAACTTTCCTTCTTTCTATAATAACATCTTTTAATACTAGGTGCGTGTCATACTTTAAAAATTGTCCGAAGTAAATGTCTCGGGGCATAATTAACCGTATGATGACAATTTACAATAAGAAACAGACCGAAAAAAATTATTAGTTATATGCGCTCATTACACAGCCACTTTTGGTAACTGTAGCTAAAAAATAATTAAAGTTGCTATTAACGTCAGACAACATTTCATGTATATTACTTGTTTGCCTCCACAATTAAGGAATTTTAATTTGTAAGTTATATTACCTAAAGAAAGAAAGCATGACAATTTCTCCAACAATCTAAATGAAAGTTTGTATTATTGGTAATAAATATATAGTATTCAATCATCTAATTTACATCAAAATAAAGATTAATAGCTCTATAAATTAGTAATAAAATAGTTATTGCTATCAACAATTCTAATTATTATTACGACTTATTTAATTACAACTCTTTATAGATTAAAAATTAGTGACTAATTTCTAATTTTATATGTAGTGTCCCATTTAACAAAATAATTCGAAAAACCCCAGTTATTGGGATAGAGGGCGACTTTGAAATTTAAAATAGGAATATCATTTCTTATTCCAAATTTAAAAAACATACGAATACCAATTCCTGGCCCTTGCCGTTGGGGTAGAGCGAGTGGTAACGTTAAAATTTTTACTGAGAATCCCCATTTTTTGTAACCTAAACCTCATACATCAATACATTTCCGGAAGTAAAATTTCACGCTCTTTCCAATTCCGCAATAAAAAAAGGGTTATCATTAAAAAAAATGAGGTTGACCTTAAAATAACCTCAAGAATGAGGTTCAAGGTTAAATCCAAGGTCACCATCGGATTCCTTGGTCAAAGTTACTAGAGGAATGACCTTGACCCTTTCCAGAAATGAAGTACTTTTGCAAATATTCAGCCATCCCGGAACATAATTGACACCCTGTAAATTTGATAGTATTGAAATCACTTCAACACATATTTTTATGCTCACTATTCGGGGATCACGATAGGCAGGAAGAAGTCAATTATTCTGACGTTGAAAGTTCTCTTAATATTACTACCTTCCAGACCAGGCGTATGGAGGAGCATCTCCTCTTGTTTTAGTCCTGAGCTATTGGAAATAATCAATATCTGTGACCTTTTTAGATGAACAAGGCTTATTTAATTCTTCCAAGTCAGGCTCAACTCGGTATTCAGGTTAAACTGTTTCGAAATTAAAAAAAAAAATTAGATCTCACCTTAAATTCTTTATGTGATATTTTGTCATATACCTGTTTATTTATGTTCTCAAAGTTTAGTGGTAACAATAACCCAAACAATTCTGAAAAAAAAAGAATAAACTACCAAGATTACTCGAAGACTTTAGTCTAGAAGTACAATAAAACATGCAATTTCCACACATTATCATCAGCATCAGTTCATTCTGATGTTGTGGTTTATAGTACATGAAGTTTTAAATCAGGATTTCAATAATCGGTGTGATTTAAAAGATTCTGTTTAGAAAGGGACATCCACTACTCGTGAAAACAAGATGGAACTAATTGGAGATACTTATGACGTCATTACATCTGACAGATGCTTACGAGATCTGTCAACAAATCTGAAGCAAATATTATCAACAAGTGCATTGAAGTTCAAGGTCGTGAGTTTGAGCATTTAAAAATACAGAGCGAATTCTTAAAAAACACCATGCGAAGTCTTTCACACCCAGACTTTTACCTTCTTCTAGCTTTCCAATTTTGGTCTCTGTTCTTCATTGGTACTTTTAACGGAAGTCGAACTTTTCATTTTCCTCTTCAATATGCCAGATATTCAGACGCCATCGTTCTTCTGACACTAAAGAATATTTTTAAATACATACAAATATAGATAAATAGCTTAAGTGACCAAACTGTAGATACCATCAGCCAGTCACAAAACGAAAAATGAAAAAGCCCGAAAAAGTAGCGAAGACCCAAAACGAAGGGTAGGAGAGTAGATTGATAAATTGAGGCAACAACACAAATCAAAAAAATACAGAAATAAACGGGGCATATAAAAATAAGAAATAATAAGCATAAAAATTTAAAAAATAAAAGCATGAGAGAGAGAGAGAAAAATCAAAAAAGGCAACAAAGAAATAATTAAGCTTGAAGATCGCAAAAAAGTTTAAACTCAGATCTACTTACAGACAAAATAGTTTTACATATATAGAAGTAAAGCCAATCAAAAACCTGAGAACAAACAAAAAGTGAAAAATGTAGAATCCGAGGACATCCCTGATATTTCTCTGGACGAAATATTCTATCACATGAATAAAATGGAAACTATGAGAGCTCCCGGAGAAGACTTAGTAGTAACAGAGACTATAAACATGGGAGAACCTATGCTAAATCACGAATTCTTCAATATTTGGCTAAATAACCAAAATTTTCCTACCAAATGGAATAACTCTTACTTTACGAAAAGTAAGATATATAAGCTGTACACACGCCTATTGACAAATAGCCGGGAAAGGAATTTTCAGCTTAATCAACCAAGGGATCAGGCAGGTTTCCGTTGAGGCTTGGAACAAAAACGACCTACTCCCTTTGAAAATATTAATAGAACAATCTATAGTATACAATAATGGTACAACAGTTAATCTACACTGTCCTCCTGCTAAAATTAAGATCGAAAGAAGCGTTCTATACAAGGCGATATTATGTCGCCAAAACTATTCATAAACTTATGGAACATGCTTTTAAAACATTTCAATGAAAGTATGAGGGTGTCAATATAGACAAGGGTACACCACCCCAGGTTTGCAGGTCTGCGTGTCATTGTAATTCTTTCAACAGTTGTCTTACATATCATTCTTATTTACATTTCTAATGATGTTCTTATTGCACAATATTAGGGGATACCGGTGGTTTTTGTAGTCGCTTATTCGTTTTACATCTAAATTGTTTCCACACTGATTTAACATGATCGTCCCAAAGTATTTATGTTTGATACACTCGCACTGTCTATCCACAATCTTATGATTAAATATTGCCCTATACCTTGCACAACCACTTATATAGTTTTGTCCAAATTTATATATAGTTTCCAGTTTCCAGACTCTTCAATAACCTTTCTTTACATATACAGATGCTATTTTATTATCACTTTGCAAATTTAATTATTTGGAGACAAGCGTGGAGTAACCTAAATCATGTATTTCGATGATGAGAGGCGAGCGGTTCATGTGAGTCAAGCTCTCCTATTGAAAAAGAAAACTAGTACGCACATGGTATTGTCCCTGGGTAACGCAAAAGTACTTTCTTCAATAATTGTACATTATCTACCACAAATGATTAAAATTGTTTCGTTAAAACGTCACGAAAAATGTAATACTGTTACAAAAAATTTGGGTTTCAATTTTAGATTTACCAGGGACCTTATTCTAACAGGATGTACGGAAATAATACATATTATGTTCTGTTTATTATAAATGGCTATGCAATTATGTGTAATGATTATTTCTCCAGTATTGCAGAAAGTCTACTTGCTTCTTTTAAAATCTCCATCTGTTAAAAATAAAAACACCCAGTTCAACTAAAACCTTCGCAAAACCTATTAACCAGAAAATGACAAAGAAATTTGCTCTAACAATTACTATCAATGTATCAACGCATGTAAATTAATTTATCATTACTCCAATAAGTAGTTTTATATTTTTTAGGAACTTAGTCCCAAAATTTCGCGTGGCTACCACCTTGTTCATAAATATGTAACATCACAATTTTTGAGTGATTTGCAACCTTGCAAACAGTCCCTGTGTTATTTTACCATAAGAAAATTTTCTAACGTAAAATTTAACTGTTATATATTTAAAGAACTTATTATGAATTATTATCTGTATTATGTTATTATTTTTATCTAACAAAGTTTCTGTTTACAGTACATCATCCATTTAATAAAAAAGCACTTTTCTTGGCTCATGAAATTAAATTTCTTATCACTCACGTAAGTGGTGACTAAAACGTTTTGTTGTAAATCACCAGCTGTCAGAACTAATGTCTTTCTATATAAGTTTATCTTCAGTAGCAGTTCAGGTCATTCGAATACATTCCTTAAATTTGTCAATTAAGACCTTCTGAACCACATGCCCAGATTTAAATTGCAGGGGAATGTCTTTCATGTGGTTGCAAACTCTGACCTGTTCTTAAAATCCTATTACATAAAATCTTTCTTTTCCGGTACATATGACGCCGGCACCACATGTTCCATATTGATATTGTTACAGTAAAACATAATGTATAGTGTAACATCAGGGTCGAAATATTGGAGAAAGCTGTCTCTTGTTCTCTGATTGCAATGCCTCTTAAACACATTTGTTCTTCTTAAACTTATTTCAACAAATTCAACAATTATGACATTACATTTTCCCAATTTTCGAGTTAATCATTCAGGATTCGTATTTATTTCGTTATTAATATTCAGTAAAATAATGTGATGTGATAGTTCAGTCCACAATTTATATATAAATTAAGAAACAATTAATAAGTATTTATAGTTTAGAACAAAACATGAAAGAAGAAGTGGATTTACAGAGAGAGAAATATAGAGTTGAGTATAAAATATTTAAGTATAAAATTTAATCAATATTTCTCAACTTGAAAATAAGTTTTTAACCATACATGAAAATAATTAACTTTAATCGTTTTTATAACCCAGGAATCCTAATTCATTACATAAATACATAGATTTATAACTTTTTAGTCATTCCAAATAATAGGCATGGTATTAGCAGTATTAGAACTTAACCGGTTTTACTGATTCAGTGATTGATTTCTTCGCCTTTGTTGTGATAATTTTTCTGTAAATATAGCAAATGTTATATTAGCTTTATTATATATTTTAAAAGCAATCAAAAGTTCACCACTTAATACAACACAAAATTTGTTGTTTGTTGGCATATTAAAAAACCTAAACTAATAAACATATGTGTGTTATATTTTAGTTATAAAATAGCAAACAAAAAACAAATTCACTAAAAATTATTTTTAGGTGATAGGAATAGTTTTCTGAAAAATAGATTCAATCATATCACTGTTTTGAAAGTGTTTATTTTATTACTTGTTTTTAACTATTGATCACACTAATATTTTCTTATTTCTTACTGACTACCTCTGTCTTTAATCATCACAATATTTATTTGTTACATTAACAATATTCAATATCTTACTATTATGCAATAATCCACATGTTTAGTGTTCTTATAATACCTTACAATCTGATATAATTTTCACTTTGATGTGAAATTATTCTCCCTTTGAGATTTCTTGATGTTTGGCATAAGAGTTGGTAAAGGTAGCTGTATCCGTGCTATACACTGCCATAATAACAACAGTCTAAGATCCGGGATTAAAACATATACAGCAGCTCCACTCGAAATTGAACATATTGTACAAGAAACAGTGATATTAATCTTGTTAATGATAACAATGAAAATGAAGAAAACAACTCAGATAAAGATCTTGGTCATTATGTTGCAACTTCTGATGAGTGGGAGGAAGAATATATATTTGATTTTACTTGGTGTTTTTTAGGTAATAAAACTATAATAATAAAAACAAATAATATAAAAAACCTATTGTTTTAATTTTTTTAAATAATTCATTTTAACGTTTAAGAATTACAATAAAGGAATTAAAAAAAATAATTGAAGCATACAAAAACTTCACGGCAAGTGTAAAATATTGCTGTAATTTTTTTTTCAGAGGTACATTTTTTGAATCTTTTTACTGAAAACCTCTGATTTTTTAATTATTCTTTCTAAAACTAAGTATTGCACAATATTCGATAAGTTCACAAAATTTAATAAATTCACAAATTATATAGAAAATTTGAGCTATCGTTCTATCCTTATCTTTCTTATACTACAACTCTCATCTTCTTTCTCTATTCTAGTACGTTTAAATAGGCTTGTGATGCCCCCGCCTAGATTCTACGTTATCCTTGTTCATTGAAAGAATTAGTACCACTCTGTCTCTCTCCTCACATCGAGCTCCCATATATATATATATATATATATATATATATATATATTATCAATGGTCCCAAAAACCCAAGACTTCTCAATCAAAAATATATATATATATATATATATATATGTTATTTATATGTTTTCGCGGGCACTAAATGTATTAGATGGTTGTCCAGGAATTCATCCGCGTAGTTGACAGTGACCATAACTACGCATTGAGAATGCCAACTGAGACCTTGGCGAAACGTCTGCAGGATTCAAAGATGAATCAATGTAACGAACGATGTATTCCCGGATAAATATTTCTTCACATTGTTCCATCCGTGAAGCCTACGACTAGACATATATATATATATATATATACATGGCTGTTTTATATGGCAGCCAAACGTTTTCGTGTTTAGAATTCGACGCGATTTAATATAGTACTTGCATTTTTTAATTAAAATATGAGGGAAATAAGTTAAATTTATCTACCTTCTCTCATCTGGCTGCAGGTAAATATTGCACGCATATATGGATGCCTACCACAACAAGGTTGCTTAGTTCATGTAATTAACATTAGGTAAAGATTATAAATAAATTGATTGTTAATTAATTAATTATTATTAATTGTAGCAGACATATGGTGGCAGAGGTTCTTTACATACATGCATTACATTGAAATCAGCCTATAAAACATTATTTCATCCAATTAACAGATTAGGGTATATTTTTTTAATCCCGGATCTTAGACTACAAGCCACAGAAGATTTTGATAACGTATGCATATTAGAACAACACGAGTGTGGTACAAAAATAATTAATTTTGTACTAAGCTTAGTGAGTGATAACATCGATTAATCCGAAGAAGATGAGTGAGATCTCATCGAAACGTCATACTATCTTTTCTAAGGCAAATATACACACACGAGAATCCCGAGAACCTTCAACGACATTTCATACTCGTGAAAACATCCGAAGTTACATATATATATAAAAGTATTTATAATTAAGAACTTATGAAATTATAATAACTTACCTACAGTGCGCAGCGTGAGTAATTGTGAAGTTAAGTTGTTGTTCAACTAATATTTTATATTTTGAATGATCAAAATATATATATATATATATTATATATATAATATATATATATATATGGTTTTTTTTTATCCGAAGAGGGGGAAATACATTGCGTACTTAGCTAGCACGTGCTAGCCGTCGTGCGGGACTCCCGAGGCAATGACTTCAAAGCAAGAGTAAATCGTTGCATTGAAAACCAGTATACCGTATACCCGCTAAAAACCCTAACCTCTTCTCCTACAACCATGGTCCCCTGCGGCACTCTTAGTCAATACTACTTCGCAAGGGTGGTTCATTGCAGATGTTTACTGCTCTTACATTGAAAGCCTCTAAAGCCTACTCCTCGAACGTATTGCGGAGTTCTTTGAGGATAGTCCGCGGTAATCTGATACCAAGTTCCAGGCTTGGGGCCCTTAGCATGGCTTCTACTAATTGTTCTGGAACGATATTAGTCTCCAAAATCCTCTCCACTTCAGCACGTTGATCCTGAAACCGGGGGCAGGAGAAGAACACGTGTTGCCGCGCTCTCTATCACGTCCGTACAGTGTGGGCAGTTTGGGGAGTTTGCCACTCCTGAACCTGTGCAGGTATGCTCGAAAGCACCCATGTCCAGTCAGGAGTTGAGTGATGTAGAACCCAACCTCCTGTGTGTGTGTGTGTGTGTGTTTTTTTTATTTTATCCAAAGAGGGGGGAAATACATTGCGTACTTAGCTAGCACGTGCTGCCGTCGTGCGGGGACTCCCGATGTAATGACTTCAAAGCAAGACTAAATCGTTGCATTGAAACCAGTATACCGTATACCCGCTAAAACCCTAACCTCTTTCTCCTACAACCATGGTCCCCTGCGGCACTCTTACTCAAATACTACTCGCAAGGTGGTTCAATGCAGATGTTTACTGCCCTCCATTGAAAGCTTCTAAAGCCTACTCCTCGACGTATCGCGGAGTTCTTGAGGATAGTCTCCGCGTAATCTGATACCAAGTTCAGCTTGGGGGGCCCTTTCAGCATGGCTTCTACTAATTGTCTGGGAGACGATATTAGTCTCCAGAATCCTCTCCACTTCAGCACGTTGGTCCTGAAAACCGGGGGTAGGAGAAGAACACGTGTTCCGCGTCCTCTATCGCGTCCGTACAGTGTGGGCAGTTTGGGGAGTTTGCCCTCCTGAACCTGTGCAGGTATGCTCGAAAGCATCCATGTCCAGTCAGGAGTTAAAGTGATGTAGAACCCAACCTCCCCATGCTGGCGGTTGACCCAACGACTGATGTTAGGTATCAATCGATATGTCCACGGCCTTAGTAGAGCTGTCCCACTCTCCTGCCATTGCCCTAGACTCATGGCTCTTTCATCGCTGTTTCCTGTCGGTTGGTCTTTTTCTAGCTTTCTGCGATAAAGCGCTCCCTTTCTGCAGCCAGGATGTCGATTGGTAGGGTAGAGGCAATCACACTCACCGCCTCTAAGACACAGTGCGTAGGATGATGCCACTCGAATCGCTGAGAGCCGCTGGACTGATTTCATTTTCCGGGGTACGATGGTAGCTCGAGCAATTTCTCCCATACCGGTGCCCCGTACAACAAAACAGAAGTAGTACTGTTGCCAGTAGCTGTCTTCTTATCTGTCTAGGGCCTCCGACATTAGGCATTATTCTAGATAATGCCCCCTGTACCCCAGCTGCTTTCTTGCTGGCCTCGATTATGTGCTCTTCGAAGTTAGCCGTGTGTCCAGGAGCACCCCAAATAGCTGATGAGGGCTGCGACTGTATGTAGGTGTCGCTTATTTTGAGGGTGATGGTTTCCCTTGCCTTTCGACTGCGAACAAGAAGTGTTTCGGTCTTTTGTTCTGCTAAACTCAAGTCCGCTGCGAGCATCCAATGCTGAATTGTGGCTATAGCGAATGAGAAGGTTGTTTGTATCTCTATATGTGCTTGCGCACTATGATCAATGCCACATCATCGGCGAATGCCACTAGCCTGACGCCCTCAGGCAGACCGAGCAGGAGCAGGTCGTTGTACATTACGTTCCATAAGAGGGGCCAAGAACCAGAGCCTGAGGTACACCTCCTGTGATCTTATAGTCTACTTGCCCATTTTCAGTTTGGTACAACAAGATGCGGTCCTTGAAATACGCTGAAACCATTCTGCGCAAGTACTGTGGAAATTCCATCCTGCAAGAGCCTCCAAAATGCGGTCCCAGCGGGCCGAGTTTAGGCGTTCTTGATATCCAGGGTGGCTATTAGACAGTACTTTTTTCCACCTCTTCTCCATCTCTTTCCCGAGATAGCCTCTCTGGCGATGTTGGTAACGAGTTTCACGGCATCGATGGTTGATCTCCCCTTTCTGAACCCGAATTGGTTGGTGGAAAGTTTCGGCTCAACGTAGGGCTCCAGCCTATCTGCTATTATACTTTCAAGAGTTTTCCCGCAGAGTCAAACATAAGAGGTGATGATATGATGACGGTTCGTCGGGAGGTTTCTTTCCCCTTTAGGGGGAGCACAAGCCTCTGCTTTTTCCACTTAGTCGGGAAAACCCCCTGCTTTAGGCAGGTCTCATATATGTGTAGAAACATGTCAGGCTATTGGCTATGGCGCATTTTAGCGCGATGTTAGTTATGCCATCATTACCGGGAGCCTTACCATTTTGGAGCCGGTTGCACGCGCCCATCAGCTCATTCATAGTCACTGATGGTATATCTTCGTCCCTCACTGCCACGAAGAGATAAGCGGGTAGCTCAGGCTTCGCAGGAAACAAGTGAGGACAATGCGGTGCAATGATTCGGGGCAGTTCGTGATGTCATGGGAGGGGCCTTAATTTTATGCATCACGATTTTATACGGTTTCCCATGGATCTTGATTAACTTCGTCACACAACTCCTTCCAGTAGGATCTCTTGCTTGAGAGAATGGCTCTTCGTAGTTGTTGTCTTTTGATCTCATAGTCGAGCCTTAGTTCTTCTGTTGTGACCCTGTCGCGTCTTCGTGCTCGTTGATGCAGCCTTCGTGCTTTGAGACACTCTCGTCGATGTTGTGAGATTGTGTCATTCCACCAGTAAACTGGTGGGGCGGCTGTTGTTCTGCCGTCTCCTTGGCATGGATGCATCGCAGGACTTGACAACGCTTGTCATTACCTCTTTGGCAGTGGCTTCTGCGCTTGTTGCTATTGACAATGGTTCCTGCTCCATAACCAAGGCGAATGAATCAGCATCGAAAGCATTTTTGTTCCAACCGACTGGCTGTGACCTCGCACGACTGACACACAATCTTCGTTTGGGAGTGGTGTTGATTTCCCATATAATACCTTGGTGGTCGCTATTAGTAAAACTCCTCATCGACCCGCCACTCACAGCCC
Source organism: Octodonta nipae (assembly GCA_034190945.1). NCBI lineage: Eukaryota > Metazoa > Arthropoda > Insecta > Coleoptera > Chrysomelidae > Octodonta > Octodonta nipae. The sequence goes on along the minus strand of CM067222.1, from coordinate 44,774,538 downwards.
CCTTTAAATTAGGTTGCTGCTAACGAAAGTCACATCAATGATGGAGCTGGCTGTGCCTTTGCGATATGTGCTTACGTCTCCTGTGTTGAGGAGTACCAGGTTGAGCGAAGACATGGTCTCAAGGAGAGCTCGTCCTCTCGCGCTCGTTTCCCGGCATCCCCAGTCAATTGCCCAGGCGTTGAAATCTCCTGCGATGGCGACCGATTCACGCTTCCGTACATCCTCCGCCAAGGTGTCCAAGAATAACTCGAACTCCTCGAGTGTGCAACTAGGAGGTGCATAGCAGCTATAGAAGTGAACCCCTCCCACTTTGGCTCTCACAAGCCATGGTTCGGGGGTATTTGGGAGTTGTTGGAACGGAAGTTTACCGCAAGCCCATATCGCTGCTCTGTCCGTTGTGTCATTTACCAGGACAGGGTGTCGAAGTTTTTGTACTGCTCGCATATTATGGCTACGTCGCAATCCAATTCCCGCACCCGCTGTACCAGTAGGTCTTGGGCTGCTTCGCAATGGTTGAGGTTGAGTTGCAGTACTTTCATTTACGGGCTTGTGCTGCTCTCATCGCCTGTTGGTAGATCGGACATTTCCAACTACCCGCAACGTGCCGGCAGTCTGACCCACTATCTTTCTCTTTGCAGAGTAAGCACTTGGCAGGTTGTTGACAAGCCGAGGCATTGTGACCAGCGCCTCCGCATCTGTGACAACAACTGCTTCGGTCAGTTTTGCCTCTGCACGCCTGGGCGTTGTGCCCAAAGTGCCAGCATTTGAAGCACCGTCGAAGGCTGATCCTCTCGCGAACACGTACTGTGCCCCACGCAAGTTTCAGCTTTCCAAGTGCGATGGCTTTCTTGGCCTGGACCTCTGGGAGACAAACAACTGCCGTTTGTGTTGATCTATATGCCCGTCGAAGTGATTTCACTGCCTCCTCAGTGATCTCTGCCAGGCCGTCGATATTATCTTTGAGCAGGTTTACTACGTCTTCCTTGGTATTGATCTCGTCCAAGTCTTTAATTTCAATCTCGATTTGCGGTATTCGAGATTGTACAGTGGCCCCGCTTGGGAGCTTATTTTTGATGGCGTTACAATAGCGCTCCATCTCCTGAGCGTCTGCCTTGGCGAATAACAAAAGTAGATCTCCCTTAGCTGTTCGTCGGATCTTATTGACTTTTTTGCCTATATCCTGCAAGGTGGGATCATTCTTGATACCTCGCAAGATATCTGCATGGGAGCTCTTCTCGCCTTTCTTTATAAGCAGCGTACAATGTGGCGCTGGTTTTTGCTTATTGGTCCTCGGGGCCTTTTTCCTCTTTACCACTTGCCACTCAGTCGACTGGTTTGCAGGTTGGTTTTTGGTCTGCGGTTTAAACTTGGATTTTAATCCATTGTTTCTCTCCGCTTCTGAATTGACCACCCTACTTGTTGTTCCTGGGTGGTTTGCCCGATGTTCTGGCAACCTTCCTTACCGGGCTTTAGCTTGCTAGCTAGCACCGGTTTAACAGTTTAAGTGGTGGTGCCTTACTTGATGAGGTTACTGAAGGCGAGGCCTTCGGTGGCGAGGTCCTTGCTACAGAGGCTACTTTTATTGAAGCCGCCTGCTTTGGGGCCGCCGGGGTTGATGCAGCCGGTTTTGAGTTAGCTGCTTTTGAGGCAGCCGCTTTTGGGACCTCCTTTTGCTTTTACCTTGTGTCTGAGTGTTTGACACCTTTACTGGCGATGTCTGTGTTGTAGCAGGTTTCGCTACAGGAGGTGGCCGTGTCGTTGACGTCTGATATTTGTCATATTCTGACTTAATGGCGTGTGCCAGTTTCTTGATCTCATGATGTACTTTGTGCCTAGGCCCAATGAACTTCAAGAGCTCATCGATCTTTGCTCCTAATTTGTTTGGAGCGCCACTCTCATTTGTTGGCCTTTGTTGGACGTCAACTCCACTATTCGCCTTTTGGAGGACTTGGCTGAATAGTGTCTTGCTGCCAGCTCTAGTTGTAATGGTCGATGTTGTACCATTACTAGTGTTCTTCTTCTTGTCACTATGTGACGGAACCAGTGATAATTCGCTCCCCCCAGAATCCGTGGAGCGTGCACCGGCCACCGAGGCTTTCACTCGATCGGAACCGGTGGCGGGATTATCCTCTGCAGAGGTACCCGCCTGGGGTATTAAGTTCACCTGTGTGTGTGTGTGTGTGGAAAGGGAATAATTGTTTTACCCTTTCAAATGGTTCTCCGTGCTCGGTTTATATATTTTTGATTGAGAAATCATGGAGTTTGAAATATTATAGATGCTTTTTCCATTCTTTTTTAGACGTATGGACAGCTTCAGTTTTACTTCGCAAGTACTCTTTGTTATTTATTACTACTTTTTACTTCAAGTGTCGTATTTTGTTATAAATGCACTATTTCTTAAAATCTTCCTACTTGAACTCCTCAAATTAGAAAATGTAGGGTGCCATTTATCGGTGAGTAGAGGATGAACCACATCTGCCGCATTAGTAAAACTGTATGACAAGACACAGGTTATGAAACTAGATACTTTCCCAGTACATTTCAATGGGAATCTTCAGGAAAAAGGTATCAGGTTCATATACATTTCTTTCGAAAGTACCGGAAACGAAGATTTTAGAGCTTTTATAATATCTTATTGTCTGTCTGAAATCTGTAAAGCTTGGTTATTTTTATTCCATGCATTTGAAACTTGGAAAGTTGATAGTAGTTGATACTCAGTGATAGAAAAAATTATTTATCGGAATTTAATAAATATATGTATAAAAATTTTCATTTTAATTTGAACGTAACATTTATTATTTCATGATGATAATACGGGTTCAACAATCCAATAAACTATGTTTTTAAACGACTTCCAAAAAGGAGGAGGTCATCAATTCCTATGCAGCTTTTTTGTATCTATGTCCTGTGATAATTCAAAAACGGCTTGGGCAATTTTGATTACTTAAACTGCATTATATTAAGGAATATTACAGAAAGGTCCCATATAATTGTCTAAAACATGAGATTTACGGTTTTCTAGAAAATCAGAAAAAAAGTAAATAAGGGGCTAGATTTCAGCGATTTTCAATGAATCTTCACTGTTTTCTCTAAAAGTGCTCAAGCAGTTTGAATATTATAAATTGTATTATACAAAGATATGATCCAACTTGATTCCGTACATTTTTCTATAGCGCAAAACATACCATTTTTCTGAAAATCGGAAAAATATATGCCAAAAAGCTGTACACATCTTGGTAAATGTCAAATTTTTATTATAAATATCTAGTTTAAATGTCATGATATGCCTTGAAAGTATATCGTACAGGGTGTTGTTAATGGTTTTCAATTTGATGCATTTGAAAGTCAGTTTCTGTATATATATATATTCGCGTGATATATATATATCGATATATATATATATATACGGTTGTATATGTGGTATTAGGGGTACATAAGCTGTTGTATACATAGGATGGTTGAAATATAAGTTGGAATTGAATTAGTGATACAAAAAATATTGTATTGACTAAGTAGTTGCGTATACAAGGTGGTTGAAATTGGGGCAAAGGATTTATACTTATACATGTAGGGGGGGGAATTATAGTTGTTCCCTCGGACTTTTCAAATTTTAGTATGTTACTGAACCTATTGAAAAAACGTTATACTGCGAGTTATAGCCCGTCAGAGTTACAAAAAGGCCGATTTTACCCTATATTTGACAGGCTGTATCTCGGAGCCCAGTTAACCCAGTAAAAATTTCAAGTCTCTAGTTAATAACGCTGATTTTTGGGAGCATTTTAAGTAAAGTTAAAATTTTCAAAAAATTGTCATTTTCAAAAATTCGCCAAAAATCGAATTTTAATCCGATTTTAGTTTTCTCGACGGCATTTGAAAAGTTTAAAAAAACGTCTTCAAAATGAAATATATTGAGTTAATATCCGTTCACTAGATTTGGAGATACAGCAGATTGAAAATGGTCATTTTTGTAAATATCGCTTTTTTACGCATTTTCAAAGTAAACTTTAAATTACACAAAATTTTTTTGGAGGTATTCTTTTATAAAAAAAATAACGTCCTATTGGAGATTTTCGTTACCCGAGCCTCTATCTACCTCATTTAACCCTCTAAAAAATGAGTATTTTGCTACTGAAGTAAGCCAATTAAAAAAAACTTACGGCTTATTTCTATCAATCAGAGAGCCTGAAAACAATTATATATTACAGATTATAAAAGTAGAGATTAAAACCTTTGATTTCAGGATTCCTACAAACCTCTAGGTAGCCAAGAATTGCAGTTATGATAATTAAAAGGCATAACTAAAATCAAAGTACAATTCTGTGAGGTCTAATTTTACCTAATTGTTTAAAAGTAGAAATATTGCTCATATGTATATATATATATATATATCTAAAACAAATAAAAAAGTTAAAATACATTTGGAAAATATTTTCAAAGAATATAATTTAGAGAGGGAGAAGGAGAAAGGAAGAAAAAGGGAGAGAGATAAGAATTCGCTAAAATTTTCAATTGAAATGTACCTTAAATCTAAACGGTTTTTATTTTCAGTCAGCTGAAGTCGGTTCTTTTTTAAATATAAGTTATTTAGATTTTAGTTTTGTGTTGATTTACAAAGCAACAGATTCCACCCCTATCAATTGACAAATATATAGATCTATTATTAATCTTACGAAGAGAAGTTATCAGATATTTTAATCCATATATGAGGTTTGTCAATAAATATGAATGTTGCTCACGAGTAAAATAGTAAATTGTTATTAAGAAAAGTTAATTAGTGTTAAAATCAATGTTTAAATATATAACTAGTGGTTGCCCAGTGGTCGAAATTCGACACTATTTCATCAAATTGTGAACATTTTTGAGGTTCGTTTGTCAAAAGTATATGTCTATCAGAATCAAAGTGGAGTAGAAACCCTGAGAAGAAGGCGTCATGAAAAATCCGTGACCCCCAGTTTTTGGTGGGATTGCACTTTGTAAATTAAAAGTTTTCATTTGAAGTTTCAATCGAGTTCATAAAATAAAATAAAAAACATTTCAAACAACCTTAAAAAAATTATATATATATATTCTGGTCCATTTGTCAATTTATATTAAATAATTACTTTTAAATGTAATATTAAAATATTTTAAATACCTACATTACTCAACAATGTTTGATTTGAGACTCCAAAAATTTCAATAGTCTTAAATTTTAATGTTAATAATATAGCTGGCAGTGTTGACAATTATGGGTACTGTTTAGTATCTCTGTTGCTTGTAGGGTGGTAGCAAAAATGAAATCAAAGCAACTCAAAGTTAATACAAGATATTTGTATGTCCAACCCTGAGAGCAATTCTACATAAGTGATGCTGTAAGTAGCGACACGACTTCACGAAAATATCAAAATCTTAGAAATTCAGCTATCGATTAACTGTTTTGTATGGAAAATTAAAGAAATTTATACTTGTTAATTATTAATGGTAAATAATTAATACTCACATTGTTAAAAAGTTTTCATGAATTAAGCTGAAATCGCAACTGTAACAATTTTACAACTTACCTTTATCATCGGCAAATAATCTTACGCCAAACAATATTAACTGAAATGTCAAAATTCAAATCAAGCCGCTACATCAAAGTTTTGAGCCACGCATTCAGGGTTGCCAGATCTAACTATTTGTCTGGAATATTACAATCAGTTCATTAATTCGCATTTAAAAAACTTAAAAGGGGAATCTTTAAATTGAAAGTATAGCACGGCGCTTAAAAAATATTGCTCCACGCATGCTCCATTTTAGGCTTACAAACCATATTTACATATCAATGAAAGTTGCAAATTTGCGAAAGGTCATTAAATAGCCATTATTGTCTAATTTGTAGAATAACTTTTTAGTTTAATTTAATTAGTCTTTCACATTCGAGTCAATCCATCTTACGATTTTCTCTCCAACAATCTGAAATGTACTTCGTAAAACCTGGATTGCATATGGCGCAGCAATAATGTTTTTTTATTTATGTTTTTAAGAATGAACCAATTTTAAATAAATTTTAGCCCCATTCTGTACTGAAAGTCGTCAGTAGCTACTAAACAAAACAAAAATGAAGAAAATCGGTTGAGAGACAGAGGAGAAAATGGTACCGAACCCTTTTTACCTTTGCCTATTTATATATAGATTATACCCATCTACCATAAAAAATCAGGTTTTGTATTGTTTATGATAGAAGTACTACATTTAAATAATTTAAACCATAGAATCGTTGGTGTTTTGTCAATGCGAAAATAGCATTTGAGTGGGCATGAACTTATCTGTTATTTTTTTCCACGATTTTCCCAGAATATGAAAAGGCCTATTGATTTAGGGTCTGGACATATTTTTCCGAAAAATTCTAAATATTAATTACTATTTTTATTACCTATTGATTTAATTTTATGACTTTACTACCTATGGATATGCTACTAATAAAATGGGCACCATGAAACAGGACAAGTGATGTAAAAATATCCCCTTTTCAATGGAAAAATGTTGGACTGCTAGGTCTCCAGACTTGAGCATTCTTGATTATTTCTGGTGTGATTCTTAGAACGAAATGTATGCCTGCAGACTCTGACATGATTAGAAATGGTATAAATACTTTATAATAGAACTGTTAAATATATAGAAGATATGAACGAAAAATTAACATATTATTATTTAAAATATTTGAGTGTAATGTTTAATGTTAGAATTATCTATTCTATATATTATATCTATCTATACTATTATAAAATTGTAACTTGTTTGTTTGATTGTTACTGAACTGATTTTGCTAAATCTTGTTTTATTGTAAAGCCTATAGTTTGAGTTAAAATCTTATAGATAGTTTATCTCCCTAAATTGACAGAAACGGTAGATATAGCGCAAAAACTTCTACCATGTTGGATAACACAATTACTCTATTGGTTCCACAGCAAGCACCAAATAATAGATACTTGAATCAGCTTAGCTTTTATTCAAAATTCGGAATATGCCAATGTACCATATTTCGATTTAAAAAAAAATTATTCAACCTTTGGGGTGTTCCAGGAAACTTAGTGCGGAGTAGAATGACATAGTGGAAATAATTTTACGGGGTGATTCAAAAAAGTTATAGTGAGTGGGCCATAAATAGTTGCATTTATCAGGTGGTTCATAAACTGGCGGAGTAGAATTATATTTATATAGGGTGAATCACAAAATGATATATTGTTTGGCTCATAAGTAGTTGCATAAACAATATGGCTGAAATAAGGGTAGAAGAATACAGAGTGGATAATTTTTTTTCGAAAAAAATGTGTTATGTTATTTAGGATCTCTGAATTATGTGTATTATAGTTATTTTAAATTTTGTTTAAAAAATACGTTTTTATAGAGTGGTTAAAAAAATTTTTATATCCAAATGTAGTTACATAAATAGCTTTATGTTTTTACTATTTGGGTTTAAAAAATATTTTGAAGTGATTTTAACAGCATTATTTGTCCTTAGAGGGTCAATGTAATCGTACAAAAATCTACTGGGTGATTAGTTCAATTAATTGGAATCAAATTATATTCAAGTTGTTATAAAATTTCTATAGTAGTCATAACGTTGAACTTATAGTTTGTTTAAAAATATAATGAAGAAGTATTTTGTATAAAAGGTTAGCAAACTACAGCAAATATACTGGTGTAGATGGAAGTAGAGTTAACAAAGTTTAATGTCTAGAACGGAGATAGAAGATTTTAAGAAGTAACGTCACATTAGGTAAAATTAGCGTTCACAGAATTAATACTTTGATTTTAGTTAAGCCTATGAATTATCATAACTGTAGTTCTAGGCTACCTGGAGGTTTGTAGGGCCTTAAGGGCTCTAGAGGACTGTAACTCTCCAGGGATAACGTATAGGTTGGAGTTCAACTTTTACAACAAAAATGTTAGGGTGTCAGTAAGTTGCATACTACAAATTGTTGAAATATAGAGCGGAGTCCTATTTAAACAGGGTAGGTAAAAAAATTGTTGAAAACATTTTGTTATATAGGGTAGAATATCAGCAGTTGTATATATGGATAAATATATATAAATAAGTTACACAGTGTGATTCAAAGAAGATTAAAAAAAGTGGTATATGAAGGGTGATTTAAATGAAGTGTGGAGAGAAATTATACTTTATAGTGAGGTGCAAAAAATATGAGGAAAAATTGTGAAATACAATGGCTCATAAACAGTTGCACAAATAAGATAGTGAAAATATAGGGCAGAGAGTTTTTGTTAAGGAAAAATGAAGTAACCAATAAGCAGCAGCATATACTGGATGGTTGTAATATAGATTGAAGCAGAGATAAATATAGAAATGTTGAACAAAAATTGTTATATAGGGTGCTTGATAAGCGGTGGTACTGGAACCGTAAAATATCAGATATGCGAATTGAGTAGTTCATGAACTGTACACCCGATGATTCGATAATGGTACACAGTAACAAGTTGGTACAATCCTATTATTATTCATTGATGGAAGTACAATTTGTTATTAAAAATGGATTAGCTTATTTATGTCTTGCGTTTGTTGGTATGGACTTTACAATATATTTGTTATTATACAGTATTTGTTAAGTAAATTCGATATGGAGACAGTATTTGTGCAACTGCTGAGGTAAAACTGCCGAACACGATGTTTTATAAATGGTTTAGAATAATTCAGCTCTTTAACAATCAAACAAATTTCATTATTGAGGCAACTCCGCCTTAGCAGTCCCCAGTCTAGAGTCCCAGCAAGTAATAGGTAGAAAAGGGAGAATGGGGAGAACTGACAACCTCGTTAAAAAAAAAACAGAGTTGACGAACCCTGGCCTGGATGATAGTACCCTATAAGGGCTCCTAGATAGAGGGCAGGTTGGACTCCACAGTCGTGACACGACAATCAACCTAAGGGGAGAATACTCTGATGAGGGATCAGGCTAGCAACATGATACTAGTGAAAAATATGGAACTCTAAAAATCGTTTGTCAACAAGTATGTCTAACAGGGAAAGAAACGGCACGGAAAATGGTTAATAAATTTTGTGCGAATGTCCAAGGGTATCCACGCAAAAGCATCAAGTCTTTAAAGAACTTGAACGATATCAAATAGATCTAGCGGTTCTCAGTGAGACCAAGAAAAAAACGTGGACGAAATACATCGAAAATTCTCTACCTCTCTCTCTCTCTTTCTTTCTCTCTCTCTCTCTCTCTCTACAGTGGTATGGGCAAACACAAAAAGACCAAATCCCAGCAGTAGTAAAGTAAGTAAGGAACTGGAACTCCGCAGACAAACGAATAATATCAATGAGTTTGTAAATAGGAGAAAAACAAACTGCAGTAGGTAATTAGAGTCTCTGCACCGACTGATGACGCAGCTACAGAGGAAAAAGGACTCTTTTACAATAAGTATAAGTCTAAGATTTAGAAAATAGACAACCTAAAAAAGTCAGGACCTACTTTAACCCATATACTTAGAACAGAATTATCATCACCATAGAATAGGAGAAGAGAATTGAACAACCACAAGGGTACTTATTAGAAAAATTGCAAGATGAATCTATCGTAGTCTTATACAACCTAAGATTAGTCCAGAAACTCGAGCAACGAACTACAAGGCAACGCAAATAAAATATACGAATGTCTTAAAACTAAACCTCACCAAGCAGCACATGCAGGAATTGAATTAAATAATATTTATATCAGATGTTTAAAATAATAGAAGTTTCCGAAAAGATGGGTTCTAAAATTACAAAATCTCTGTAGACCGTCCGGATAACTGCAATAGCTATTAAAGCTTTGGTAATGGTAGAGACAAAACACTAACATACAAAGGTATAGAACTTCTTATTTTCACAGCGTTTAAATCTAAAATTTACTTGGAAATTTTTCGACAACAAAGGTATTATGTGTTCATTCCTTTGTAAAGACAACATTTTTTTTATAATATATATTGTTTCATATTCCATTATTAGTTTTCTATAATTGCTGCTTAACTCATTAGAGTTTTAAGACTTTTTTTTAATATTATTTTGTGTGTTATTTAAATTGTTAATAAGTTAGATAATTAGTTTAAATTGTTAATAAGTTAGATAATTAGTTTAAAACGTAAAATAGTTGGAATTTTTTTTAACAAATGTGTATCAATGTTGTTTAAATTATTAAAAATCTTATGAAAAGCATTTTTTACGACAACGTTGAACTCGAATAACTTCGACCTCACATCGCAAAATCCCTTCATAACTGTTTAATAAAAAACTGGTATATTCCCCTCGTCACAAACTATTTCGAGCCTTTATAAAGGTTCTATCAGAAAAATGTGTCAGCTTCGATACAGTAAAGTGTATTCTACCGCATGTAACACGTGTGAGAGTCCCTTCCAAAGGGGGATTCGCATCACAGGAAGCGTTATAAAAGAGTTTACACGCCCACGTAACGAAAAACCCTAACAATGGAACCATCCGAAACGGCCGATTTATAGTCAGTCCGACAACCAAATTACATACTTCAGCCACCGACGTGAAATAGAACAGATTCGACGAACGTTCTCGGAAATGAATATTCTGATTTTGACGGTCATTGAGCTTTACGTCATGGGGCGATATCAAAGAGACTGAAACTCCGCTATGGTTAGTGAGCTACAGTTAATGATGATACCAAAATCTTAAAAAAAATGAAATGTCATGGGACAGCACTTGTGTATATAGATGGGGAGTTCCAATTTGTGAAGCATACGTTATGTTGCAACTGTCACTGTTAATGAGTTGGGTGTATGTGTAATCGACGTTTACTCTCCAGCTTAATTTTTTGATTTTGCTAAAAACAGCTACAAACAGGCAAATTTTCATTTTAACAGTGAATCAAAATTCTAAATTGAAATTTATCAAATTATTTCACCTCGTAGCCTTGGTCATTGTGAAATTATGTCAAGGTATGAACAGTTCAGATTGTCCACCTACTAATCCCATTTATCATTGACCAATTTTTGTGTTTTATTACCTTAGTTTTTAATTTTATATATTTCTAATTTAGATTCTTATTTAAATGTGAATCCTAAATATATGTATATCTTGAGAAAGGAGGATGTAGATATATAGATCTTGAACTGCTAGGGGACAAAGATCAGTTATAGATTGCATAATTCTAAATAACAAATTAACCGAGAAGTAAAGGAAACTAGAGGACTGAATATCGGGTCAGACTACTACTTAGTAATCTCTATCATAGAAACCTATAAGAAATTGAAGAAAATTGCCAAACCGACAACAACTTCCTATGAGAAAACATATCTGATTGCAGAAAAAAGCATATGAAAGAGATACCACTATAGGTTAAACAAAATTCTGCAACAATTAGAAATGAAATAACGCAAGCATTTGTAGTTTTGGGTAGAAAGAAGAAATTAAAAAAAAAGAAACGAATACCAATATGGTCGACAAAAACACAAAAAAACAGTACCAGAAGAACAAGAGACCTTTAAACAATATTTTAGTAATAGCTCAACTGAACATAATACAATTTCCAGACATTAGACAAGGAGTGCAAATTGATAAAATGTTTCAACAATCAGCAAAATAATTTTGCTTTTTCTTCGTTTACATTGTTTCTTTGTATTCTATAATTATTATAGTATTGCATTCTGTAAATCTTATAGCATAGAAATAAACAAGGTAAACTAAGAAAAATAGATGGAACATTACAAACAACTTTGGTATAATGAAAACCCAAAAGAAATAAAGATTCAAGAAAAAAGTGTAATATGTTGAACGAATGAATGAAGAAAGGCTGCCAGAGTAAGGGTCTACAGATATTCTGGTACAAGATGTCTTAGAGACCAAGACAAAAAATGGATTAACAGTCAAAGTACGTAAAACCCGAAATGATGATGAAAATGATTAGGTACACATATTACATACTGCCAAATAAATAATATACTCGCACTGGTAGATGGCAATAGATCCAGTATTAACAAAGATAATACACCGTAAATTGATAGCATTAAATTTCTGGTACCTTATGAATAGGTAAAGTCAAAAAAAGTTTACCATGGGATATACATAAAATAGAAAGTAGAATGGGAAGTGAGATCCAATAAATTGGTACATTCAACAAGACTTATATATTATAATGTAGTTCTATATTTATGCAAAGTTTGAATGACATTATTTGTTCCTCTTTGACCCAGGAATTAGATACTCAGCTGAAAAGAATGTAATTCTCTCTGTTGTGAATTTGCAGATAAATACCATCAACCTTGAATGCCAGAATATACAGTTTTCTTTGTTAACAATCTAATGTTTGTTTGGTTGATATAATAAGCTCCCATATCACGGCCAGATTATCCAGAATAATGTTATTTTTTGTACCAATATATCAATAAGTGCTGAAATGGCGATATATGTTTGTTGAAGAAAAATCTGTCCAACAAGGAAATTATTTCAATCTTTAATTGTAAAGGTATGAATAAGTACAAAACTAACTTCACTTGCTGTTGGGAGGTCAGCAAAACGAATGTTGTCGAACACGCTTCGGCAGTAAGTATTTTGTTTAACACGAAATGAAAATCGACATCTAGGATTATAAAATCTCGAAAAAATAATAAGTATATTGTGATTGAGTTAACAATTCAACAACATATCAGTGATAGTAATAGATCCGTTAATTGGAAACATTATTCATGGAATTATTTTGGAATTTTGCTAATATTGAATATATGACCAGAATTTAATTGGGTTTGAGATTGAGCAATTTCCAGTTAAGTGAATGAGTTAAAACTCCAAGAACTACAAAAGATTCACAATAAATGCTTAAGCTTAATTAATTGTTAATTAATGTTAATTTATTTTTTATTTTACTTTCCACTTTTTTTATGAATTATCATATAGGAGTAGGAAGGATAACATGAACAACGATAAGTAGTTTTTTAAATAAGTTGTCTATTTTATATGGAACAATTAATGTACAAAAATTATTTATCAAATATTTTCCAGTATATCTTTTACCAGCAATTTTTTAAATAAATAAATATTGAAAATTGAGATCATCTTCTGATGTAACAAAAACATTTCCAAAATAGCAAAATAATTAACTTCTAATTTAGGTAAATTTATTTTAAACCATACTATAGTATGGTTAGTCTTAGTCTTACTAAGTCTCAATTAAATTTTGGAAGATATTTTATCCATAGTCTATTAAATTGTATTTACAACTTTTCGTTCACAACCATTAAACTTTAACTATGAATGAATTTGTTATTTAACAATGGATATCCATTTTACAACAAAACTTTTACTAAATTCTATTAGTACTAGCAGTCAAAATGACGGCGAATTAAATCATTATAATGTCCAACAATAGCTAATAAAAAGGAGACGGACAAATTAGATAGTACAGTATTTTACATAGATAGAATTCATATTTTTCGATTTGACTCAACAATTCATATAACTAGCGTCTTTTGCTAATGTTGCAATTATTAGATACTACTTTATAAAGCAGACCGAAATTGTAGGGATGCAATATATTAAATAATTTGGTCAAGTGCGAGTTGGACTCGCATACTAAGGGTTGCGTACCACCTTCAAGATTCTAATATTCCAGTTTCAGACAAGCAGGGAATGAGGGCATTTTCTTATATTTACCCTAATATCTTTTAAAGGAAGCGTTTTAAATTTATAAAAAATATACACTTTGATTTTCCACACATTGACTTTTTATTTTATCTGCTTCAGGATTCGCTTGATTTTTATCAGAATACATATGTAATTAATTTTCTAATTTGGCCCCCAAAAATTAGAGTTTTATTTTACTAATAAACTTTCAGAGATGCCTTTTATTACCTACTATTTGAGTTTTAGAAGATAAAGGGCAAAATAGGTCAAGTTTCAAATTATAAATTATTAAATCTGTTATTCAAATTATTTAAAAATACAAATAAAATATATTTTTCAAAATTTAAATAGTGTAGTTTCTAAATTGGAAGTTAAGTCGATGTTTAATATTTTTGTTAATATCTTGTAAACAAATGATTTGAAAATATGATATATTTGTAATTCACATAATGAGCCTTTTATCTGATGTATTACATGATGCTTCTGAAAATAGAATTTTTATTTTCCATTTAATTGTATAATTTATCCCTAAAATTACTATGGGGGTTTTCTAATAATTTTTCTTATAAATTTCAAGTGAGCCCCAGTACCCCTAATTATTTTCAAAATTTCAGGTAGTATGGTTTCGGAAATAAAGAGAGAAATGAAAATTGTTTATATCTTTATGTTAATATCTTGTAAACAATTAATTTAAAAAATATGACAAAATATATATTTGTGTTCCTCATAATGAGCCCTTTCATTTGAGTATTGCATGATGCGTTAATTTTTTTTTTATTTTCCGTTTATTTCTATTATTTAGCCCCCAATATTAATATTAGGGATTTCTTCATATTTTTCCTGTAAACAAAAAAAATTAGGTCTTATAGTTTGGGGAATAACGTGGGGAATGGGTAATTTTTTTAAATATTTTTTAAATATATTTTAAAATATTCATTTTAAAAAAATTAAAAAAATATATTTGTATTCGTCATAATGAGCCCTGCGATTTGATATATTACATGATCCGTTAGAAAAAAAATGTATTTTTTTATTTTCCATTTAATTCTATAATTTGCCCCCCAAAATGAATATTCCGAGTTTCTCCTTATTTTTCCAGTAAAGTTCAGGTGAGGGGCTATACCTTCATTTTTTTCAAAATTTTAAAGCTCGGAGATAAGAGGGGGAATTGGTAAAATTTTTCCATATTTTTGTTAATATCTTTCAATTAATTTATTTTAAAAATATGAAAAAAATATATTTGTTTTTGTCATGAGCCCTTTCATTTGATATATAACATGATGGGTTAGAAACAATTTTTATTTTGTATTTTCCATTTAATTCTATAATTTGCCCCCCAAAATGAATATTAGGGGTTTCTCCTTATTTTTCCAGTAAAGTTCAGGTGAGGGGCTATACCTACATTTTTCAAAATTTTCCAGATTATGGTTTCGGAGATAAGGGGGGGAATGGATAAAGGAATGGGTAAAACTTTTTATATTTTTGTTAATATCTTTTAATTAATTTATTTTAAAAATATGAAAAAAATATATTTGTTTTCGTCATAATGAGCCCTTTCATTTGATACATAACATGATAGGTTAGAAACAATTTTAATTTGATATTTTCCATTTAATTCGGTAATTTGCCCCCCAAAATTAAAAGTAGAGATTTCTCCTTATTTTTCCAGTATAGTTCAGATCAGACCCTATACCTCTTTTTGTCAATTACGTTTTATAGTTTCGGAGATAAAAGGGGGGGGGGGAATGGGTAAATTTTGGTATATTTTCCTTAATATCTTTTTAACTATTTTTTTAAATATAAAAAAATATATGTTTCTCAGAATGGGACTTTTCATTTGATATATTACATGATGCGTTTGCATTTTTTTTTATTTTTACATTTTCATTTAATTCTATAATTAGCCCCCCAAAATTAATAATAATGGTTTCTCCTCATTTTTTCTGTTCTGGTAACGTGTAACGTTCTATATTTCCTATTTTTTTCAAAATTTTAGGCTCAGTAGTTTCGGAGATCAGGGGGGAAACGGTCGATTTTTTTAGTTTTTTGCCCCAGAATTACCCCTAAATTCAAAATTTCTTCTTTTGAGATATGTACTCCTAATCGGGTCACCAAACTATACATTGATACCAAATTTCAACCTCTTCCGTCCAGTAGTTTAGGAGAAAATTGCTGTGATATAACAGAGGCAGAAATGCGAAGTGATATTATAAGGGTATCCGTATATTGTATATAAGGAACCCTAAAAATGAGGACATTATGTTTAGTTATTACAGATTTTTTATTTTCAATGTTAATAACATGGAGTGACGCTTCCATTCATTCTAACAACAAAGGTGTTAAAAAATAAAAGGAAACGGTTTGTCAACCCCTCTATTATACATGATCTAATTACAAAGAAACAGTTCAAGTCGGGAATAAATGAATTATCAACTCCTTGATACGAATTGCTTGAAATACTGATATGTTGTAGTAAACGTATACTGTAATTTCTTTCCTCAGAAATAGTGTATGGATATTTCAGCAGATAAAGTTGACCTATAGGAAAAAAAACAGATATTTATGAGAACAAATGAAATGACTGTGGTTTAATACTATTTATATGTTCGTGAGCGAAATCGTAATTATTTTTATACAAATTTTTGCTTCCATATCTTATTAAATTATTTCAAACAATATATGTTGTTAGTTGTTTCACATGTCATCTTTCTTTAACTGGTGTCTCATTCTCTAAGCTTTTCTGAGTTACCATACTGTTGTTTTGAAATTACTAGCAGCCGGAATAATTCGACTCCAACTGTCATTGGATTTATTTAAATCAATAAAAATAAAGAAAATAATACTTTTATTTTGCATGTCATATGAATATGTAGGCACATTATATTAAATTGAACATTTGTAAAGAATTCATAAACCTACAAGGTGTTATCTAAAATCTAAATAGGAAGATTTTCACTGAGATGAATCTCTAAGACGTTTAGAAATGTATTTTTAATTACGAACTACAATTCGTTAATCTTCCAGTGAAAATTAAAAACTTTCAGTTTTATTTGAAAAAATACCAGTAGGTCACTCTTTTCGTTTTATTTTAAAAAACCCAGCAGGTACTCAGTTGGAGTTAACTGATATATTTACTCATCTAGAAGTCAGATTGTACATGGTTGGTTTATTGATTTATTGATTAGTTGATTCTTATTTGTCCTAAATCAAAAGATCGTCAAAGGGTAAGTTAAAGGCGATTTAAAGAAAACAAGGAAAACTTCAATTTTTAACAGTCCCGAGATAAAAATGGTAAGTATTTGAAAATACATATTATTTTACAGAAATGGCAGTTGCCTTCTACAGTCTGACCTAAGATCATTTTACTATTCAAGTTTCAGAAATTATTTAATAGAAAATTCTCATAAGCTTTATTCGAAGAATTTTATATATCAAATAGGTTGTTTGATAAAGACTAAATAAAATTTATAAATAATTTTGTAAATGATTCTATGTTAAAATTCCTAAACGAATACGTAGTTGAATATTTGGTTGATATTGCTTTATTAAATTATATTCCAGTGAATATTACAATAAACAGTCTAATTTTGCAAAAAAATGACAGTCAACTTCCTCTTTCACGATTTACAGGGTAGCCAACTGCGCACTGGATTCAATTTATACATATAAATGTCCAAATATTTTCATCTTTGGTTTTTTGCACATATTATGGAAAGTAGGTATTGAATTCATCACACTACTTTCAATTGACTATTCGTAAATAATTAATAATCTTGCTAAAAAAGTTAAAAGATTTTTAATTTGAACTAAACAATTGAAAACAATTAACAATACAAAACACTACATAATAAGCAGTAATGTAGGTAGGAATCTATAGAATTCCTATGCACAAAATAGCTACAAAATAATCGCCCATTCACAGGTGTTTCTTATGTACAAATTATTTACCTACCAATCGGGGTCAAGAAACAATTAAGTTTGATGAAACAGTAATATGAAACTGGTGCTTGGCTTGGTTTGCTTGGTGACCATTTCATCATTATTCCATCGATTGACTATAAAAGCTGCCCTTTACATATGGATCAGATAGAATTGAAGTAGGAGGTTGTAAAAGAATATATTTGGCGTATTTTGTGCATTGCAACCTTCATGTCATTACCGGTTCCGACTTTTACGGCTTTTAATTTCAGGTTGACCGTCAGTGTGAATCATGTGTGTGGTCTTCAATATATCTGATTTGTTCATTATTTGATTGTAAAAGCTCCTTTACTTTATAATTATCTTCCGAAGATAATTTGTGGGATCTTCTAATTTATTTTTAATTAGTTTTTTGGAAAAATGACACCACAGTTGGAGCAAAAATTGTATTTTCGAAATCCAGAGGTTTTAAGGTCAATGAAATTATGATAAATAATAAAATATAAAATTGAACATATTAAATATAATTTTGATATTGAATATGTGACAGCTTTACATTACAATTACAGTTGTGCTTCCCTTATCTCGTTGAAATCTCGTATATTAATGTATTTCGTAAATACAACTGAATGTAATATTTCAACCAGAAATTAACACCGACATCTATAAGTTTGAGGGAAAACTTGCTTATATAGACCCCAAATCGGGAGTCGTGCTGTGTTTAACACTCTTTTTGAAATTTTACAGTTGTTTAAGCGCAAGGCAATATATTGATTCTAGTAGAGATCCTTTATCAGTTTTACTTCCCTCACCTGATCGAAATCATAATTATATTATTTACTGAATTTACTACTTCTCTAAACTGAATTATATTCTCATCATCCAATTCTGTTACTTTAATCACTATTTGACGCCTCTCCCTTTTTTACTGCATCTTTAGAAAACAGAGGTAAAGCGTTTTTGCATCTTAACTATCACTAATTTCAAAAATATCTTTGCGTAGTTCTCAAAATATTAATTAAATACTAGCTGTTTTCTATATATACATGTGACTCTCATTACATCTTTATACACTCGATACTAAAAAAATTTGATGATAATAATCTGCCTTAGTGTAGATTTCTAGAATTTCACATTTAGTACTCGTTCATGAATATGTTTTCGATAAGAGATATTCAAATTCGTTTAATGGCTATTAGTGTTCGCATTATAGTTGTTTTATCTGTATATTGTTTTAGTTCACCTTTAGAAACAAAAATATATCTTTTCTTTCTTAATACTTATATATAAAAATGAATGAGATAAATAACTATACAGATATTGTTTTGCCTTATTCCACAGCACATTTATTCCACTTTGTATCTCCTGTAAGATTGTAATTAAAAATTATTGAAGAATGAAAAATTCCCCTCTTAATTTTTTATAGTTACAAATTATATTGAGTTTGCGATTTCTAAAACAATGATCTATACAATTTCAGTGTAAGGAATATTAATTATTAATGATATTCTCTTGATATAGACAATATTTTTTTAATGAATTTTGATATGTAATAGTAAAAGTTAAGTCAGCCGAGAATAATGAAATAGGGTTTCAGGCATACTTCCCCATTGCCAATTTGTCTGTAATCACTTATCTCCTGGGATACCAGCTTTACTATTAGGGGTGATCTATGTAGGAGGGTGTTTGCATTACAATTCGTGTTCCCTTGATACCAGACAAGTCAGCCCAGACTTGATTAGGTTACGTTTGAACGAAACAGAGGAAACCTTTGCCTATTATGTATATTCTCTAGGAAATAGTTTGATATTAGCTTCGATTGAATCTTTCACATATATGAAAAGGCCGAGTTCAATAAGATAAATTTATTTATTTTCGAAATCATCAGGTTTGCAATAAACAACCAAAGATGACGAAAAAAAGTCACAGTCTCCGTGGTTTCTCAAAAATCTGACATTTTTTGGAAATGTGTATCTCGGTGAGCCTAAACCATAGTGAAAAACACTACACCGTGTAGTCAACTAATATATATGAGTTTTCCTGAAAAATACAAAGAAATAACATTGTTACGAAATTTACCCAAAGCCGACCTTGTTTCATTTCAGTACGACAACAATCGCTTTGAGATAAAAAATGGTTCTCGAAAAGACTCGGCATCTGTAGGAGTGATGACTGATTTTACTGGAGAATTCGACGCTGGTTTTATAAAGGAAGCACGCCACGATCGCGAGTTCAGTTGATGGAGTGAAGAGCTTATATGAAAAATTGTTATTGTGATATTTGAATCAGCTGTTGTATATGTAAATAAAAGTTTCTATAAAAGTGAAAGTGAATATTAGTTTTATAATTTTAAATTAAACCCAAATAGTCAAGCAGGTTACAGAGGGACTAGACGAAAAAATATTCCAGATTCTAGAAAAACGTGACAAGAAGGGAAAACAACATCAAGAAGAACTGAAACAAAGGTTAGTAAAATCTTTTGATGAAAAACGTAAAATAGAATTAGAAAATCTTGTCACTACGATGAAAACCGAACAACAAAATCTTGTTTCCACGATGGAAGAAAAACAACAAAATCTAGTTTGCACAATGAAAAATGAACAACATAATTTAATTGAAGGATTGTTCTCGAAATTTAAATTATTAGATGAACAGAGACAAAATGATTTTAAAATATTTGAATAAAAACAAGATCAAATTGAATTAAATCGACACGAAACTGAACAGAAAAGACAACTGCAATTCGAACAATCAATGCAGATAGTAGGACAATTAATGAAACAGTTAATGAAAGAATGCAAATAGTTGAGTCAGATATAAAAGAGATAAATGATGACATTAAGACCATGAACAATATCGTGGATACTCTTGAAACAAAAGTAGATGATCTCGATTCCATCCAAAGTCAGGTAAAATTTGAAATCAGTTCAATTCAAGACACAGTTCAAGTTCAAATCAGTTCCATCAAGCAAACAGTACACAGTGAAGTACAAGATAAAATCAGTGCCATCCAAAATAAACTAGAAACAGAAATTAAAAAAATGCAACAGGACTTACAGCGAGGAAAATACCAGAACACTTTGAGTACCAAAGGTTCCTTCAGTAAACCACCCACATTTGATGGCAGCTCATCTTGGCCCATGTATAAACGGCAATTTGAAGCCGTGGCTACAGCTAATGGATGGGATAACCAAGAAAAGTCCACGTCTCTGGTAATTTCGTTAAGAGGTCCGGCCCTAGAACTCCTCCAAAGCATTCCAGTCGATGAACAAGGCAATTTCGACAAGATCATCGCCATCCTAGACAAACGATACGACAATCAATCCTTGAGCCAGGTATACCAATTACAACTGAGTGGGAAAACGCAAACATCCGGTGAAAGCCTCCAAAAATTCGAAGCAGAGATTAGACGGTTAGTTCACTTGTCTTACCCAGACCTGCCAGAGGACACGAAAGACGAGTTTCATAAACGGCATCAGAGATGTGGAAGTACAAAGAAATTTATGACCGAGTGGCGTCAAGAAGAGTAATGAAGCTCTACTTCGGGCTTTGGAAGTAGAGGCCGTCATGAACATGTCCAAGCCGATGGTCCGAGCAGTTTCCTTCAACCAGGAAGAGTCAGAGTCAACATTTCAAGCGCTGCTGGCTGGCCTGAACAAAATATTAGAACGGTCACAAAGAACTGGCACCAGAGGGACATGTTACCGCTGCGGACGGACAGGACACTTCCAACGTGACTGCCGAGTAAGGCTACCGGAGCGATCGACAACCAGGGGTAGCCAACAAACCGACCTTACCAACCAGGGAAACTCCAACCAGTCAGCATAAGGGGGCGAATGCTGACTGACCCTCCACCAGCCCCCAGGACAGTATCCATTCGGGGATTTTGCAGAGATAGCAGCAGCCTAGTCGTCAGGGGCACCATCAATGGACGAGCAATTACCATCACCATCGATACCGGCGCTGCTGTGTCCATTGCCAAGTCCAGGGTTTTGAGAGCATCAGAAATTCGGCCAGTTACCAATAAATCCAGCACAGAACAGTCACCGGCGAGTCCATGTCAATACAGGGTGAGGCAGATGTCGTGCTACAGATAGGGGACAACATGATCCGGCATAGGGTAGTGGTAGCGAGTATTGAGGACGATTTTATACTGGGAATGGACCTAATTAGCCAGCATGGATTTATGTTCGACCCGAGATATGATGTTCTTCGATTCCTAAATGAGGAATTTGTATTGACACGGCCCGTCAACAGTTCAGTCACCTCCATAAAAATTGTGGCAAAGGCTTCAGCTAGAATTCCCGATCGAACGGAAGAGATAATTCATGGGCAGCTAGACAGCAATCCTGGGAACTGCGTTGGAATGGTGGAGCCCGTACACTCAGCTCATGACTACTTAGGTGGACGGGCTATAGTTAAAACAGGACAAGATATACCAATCAGAGTCCTGAATTTGTCCAACAACGACATCAGAATTGCCAATGGTCAAGAGATAGCTTGTTTCGAGCCTGTAGAGACCATCATCAATTGCGAAGAAGAGTACCAGACGTCGGTGAAGGAGACAGGGCCCAGTAAAGAGTTCCTACAACAGTTTGCTGACCATTTGACACACCTGACGCCAGAGAACCAAGAGAAAGCCAAGCAAGGTTTATCCAAAGCACTGGCAAATTTTTAACAGTCAAGATGGAATCACCGGTCGCACCAACATCATCCCTCATCGAATAGATACCGGAAAGGCTCAAACCATCAGAATACCACTTAGACGACTACCATTGGGGCAACAACAGGCAGTCGAGGAAAACATCGAGTCCATGTTACAAAATCGAGCCATCCATCAGCCCATGGTCTGCTCCCGTCGTGCTAGTTAAAAAGAAGGATGGAACCACCCGATTTTGCGTGGATTACAGAAAGTTGAATGATGTCACGAAGAAAGACAGCTATCCACTACCCCGAATCGATGACACTTTGACCACACTAGCAGGCTCCCGTTGGTTCTCCACACTATGCCTAAAAAGTGGACATTGGCTGGCTGGTCTACACGCAAACGACAGAGAGAAGACAGCGTTCTCCACCAGTAAAGGGCTGTTTCAGTTCACGGTCATGCCCTTTGGGTTATGTAATGCACCCGCTACATTTGAGAGGCTAATGGAGTATGTACTGAGTGGGTTATCATGGAGGACGTGCTTAGTATACCTCGACGACATTCTAGTCATGGGTCAGACATTCGACGACCATCTGAAGAACCTGGACGAAGTATTCTCCAGAATTAATAATGCCAACCTGAGACTCAATCCGAAGAAGTGTTCCTTGTTCCAAAAATAAGTAGAGTTTTTGGGCCACGTAGTGTCCGAGTCAGGAATCCGCACCAACGAAGACAAGATAGAAGCCATCCGTGATTGGCCAGTTCCAAGAGACAAACATGAACTCCGAAGCTTCTTGGCCTCTGTTCATACTACCGGAGTTTTGTTGAGGGATTTGCCACCATCGCCGCCCCTCTACATCGGCAGACCACTGAGAAAGAGACCTTCCATTGGAATCAGGATTGCGAAACATCATTCAGGCGACTGAAGGCAGCACTATGTTCCAGCCCAATCCTAGCCTTTCCCACACAGTCCGGCAAGTTCATCTTAGACACCGACGCCAGCAACACAGGTTTGGGGGCCGTCCTATCCCAGGTGCAAGATGGTGAAGAGAGAGTGATCGAGTATTACAGCCGTGGATTCTCGAAACCGGAAAGAAATTATTGTGTCACCAAAAAAGAACTTCTTGCAATAATAAGGGCTGTAGACCATTTCCACAAATACCTCTATGGTCGTCATTTCTTAATCCGAACAGATCATGCCGCACTCAAATGGCTGCTGGACATGAAGACACCGAAAGGACAACTGGCCAGATGGATGGAGAAATTACAGCAATGCGACTTCAAGGTGGAACACCGTGCCGGCCGTTTGCACAATAATGCCGATGCCCTATCCAGAAGACCCTGTAGAGCGGAATGCGGACATTGTCTGAAGACGGAACAGCGAGAGGGTATCTCCATCATCTCCATCAGGCAGATCCGAGTGCAGGCCAATGAAGTGCATCCAGGACCAAATGGCTGATCCAGACATCGAACCAATCCTGTCACTCAAAACGAGAGGGGCACCTAGGCCACGATGGGACGAGGTAGCTAGATACTCCGGCGTGCTGAAATCGTTATGGGCTCAATGGGACTCTCTAAGAGTAGACAATGGAATGCTCAAGCGAGTTTGGGAAAGCGCTGATGGACGAGAAACCAAGTCCCAACTGGTAGTTCCGAAGAAAAAGGTACCAGCCATCCTGACCGAAGTACATGATGGAATTACCGGAGGCCACCTGGGCATGAATAAAACCTTTGACAAAGTTCGCCAGCGGTACTACTGGGTGAATTACTTCGAAGACATCAGAGCTTGGTGCCGCAAATGTGCCATCTGTGCAGCCAGTAAGGGCCCGAAGACCCGGACCAAGGGCAGAATGCAGCAGTACAATGTGGGCGTCCCATTTGAAAGAATTGCCATCGATGTCGCCGGTCTGTTTCCCGAGTCTGAGAGGGGGAACAAATACATTCTGGTCGCAACGGATTACTTCAGCAAATGGCCTGAGGCGATACCCAACCAAGAGGCAACCACGGTAGCGACGGTGTTAGTAGAACAACTATTCAGCAGGTTTGTCGTCCCGATGGAATTACATTCAGACCAGGGGCGTAACTTCGAATCGAATGTATTCCAGAAGAACGAGAACAACACCATTACACCCACAGTCAGACGTAATGCTGGAAAGATTCAACAGGACCTTGGAACAACACCTATCGAAGGTCGTCAGCAATAACCAGCGTGACTGGGATGAGCATATTCCCCTATTCCTGAGGGCATATCGCTCTGCCGTACATAATAGTACAGGCCTGACCCCAGCCAGGCTCCTATTCGGAAAGGAGCTGCGATTACCCTGCGATTTGGCATTTGGCTCCCCCGAAAGACATCGAGGATTATGCCGACCAGCTCCGATATAACATGCTGGCAATACACGAATTAGCCCGAACGCAGATGTTGGCCACCAGTGACCGGATATCAAGTTCAGTCGGGTTCCGCAAAGTCTGCATGGTCCATACGAGGTGGTCACTTAATGAAAAAACCTCATAAGTTGCGAGGAGATGAACCATCAGAATCCCCCAGCCGATGATTTCAGTACGATTCAAAATAAGTTCAGTAGAAAACAAAATAGTTGAACCATAGGGCGATGTACCCCACGGACTATATTGTATTGCCCAGACATAATTTTGGTTTAGGGAGGGATGCAAAACTAATAAAAAAAAAGTTGTCCTCGAGTGGGTGCAAATCGTAACAAAAAATTGGTAAATGTGCCTAGAGACGTTGAATTCACAATGACCATGTCGTTTTGGTAAATGTGGGCATACAAAATACGAAATGGAAAAAAAAATCCTGCTGCTGTGATTGGTGACAATGTTAGACGATTCCAGACGATAATCGTGGTAAAACGGATCCAAAAAAATTGATTTGCGTTGTTTTGTCTAGATTTTTTTAGTCCAGGGAAGGGAGAGGATGTTCAAGTCGGAAGAGAAATTATAGGAATGCAGTCTCTTACTGGTGGACAAGGTTTTAAAAAATGCATCTGTAAAGGATGTTTTGCGGTTAGATATCAGTAGAAGAAAAATACTTAACTTAATTCAGCTGAATTTACACACTTTATATTAAGGGAAGCTGAACATTCAAAATAAGTTAGAAAACAAAATATAACCAAGGGCGTACCCGCGTACCCGCGTAGCTTTTGGTTTAGGGAGGGGCAAAACTAATAAAAAAATGTTCTCAAGGGGGGGGGCAAATCGTAACAAAAAATTGTCCTAGAGAGGGGGACAAATCAGAATTTTTTTAGTCCAGGGAGGGGGGCAAGTTCCTAATGGCAGATTTTTCAGGTCCAAGGTGGCAGCTGCCTTAATGAACTGGCCAAATATTCTTTCTGAAATTAATAGTTTATGATGATTACCTCAAGCATACTGGAGATTAAATTTGACGCGTACATAGGTTTTGCATAATTGCTGTGGAAAAATCAAAGAAGTATTCGGCAGATAGAAGATTTGAAATTTGAGTATTTTTAGCAAAAATAGAAAAATCTGAGATAGACGAAATGCAGTTTATAAGTAATTTCAGAATGATTTTTGAGCTCTCTGATTATACTGCATACTCTGTGAATTTCCTCTCTTCAATTTCTGTTATTATTTAAACATTATTTAAATTTGTATTGGAGATAAAGTGAAGTAACTTGGACCATTTCTCACAGATGTTCTGAGATAAGCTAATCTCTACAATATGATCAACTAGACTCCCTTTGAATATCGTGTATGTTTATAAATGAAAGTAATTATTTGCTTTTGACATCTAAAAAGCAATAGAGTCCATATATTTTTGGGGTGCTCTTCTTTGGAGAGGTCTTGATGTTTCACCGGTATATGTTTTTCCGCAGGCACAAGGTATACTGTACACACATTTTTTGTAATTTGAAGTAGCGTTCCCCGGTTTTGTTTTTGTTAAATTTGATCTTATTGTATTATTTGTTTTAAAAACGTTTTTACTTAAACATAAAAAAGGAGTCATTAAATCCTTATACGACAAAGCAAAAGCAGAGGAAATTTTTAAGAAAGAACTACATTTGATAAAGGAAGTTTTAGAACAAAACGAGTACCCAAGTAATTTCATAAACAAAACAATTCACCAAATTGAGAAAAAACAAAGAATTCAAAAAACTACACAAACAACACAAAATACTTCCAATTTAAATAAAAAATTAAACGCATTGGAGATAAATTCAAAGTAAAAACGATTTTTAAAAAAAATTATACATTAAGATCAAATTTAACAAAAAAACAAAAGCGGAAAATGCTACTCAAAAATCCAAAAATTGTGTATATAGTGTACCTTGTGCCTGCGGAAAAACATATACCGGTCAAACATCAAGACCTCTCCAAATTAGAACAAAAGAGCACTAATAAAACGTCTCAAGAAGACATATCGACCGATCAAGGTTGGCCAACCTTGTACTCACAGATAATGGTATACACAAAATGGAATGGAATAAGACAAAAATATTACTTAAAGAAGAGCACATCAAAAAGAGAAAAATCAAAGAAAGTGTCTGCATGATGTTGACGAATGAAGAAATTGGAACATCCTCTGTAGAGATACTGGTGTGTCGTGCCAACAGCTCCTAGCAAAAAGGAAACTTCAAAGTCAATTAATCAATTGATTAACATTGCCAAAAAGTCAAGCTATAATATTGTGTAAATTATTTCAAACTACATTGGTCGACAACGATTCCTGATAAGGAATCGAAACGTCACATCAGATAAGTATCGCACAAAATACATCCCAACATATTATACAGGAAAACTAGTTAATTAATTCGTAGATATACTTTCTCACAGTCAATCCTGTTAGAGAGTTTTTCTGTAAGAAGGCAACTAGTGCATTCGAGCAGTTTCCACAAACTGCTCTTAGATACTACTCTTTGATTTTCTATTACTTATGTGTTTTTTCAGACACCATTGGAGTGAAAACCCACATGAACATCCAAAATAAAGAGTCTCTTTGTTTATAGAGAGTTAATAACTTGTACAAAATTCTTTTCTTCTAATACGCTAGTAAAGTATCTTTGACAATAGGCATTTGCGCCATCTCGTGTTTTATTTGTGGAACGCTGGTTCTGTCAAGACCGTAATTTATGTTCGCTGTGCTATAGATTAAAATTTAGTTATCCCATAAAATGGAAAGAAAAACATCAAACCAAATGTGCGGTGTAGTTGATTTTGAAAATTCATCAAGGAATAATCAAAAAGTACAATTCTACAGTTTTCCTGGATTTCTATAGCAGTTGGAGAGGAAGGAAAAAATGGATTACAGCAGTTCGTCGCCAAGAGCAATTAAATTAAACTTCCACGTTTTTAGTCATTCTTAAATACATAAAATTAATCACAACTGTTGTCATTCAATAACTCTTGTAATCAGAAAAGTTAATCATGTAAATACGTTTCTTTCCAGAATAAATTGAAATTTTAGGTTAACATAATTTTTAATTTTTTAATTAATAATATTTTCTTTTAGGAATAAAGAAAATAAGTAACGGTTTAATTAAAGGAGGGATGAAAAACCAAGGCAACCAGGAACATATTCAAGGATTTGCTGTGCTCATTTCAATGGAGCAGAAAAATCAAACAATGTAGATACATAACAAAGTTTACAATTCAACTATCTTTCCTATAATATATCAATATGTATACTCTTTTAAATAAATAACACTTTTTATTCTCATTAGTTTTATTTTTTTATGAGCGCTTTTTTATTATTAGTTGTTACAAAAGCTATCAATAATATATAATCAATATTCATTTCTTTGTGAATTAACATGTATATTTGCATCTGTTGTTGCTTTATTAACCTTGTTCCAACTTCAAAATTTGTATCTGGATCCATTAAAACTTCATCGTCAGTGAGATCTACCTATAAATTATATATAATGAACAAAGTTAATTTGTTTTTTTCTTATATGTATTTACTTTCTATTGTTAATGTCAACTGGACCTTCAGCGACTCCTGAAGATGTAATTTTTTCTTGTCGTAGGTACTCGTAATCTTTCAGCTCACAAACCAGCATGAAGATTTTGTTTTTTATATACATATTACAGGAAATATAGTTGGATTGTAACTTTTGTTATGTGAATTGTTTACTTTTTTCCCAAACAATTTGACCACTGCAAATCATTGAATTTGTTTCTGGTTGACATGGATTGCCCCACTGCAACACTACAACAATTATGAATAATTTTATACATACAATAATGACTAACAACGTAAAAATCAAATTTATTTACCCATGATGTCGAACTGCTGCAATTCATTTTTTCTTCATCTCTAATTAATATGGAAATCCATGTAATTGTAATTTTTGAGTTTTCCTTGATGGATTTTCAAAATCAACTAAACCGCACTTTCGGTTTGATGTATTTCTTTCCATTTTATGGGATTACTAAATTTTAATATATATAATATAACACAGCAAACATAAATTACGGCGTTGACAGAACCAGCGTTCCACAAATAAAACACGAGGTGGCGCAAATGTCTATTGTGAAAGATACTTTACTAGCGTATATCATATTTCACAGTAGAGTCTTGACATACGTCAGAACGGCACAAAAAAGGTCACGTATATGGATGGTAGAGACAAGGATGACAAACTAGAACTCCGCAAATAAGCTCAAGTCTGTAGATGGTAAAGATAATGCTGACAAACTTATATGGGGACTAAACGGAAAAAGTTTCCAGCTGAAACCATTAAATAACAAGTTTAAGAAGTGACCAGAATAGCGTTGGTGTAGAAAGAGGGTATGATGTGAATTGCTAAACCCTCTTGCTAGATCATCGCCATCTTAATTTAATGCATTTTGACGGACACTTTTTTAAATATGTATTGGATTGAACTATATTACAACAGCTATTTTGAAGAATAGTCGGGAGATACTGTGATATTTAAAAAATATCTACTTAAATAATGTTTCAATAACAGTGGCGTAACTATAGGGTGGCAGGGCTGGTAAAATGCCACGGGCCCCCCCGCCTTGGCCAAAGAGGCCGCAAGTCAGAAATATTTTCTAACATAGTACCTGCGTTATATATATTTTATTTTAGTTATAAAATGTACTTCGTAATTTTTTTTAACTATACAATTGAAGTTAATCATTAAGGATTTCAACATATCCTTAACAAAAAGATGTTGATCAATTTCAGAACGCATTCATTGGTTTTTGCATTTTTTGTCCAAGTACGTTGGCAGAATTCTCTCAGTTTCTTAACTAAGGAAGTACTTTTTTCGTAATGCTGCCCTTGGGGCGAGCTAGCAAGTCTATGTTAGGGGAATCTCCGATTTGATATTTTTTTATTTACGGAGGGCGCTACTGACTGCGCATTCTCTGTGTGAATGTTTTGACTTTTGACAATTGGTCATTTGTATCTTTGATTTTTGGTATTTGTTGTTTTATTGAACCTGCAAATGGTGGCCAATGAAAGTTAATTGTAAAAGTTATATATTATAAGGTTCACTTCTAGACAATATTTAAGTGGGAGCGAAAAATGAAAGAGAATGACGGTAAAATTAGTCAGTAGTTGAAGAATGATGGCTTTATTAATGTTAAAGCGAGTGAACCGTACTCCAAAAGTGAAGAATTTGAACGAAGTAGTAAAGTTTTCGTGTATTAGAGACTTTGCTGATTTATTAATAATGAAGAATTATTTTATGTCATGCAGTTTTCCTGAAGTATACACTGCATTAATATTATTTGTTACAATTCCAGTGACTAACAGCTAGTGCTGAACGATCATCAATGGCCCGATGTTTAAACTTTGATAATGGTATAGATACTTTTGCGGAACAGAAAGCTTGGATAAAAATTTTTCTTAATAAATATCTTAATGAAATTAATTTGTTTCATTGCACATGTATAAATCCATGCTCTTGAAAATAACATTGTCATTAATGTTGGGTAACTACTTTAGTGGTTTATTAAAATTAAACTAAGTACAGGGTGCAATATTTACTGATAGGGCCCCATCAAAAGAGTTTGCCACGGGCCCCTGGTGGCATAGTTACGCCACTGTTCAATAATTTAATATGTTATAATTAATGTTATGATATTGTGAAAATACTAAATAAGTGAAGTGTTTTCGAAATATGAAACTTTATATTTTAATTAAAAATCAACCTGCACGTCATATGTTCCTTTGCAGTTATATTTAAATTAAGAATTAAATTACAAGTTGGGTTTCGTAATTAAATCGTAACAATAGTAACAATTATTTTATTTTTTCTGAAATTACTAAGAATGACAGAAAGAAAGAAAAACAGAGATAGGGGGATAACGAGTAACGACAGGTAATATTTTCTAAGAAGCTTTCGCTTCCATCGTTCAGTCTCAAATGACTGCCGCGCTTATTAATAATGAGAATTTTCAGAATGAAATTAATTATAACTTTTCAAATACAGAACCAGATAATTTTTACTCTTTGTAGTGTGTCTAGAGACGAAATATTTTATTCGTCCAGCGTATTGATGATGGGCTTTATTTCGATTACCTAACTTGATTCTATTGACATTTTCGAAGGGGCAGGAAGGGTACTAATCATGGGTGAGGGTGTACTAAATTACATGGGATTAGACAAAATGATAGAGACGTGTGTATGTTATTTCATGTTGATTGCGTTACGGGTGGGTAATTCGATTTTTTTTATCTTTACGTTCCGAGTGCGTAGAATGTGTAATTTCGTATTACGGATTTGAGTGCGTGTGCGAATGTGTTTGGAATGGTGATTCATTTATTTCGGGAAAGCTCTTATGTTGCAATATTACAAAATATATGTGCTTGATCATTTCTAAAATTTTTTGAGAATTAAAATGTTACATACTCTAATTCAGTAACTAATTATTAAGCTTATTTGGCATGGCTTGTTAATACTAGACCTTATTAAGCTTACTTATGATAAAAGTAAGCTTAGCATTTTTCGAATAAATGGAGACAGACAACAAATAAAATAAATGTACAACTAAAACATGTTTCTGGCATTTATGCAATTTCTCTCAGATAGTTCTGATGCAAACTTACTTTTTAACTGACTGCCAAAATGGAGATTTCAATTCGACGGCATCTTTTTTTTATGTCTGCTCAATGGTTATTCAAAAACGACTAAAGCAATTTTGATGATAGTATTAAGGATTAATTCGGAAAGGTACCATATAATTTTTTATAGCGTGAGATTTTCTGTTTTATTTGAAATTATTTACTTTCCAGCAGTCTTAAATGCCAAGATACGTTATAAAAGTATATCGTATAGGGGGTTTTGAAGTAAGTTTCTTCTTGAAACGGAGTTCTTTGACGGTGTTTTCAACAGAGTAACTTGGCGGAAAATATACAATTAGTCTATCGAAACCAAACATTATTATGCCGGCGACCTTTTCTATGCAGCCAGCAATATGCGCGGTTGAAATATTGGGGTGAGCAAAATTACAGTCATACAGAAGGATTCTAAAAATATTATATTAGTTGATGCATAAACAGTTGCATAGCCAGAATGGTTGAAATATAAGGTGGAATAGAATTACAGTTATACAGGACTTTCCAAAATTGTTGTGGTGGGGGCACATAAGTTGTTGCGTACATAAGTATAAGAGAAGAATTATAAATATATAGAGTTGATCAAAATATGTTAAAAAACTGTTAAATATACATGAATTGGTAGGATATTTGAACTATGCGACTCCAAATCAGGAATAGTACTGTGTGTAACGCCGTTTCACTGTGTTTCTTAGGCTAGAAATCACACGAAAAAATTCGTAGGTTTCCTAAAACCTGTCAAAGAAATTACGATACTAACTTTTCGAGATTTTTCAATCCAATGAACGCACGACAATATATTGTTTCTGGTCAAGAACCTTCATCAGTTGCGCTCCCCTCAACTGACTGAGTTCTGGAATAATTATTTATGTATATAGTACATAAAACTGAATTTAATATTTTATCGCGAAAAGAATTCCGACATCCAGGTCAGCCTATCCAGGAGTTTCAGGAAAATTTAGCTCACAGACCAAGTCGGAAGTAAATATCACAATTATACCTTTCCATTTAAAGGTCAAGATATTTCAGAAAATAGTGATTGATTGCACGCGGTTTTTAAACTGTTTTACTTTCGAATCGGTTTTTCAAATATAAATTATTTATGATCAACACATTCAACGTACAACGGCTTGGGGAATAATAAACTTGGATACAGATCAACATTGGTAAGATATCGGTCAGTGAGTCGACCCATTAGACATCAATAACGTCATGTGAAAAAGTCAAATACAGGCAGTAATAAACCAAATTCCGGCAGTTGGTTGTAGTGTTTCACTAAAAACAAAAGTATATAGTAAAGAGTGTAGTAGTGGTTCGCAGATTCTAGTCACTCGGTGTGCGAGAGTCTTGGTTACCGTCCACTTTTGACTCGGAAGAAGATCATTTTGGGGATAAGAGCCTGTGTGAATGGGTTTCCGGTATACATTGTGAGCAAGGGTGCCTTCATTATTCATCGTAACTAAAACACCAGTTGTCCATCTCTTTCATTCTCCATGGTGAAAGGAATCGGTGGACATTACAAATGTGAATCCCCATGTTTCCAGACCACATAGGTATCATCAACGTGTCGGTTTAAATATAAACATATTCAAGGCTTCGAAAACTAAAAAAAATAGAAATCACCGGGCTGAAAAGACTTTCCGTGGCTACAGCAAAGAAATCCTGATTCTATTGGCAGCAAGTAGTGCTTGGAACCCTTTGAAGCAATTCAGATAGCATATCGTTTTGGAAGATCTTTTGCAGGTCCTGGATTGTTATATTCACTTAAAACTCACTAACCTATCAACATGCAATGGCACTTATTGGTTTGTAATAAATTCCAATAAGCCACGGCAAAATAGCCCAGAAAACTACCATTTATCCAAAAGTAAATGGGTCTAATTTTTCAAAAGTACACTAGTTAATGTAAGACAAATGCTCCGAATTTAGTCATTAAGTTATGTGAGCAACTTTCAATTGTTCTTAAGGGAAATACTTGTAAGGAATGTAAGAAAACATTGGTAACACACGAGACAGCCTATTAGATATTAACGACATCTAATGTCTTTTGAACGTGTCGTCTAAATGTTTTTTGTGGCATATTTTTGATTATATTTATGTGTTCTTGGGAAATAGTACCAGAATCGAAACAAAAAATCAGTATATTCCTTGTATATACAAAAACAAAAATCTGTATATTCAAGTAATATACAGATTTTTTGTTTTTGTTTGTATGCTGTAAGATATACCATTCTCTGATAATTTATTTTAGCCTTTTACTAAACAAACAAAACGTTGTAGGATAAATGGGCTATTAGCCATCATTGAAATTAACATGTAAAACTGACTATACCCTAGGAGAGAGAAATTTCTTCGTTTTATTTCTAAATTATGTTAATTTTTCGAAAAAGTTTGATTATGGATAGACAGGCTCCGTGATTGACTGAAACCCTGAAGTCTCAAGCAAGTGCAAAGGTACTGATTTCATGTGTTATTTTCGGTTTTGAGTAATTTGCTATTAATGTGATTACAATTATTTAGGTTGTTAATATCATATCTGAATATTGAGAAAAAAAAATCGTGCAAGTTGATAACAGCAACCTGCCTACTATAAACGAATTTATGTTTGCTCTATTCTTCAAAAACAATGATGATTTTTATGTTGCGGAACTCCCAAATGTTAAAACAATATGTGTCTTTCAGACATCGCTTCTAGGTAATACCAACATTAGAAAAACACAAGTCATTGAGAAAATTTTATTGTAGGTTATGATGATTACTCAATTAATATCGTCTTGCGATTTAAGGCATAGCTCATCCGTTAACGGTTTTCTCAAACTACATTTCAGTTAGAATGATAATTGTGTCAACTCTGGTTTTTATTTTTTCTGAATTCTTTGGGAGTAACACCACATAAACTTGAAAGTCTGTATATTTCAAAAGTCCAAACGTTTCAAGGTCTAAATCAGACCTCGTTTTCAATGGTATTAACACAAATTAAAGAAAAAATTTAAAAATTAAAAATTTAAGAGGATTCGCAATGACAAATATCGTAATCACAATTTGACATTAATGTTTGACAACAAAACTGATGTAACTAAGGGAATTTACTGCAAATTTGATATATAGAGGGTAGCACGAAAAAAATTTTAAAGATCATGTGTAATAACAAAGCTTCTTCAAATTGGAAGAATTTATTTTTATCTTATTTAATTTATTATTATCTTTAGAATTTCATGTGGCGTTTCTAGGTACAACTTTGTTATAAGATAGTGCATTTGCCAAAAATGAGACCAAAGAAATTCTGATGTTTCAGAGATCTCATTAAAGTCATAAGGGAAAACCTAGGAAAAATCTTATGAACTATCCCGATATAGAGTTGTTCAGAAGGATATTACCATTATTGATTTCATTCTTGATTATTGGCAACCAGGAACGGCTGAATTCTATAGAAGTACTACCTATACAATCACTTTCATTTAATAAAATTAAAGCAGACTCTTTCAGCTTTCGTTTTGTGTTTTGTTCTTCTTTGTGTAATATGGTTGAATTTTCAAATTGTAAGTTAAGACCAAGGTTCCAGGCATGTTCACAAATTTTTGACTTTTCGAATTGTCGTTTTTTTATATAATTTTTGTGTTCATTTATTCGAACATTTATAGGCCTAGAGGTTTCTCCAATATAAAAGTTGTTACATTCGCAAGGAATCTTATAATATAATCTTATATTACGTTATTTGGTTTAGTCTTCGATAAAATTGGTTTGAGTGTATTTCTTGTTTTGAAATATGTTTCCCAGTTTTTTCAGTCTTTCTGAAAGACTCTGTATGTATGGTATGGTTGTTGTAGTAATGTAGTTCTCAAGGGTATTAGTATTGTTTGGAGTAGCTTGGTGTTGAAAGTTAGTTATTGTTTTGTGTTCAATTTTACCTAACTCTTTATTAATGAAGTTTTTAGGATAACTGTTAGCAGATAATTCATTTTTGATAAATAGTTTTTCTTTATTAAATTTATCAGTTGATTTTTGCTCTATCATATAAAGATTTAATGATGCCTTTTTTACAGTATTTGGCTGATTAGAGTTAAAATTGAGATATCTGTTAGTATGAGTCGGCTTTCTGTAGACTTGCGTATCAAATGACGATTCTGTTTTTTGTTATTAAGATATCTAAGAAAGATAGTGTGTTATTGCTCAATTTCTAATGCGAATTGTATAGTTGGTTCTTTGTTATTGATGTAGTTTAATAATTCATGTAAGTCTTCAAGAGACTGTACCCAAATAGTGAATATATCGTCGACATAACGCCACCAAACTAAAATTTATTGTCTTTTGAAAAAATTATTTGTTCTTCAATTTTTTCCATGAAAATTTTGCTCAAGGCTGGGGACACGTAAGAACCCAGGGCCATGCCAAAATCTTCTCGGTAGAAGTCATCGCTGAGTTGAAAATATGTTGGTTTTGTTCGCAGATACTAAACTAATACGACGAATTCAAAAGTGTTGAGCGTAAGTAGGTTTTGTATATTTTACTTAGTAAAGTAGGTGTCATATTTTTAAAAACAAGATAATTGTATATGCCACAGAGTTGGCTTTTTAGCTATTTAGTAATAAGAGCAGATCATTTTTAGAAATAACCAATCCTAGGCATCTTTACGTAACAACTGTATTTATTACAGTGTTATTAATAAAGTAATGATAGGTTGGGTTATTGGAACCTATGTGCAAAACGAAACACTGAATTTAAATGTGTCGAAGTCACTGTGTCAGTAGTCCGGTACCACTGGACCATTTAACAAACTATCTCGCGCGTTCAATAGTGCTAAGGTTATGTTTTGTCCTAACAAATAAAATCAAATATATCTCAGATGTTTTTGAAGTGTGGATAAACATCAACACAAATATACTCGCAATCTTGTATAAATAGATACAATTTTATTTTGTACCTGTCAGCAATGTACACAACTAATAATTACACCCAATAATTCTATAAATGTCACCCTTATAACTTAGATTGTAAAATTGCACTTAATCTCAATCTAACAGGTTATATCAATCAATGCGCTTGATTATAAGTTGCAAATCGGTTAGAGGTGAACGAGGCAAATTGATTGTTTATTTGCTAAAATAAGTAAGCTACTAACTTTAAATCTGTCCAGTTAATTTATTCCTTAGTTTTTTTTTCAATGACTTACTATACCAATCCATTCAATTCTGTTTGACAATGAATAGGCAACCGCTTCCTATGTCTTTTTAAAATTTCAGAGAAACTTAATATCAGCATGTCTCTAGAATGAGGAAGGGATTCATTTCATTTAACAGACCTTGAACATTTTTTAAATAATTTCCAGGTATTCACCATATTGAATCGCACACGTGAAACGAAAAAGCTGTTCGTTTTTTTAAAGATTTTTTTCTTACCACCTACACTACCGTTCTCATTCAAAATAAGAATCTGGGTTAAAGAGCACTTCCTGTATTTCTTTCAATCTCAAGAGGGTGGTTATAAAAAACCAAAAACAAACATCTGCAACTAATATTATACGTTTCCGGTATGTTCTGGGAAGAACGAATTGGTACCACTTCGGGAATTAGTAAAAAATTAATTCAAAACGCTGTGATTGATGTACGACTTTGAAGCTGTCGTGTTATGACTGCATTTATTGAAACCATTCACCTGAATTATTTTTCTATTTGGCTGCATATCGGTAGACGTAGTTCCTTTCGTAGAGCACTTAAAGTAATAAAAACAAACCCGTTTAACAGTATCTTTTGTTGGAGTCACCTTGTATTGGTTGGAAGAATACACAATGTGGTATTAAAAAATATACAACTACTTTTTATCCAACTTCCAAAAAGTCATCCTTGGTTATCAATTAGTCTGCATTTTTTTATGTATGCTCAGATTGCTCAGTGATTACTCAAAAACTTAAAAAGGTACCATATAATTTTCTAATAAGTGAGGTTTATAGTTTTCTAGAATATAAGAAAAAACACTTATTAAGGAACTGCATGTCAATGAACCTTCCCTGGTAAACTGTTAAATCCATTTAAATCATTAAAATTCCAAATATATATACCTATATTTTTCTTTAACGTTAAAACACACCGATTTCAGAAAATCGGAAAAATTTGTACAATATGTAAAAGTCAATGTAAATCAATTTTCAACACAAATTTCTAAATTTAATGACATGATATGTCGTTTTGATTCATTCTAAGTCATTTTTAAAATAACTTATAATTTGAATATGTATTAAGGTTGATTTCCGGTGATTCCATATCATTTTGTATAACTTAAAACAAGAGTTTTCAACAAGTGCAGAAAAGGCAAAAGCTCGTAAACGTCTAAGTACATATCTGGTATATTTCCAAATTTAATTGTCAAAATATGTATGAAAATAGGTATTGATTGAACAGGGTGTTTAAACTGTTTCAATTTTTAACCGGCTTCCAAAAAGGAGGAGGTTATTTTAATTTATTCCAAATTTTAGAAAAGAATTGTATTTGTAAAGGCATGAAATTTGGGATTCAACACATTTTTCAGAAAATCGTCGAAAATTCCAATATTTCTACCAAAAAATACCACCGAAGTGACGTAACTGGCATTTCTTCATAAATATTTTAATTTCAACGTAATATTGCGGGAACTGTAGACACTGAAAATTGTAATCGAGAATTTCCAAATTTTCTATTTACATCGTAAGCATATAAGTAGTATAGTATTATATAATTAATTTTATTAAACATATTTGCGGCACCTTAAATCAAGAAGCACCACACTCATTTTATTTGTATGCCTATTAAATATTGACTTACCTACATTAGAGGTTTTAAATTTTGCTGTCACCAATTCTCGGTCTAATAGAAAATCGGTGACACATGTCAAACTCTAAACTGCTATTCGGTGCGATTATACACAGACGCAACCATAAAGCAAAGTGATAAAATCAATAGTGCTAACAATAATTTAATTAAAAATATTTTTGACTTATAAAGTCAACGCCCACCAAGATTTTTTTAATAACTGTTACCTGTAAATTAAACATAAAATATCATTCTATAATGTTGGAGTTTCGGTGTTACCTGTTCCCAGTCAATTATGGGTATACATACAAAATGAAAAATAAAGTATAAAAATAAAAATAGAACTAAAAAGCTGAAAAGAAATAAAATAAAAAGATTTCAAAAAACTAAAAGGTTGAAAATAAAACATTTAAAAAATAAAATACATTTACCGAGTTCCAAGTAGAACTATAAAATTGAAAAGGTTCTCGTTCTGTACAAATTAATCTTATTAATAATTATTATATTACTTATCAAACTATATATATTTTTAAAGTCGGTGTCATGCAACAATCAAGTTTGATGAGGTAGTAGATACGTAGTAGATTTGTGCAGACTGAGCACCTTTATGTATTCTGTTTTAAATATATGTACATGCTTAAGAATTGTGAATGAAAATCGATAAATAATAAAATAATAAAAAATAAATATATATTGTTATGAAATAAATATAGAGTGTAATAATGTAGGATCAAAGAATTAAAATTTAACTACAAATGTTGCTAACCAGATATGAAATTTAGGGAATTTGTAATAGCAAAGACGAATATGTTTGTTTACAAGGGATTAAGGGAACATGTAATTGTGATCATGAATATGACTAAATTTAATGGAACAACCCTAAAGATAATAAATCTAGTGGGAAAATAGAAAGCATGCTTACAATTGAGTGCTAAATTCCAAGATAAGGTGCAATGTTTTGATAGTCAATAGCAGCAAACAATTTCTTTTGATATTGGATAGTTAAAACACTTCTTCTAATGAAATTAACAGTGGCTAAAAGTATAATAATTTGGTCAAGTGCGAGGTGGACTCGCATACTAAGGGTTCCGTACCACTATCAAGATTCTATTATTTTAGTTTCAGAAAAGCAGGGAATGAGTGCATTTTCTTATATTTTCGCTAAGATCTTTTAAAGGAAGCGTTTTAAATTTATAAAAAATATACAATTTGATTTTCCACACATAGACTTTTTATTTTATCTGTCTCAGGATTCGCTTGATTTTATCAGAATACATATGTATTTAATTTTCTAATTTGGCCCCCAAAAATTAACATTAGAGTTTTATTTTACTAATAAACTTTCAGAGAAGCCTTTTATAATCTACTGTCTGAGTTTTGAGACTGTAGATTGGAAGATAAAGAGCAAAATATGTCAAGTTTTAAATTAGAAATTTTTAAATCTGTTATTCAAATTACTTAAAAATACAAATAAATTATATTTTTCAAAATTTAAATAGTATAGTTTCTAAAGTGTCGATGTTTAATATTTTTCTTAATACATTTTAAACAAATGATTTAAAAATATGATATATTTGTAATTCACATAATGA
Source organism: Octodonta nipae (assembly GCA_034190945.1). NCBI lineage: Eukaryota > Metazoa > Arthropoda > Insecta > Coleoptera > Chrysomelidae > Octodonta > Octodonta nipae. The sequence continues at coordinate 44,734,953 of CM067222.1, read as the reverse complement.
GCCTTTTATTTGATATGATGCATTTGAAAATTGAATTTTTATTTTCCATTTAATTGTATAATTTGTCCCTAAAATTGCTATGGGGGTTTTCTAATAATTTTTCTTATAAATTTCAAGTGAGTCCCAGTACCCCTTATTATTTTCAAAATTTTAGCTAGTATAGTTTCGGAAATAAGCGAGAAATTAAAATGTTTTATATCTTTATGTTAATATCTTATAAACAATTAATTTTAAAAATATGAAAAATATATATTTGTATTCCTCATAATGAGCCTTTTCATTTGATGTATTGCATGATCCGTAAAAAATATTTTTTTATTTTCCGTTTAATTCTATTATTTTGGCCCCCAATATTAATATTAGATTTTTTTTCATATTTATCCTGTAAACAACAAAAATAGGTCTAATAGTTTGGGGAATAACGGGTGGAATGGGTATTTTTTTAAATATTTTTTTAATGTATTTTAAAATATTTAAAAAAAAATAAAAAAAGACATTTGTATTTATACATAATGAGCCCTGTGAGTTGATATATTACATGACCGTTAGAAACAATTATAATTTCTTATTTTCCATTTAATTATATAATTTGCCCCCCAAAATGAATATTAGGGGTTTCTCCTTATTTTTCCAGTAAAGTTCAGGTGAACGGCTAAACCTCCTTTTTTTCAAAATTTTCTAGCTTATAGTTTCGGAAATAAGGAGGGGGGGGAAGGGTAATTTTTAATTTTTTATATTTTTCTTAATATCTTATAATTAATTTATTTTAAAAATATGAAAAAATATATTTGTTTTCATTTGATATATAACATGTTGGGTTAGAAACTAACTAACTCTTGGTATATTTTCGTTAATATCTATTTAACAATTTTTTTTAAATGAAAAAAATATATTTGTGTTCCTCAGAATGGGACCTTTCATTTGATGTATTACATGATGCGTTTGAAAGTTTTTTTTATTTTTGAATTTTCATTTAATTCTATAATTTGCCCCCCAAAATTAATATTAATGGTTTCCCCTTATTTTTCCTGTAAAGTTCGAGCAACGTTCTATATTTTCTATTTTAGGCTCAGTAGTTTCGGTGATCAGGGGGGGAGCGGACGATTTTTTTAGTCCCCCCCCCAGAATTAACCCTAAAATCAAAATTTCTTCTTTTACGACAAGTTCTCCTGATCGGGTCAGCAAACTATACATTAATACCAAATTTCAACCCCTACCGTAGAGTAGTTTAGGAGAAAATTGCTGTGATGTGACAGAGGCAGAAATCCGTATATTGTATATACGGAACACTAAAAACCATATCAAAATATAAATTAGTTATGAATAAAAGCTAGTGGTGGAAAAAAATTAAAAAAAAGTATAAAAATTTCTAACTTTGAAATAAATATATCATGTAAAAAAAGTCGATGTACAAAATAGAACATAAATAACATTAATAGTATAAAATATATGAACTTCAGAAAGTAGACAAGAGAATGAATAGATAGATAGAGTTATAATTAGATTGATAAAGACTAAGGGGGTGAAACATTCAAAAGAGTGAGTCAAATGTAAAATGGTTATCGAACAAGAAAATTGTGACAATATAATAACAAAGGAAGGAAATAAGTTGCAAAATACAAATGGTTAAACAGTAAAATGTAATCAAAAGTAGGTCACGAATAGTCTAATAGATTTAACTTTTGGGAAAATAGAAAAAAAATTAAATGTCAAAATTTTAGTTAGATTTATTAACCAAATAGAAAGTTTTCAAAAGTATAAAATAGTATCAAAACTAAAAAACTAAAAGAAAAGAGTATATTTCAAAAGACAATAACAAGAGAAAGTATTTAAAAAATAGAATACAGTTAAGAAAGTAGATAACATAACCTAGAAATTTCAAATGAAAATAACTATACAAAAACTTAATTGTGAGGTAAGTTTAATATAGCAATAAAACCAGTTTTTCTCTAGATTTTAATGAGATACAACACAATAAGTTTAATAAAAAAAATGTTTTCATAAAATTTATAAGATTTGTAAATAACCAGTAGCTAACAATTGTTTTAAGTTTCCTTATAAACACCTGTCAAGGAAATGACAAAGATGCCAGTGTTTTTCCATCGGTGCAGTTAAATTAATTAAGTAAACAGTGCATTTAAAGAAAAGTGAAATAATTTGTTGACATTAGTACCCAGGTTTAATGAAAGCCAAAACTGACAACTGACAGATAAACACGAATTTCAGCGAACCATAAACGCAGTGACATCCAATGTTATACAAGGGGTATTCGAAATGAACTAAAAATTGAGTCAAGTAAATATTTAAAAGTTCATACAAAATTCATTAACCAAAAAGATGAATTGTGAAGCAGAGATAAACTAACTACAGGAGCAGAGCCGAGGAAGTATTAAAACACGCCCAGAAGATAAGAGTGCAGCCGGACGCTAAAAACAAAGTGAAATAAGGTATTTACACAAAAAATGAATTTCAATAAAACTGATGAGTACTGCGTTTAATTTCCAAATCTGTATATATGTTTATTGTTTGATGTTTTCTGATTTTAGTAGTAGGTAAGTTTTATATATAGTAACATAAGTGATATGCGTTATTTTTTATTCATAAAAATAATAATGATTTACAAAAATAAAATAGTTTAAAATAATGTAGTAGAATTGATAAATAATTTAGTAGTTGTTATATAAAGTTTGATTTGTTTGATTGTTAAATAATTCTATAATTTATTATGTTAATAGTTTCAATTTAATTTAAAATAAAAGTAGTATTGAAAATTTAAAAGTTTCATTTAAAGTAAATTAATTTTAAAAAGGGTAAGATGAATAAGAAATAAAACAAAAATTAAAACAATATAAAACAAAAGTTTAATAAAAATGATAATAACAACAGAGCACTAAAATTTCAATAACAATTTATTCAAAAGGCTCAATTATAAAGATAATAATTTCATGATTTCAAAATTTTAAAATCAAAACAATTAGCTAACCAGAATAAATATAAATACAAAATTATAAGTTAAAATAATAAAATTTAAAAAAATCATATTTCACTATTTTCAAACCTTTTCAATATATATTATGATTGTATTGCATGGAATTTGCTTCAAGGCCGTAGCCAGAATATTTTTTCTGGGTTGGTTGGATAAATAATTTCGGGGAGGTTGGATAATTTTTTTGATAGGTGATAGACTGATTAGGACTGTAATATTTATACTTTTGTACGTGTATTTCCGGGATATATAAAATTTATACTTACCAGAAAGATGATTAATTGGTTAAAATTGAATCTTGAAACACAAAATTTCAAAATTTCGGGGTTGAACCCCCAGCCCAGGCTTGACTAACTTGTACTAGCTAATTGTAATTGCATTTTTTTTTGTTTTATAAGAAAATAAAAACCATATCCTAAATTGTATTTTAAATTTTAATTCAATTCTTCCGGATCGGTTGTGTTTTTATTTATTTTTTTATTGTTATATTTTTTTGTCAAAATTTGATGTACTTAAAGTTTTACTTTCTAGTTGTTTTCTGAAGAATAGTTGTGGCATCTCGGGTTTTTATTTTTTCTGAGTTCTTTGGGAATAACACCACTTAAACTTAAAAGTCTGTATATTTCAAATAGTCGAAACGTTTTAATGTCTAAATCAGAACCCGTTTTCAGTGGTACGAGTATAACTTAACATAAATAAACAAGAAAATTAAAAATTAAAAGGATTCGTAATGAACAATTCAGTAAAAAAATGAATTTTACTTAATAATTATATTTTGTTATTAATTCTTATATGTACACTAGTTCTAAATGCGTCAGTATTAGAATTATGTACTTTTCTTCGCTATGGCAACTTAGTAATAACTGTAAATGAAGATGTAGTGAATCATGTTTTGCTCAATGTCAAAGGGGGGGGGTGAACCCCCAAATCCTCCACCTGGGTACGCCTATGCTGTGATGAGAGGTAAAAATTATACAATAAAAATCTGCTACGGAGTTGGCGTCATTCTCATAGCGGGAAATATAGATGACTTACAGAGATTGGTCCACAAGTTCAACAAAGTATCATCAAAGTTCATAGGTAAGTTGTCAGATGTAAGAAAGTGATTTGTTGGTATCAGCACAAAACAGATTATGGAATGGAACTATCTGGAAATTACATAAATCAGACTATGGATATACAGAAAGATAAGTAAAAAACAATAACGGATGGTCAAAGAGCAACGGGTAGCCTTAATAACACAATATATAGAAACAAACATATTACAATGAAAAATAACACAAATACTATAAGATTAGATGACATACAATATGTAGAAACAAACATATTAGAACCGAAACTAAGGCAAGGATTTAGAAAGCTACTATAAGAACAATATTAAATACGGCAAAAATAAGATGCGAGAGACGACAAAGAAGAATTGTTTGAAAAAACACTAAAAGATTGAGTAAGAAGTAAATAAATCAGAACGGTATGCAATGTGAAAAGAAGAAGTGACTGTATATGGATTATGCAATTCATGATGACAAATCAAAAACACTCTATAGTTCTTAGCTTCAAAGAGCTGTAGTAATTTTCACGAAAAATTCTGTTAAAGAAGAAAAAACCTATTAAATCTAAATGTCTAAATGCTTCGCTTGTGCTAAATTTCGAGAACAAACTATCAAATATAAAACGAACATAATAACCTATTGTTTCCTGAACAGCAGAATCCTTAACTCCTTATCCCTATCAATTATTCCAAATCTAGCTGTTGTAATGAAATATCCCTTGTTCTGTTTGCCCACGCCACATTTGCGAGGGTCAATCACCCTCTACATGCTCATAGTATACCTCGTTTTCCCCAAGGAAATGTCTCTGAATCCGTGGATGAAAGAGCCTTAGAATTTCTCCAAAGTAAACAGGGAAGTAATCAGTGGTGTCTTAAATATTTAACAACGAAGTAATCCACGCGGAAGTGAATTTTTGTAGGTACAAGTATGGCATGAATACTTTATAAGGCCAGTAAATTTCATGAATACTCTTTGGAATCATAAAAATATTGGTATGAGGGGAAACGATACTTCGAGTGCAGTAACGTTTACGTCTCATGAGAACAAAACAACTGCAAATATATATTTGTTTCTTTTAAAAACAATGGCAATTAATTATTGGCAGTAATTTGCTTTAGAAATACGTAATTATCAAGTTAAACTAATATAGCGTAACAATTAAGCCGGACACATAATTTTTTCTTGAGTCTATTAAACTGTTTCATGTTTTGTGTTGCTTAAACAACAAAAAATTCTTACCGAAAGTTTCTACTGTTTTAAATAAATAATGTTAAGTAGTTGTAGTACCTATTTTATCATTGTAATTATCCAATTTTAGCCCCAACAGTTTTACTTCCTGGGGAAGTGTAATAAATTTTCAGTACCTTTTCAGAATTTGAATTACAACCCATTTTTTTTTTCATTATATTCTAGGGAGGTCAGAACTGTCCCTCTTCATCATGCAGTCAATAGTGATTTTTAGGTGACATTAAATTTATCCGCAAACCACATAATATGACATTATAGGCTATAGTTGACGGGATTTTATCAGTAAATTCATAGAAGTAAATTAAATGAATATTAAAATGTTTGGAAGTTTTTATTTTCATTTTTCCCTATATTATGAAAAGTCCAGATGATCAGAAAATCTTCAAAATCCTGACGGAAACAAATGTCGAGAAGCGGTAAGGAGTAGATTTTATTAAAAAATTCTTAACATTAATGTAATAAACTAATCTATATATAAATAGGCAAAGACAAAACGATTAGGTACCATTTTCTCGTCTGTCTCTCAACGGATTTTCTTCATTTTTGTTTTGTTAAGTAGCTACTGACGACCTTCAGTGTAGAATGCTAATATTAATTTATAATATTGGTTCATTGTTTAAATAAAATATAATAAAAATTCCTTATTTACGTCCATATTGTCAACGCCAAACAACTGACAGTGCCGCCGAAGCCAGTCGGTCAAAATTCCAAACTTTGAGTAATTATATATGGAGCGATGGTTGTTCTTACAGCATGTACTTCTGGAAGTGCCATACAAGCGTTGTTAGTGTTTAATGGTAAAATAGTTAATGTAGTAGATCATTATTGATTTTCGGATACGTTGCGGTAACTTTCATATTAAATATTCTATTTTTAATGTGAATTTAATTATTTGATTAATATATTATTGTCACAACCTTCCCGAAGGTGTTGTGTAAAAATTGTCAGACAGCGTACAATAGAGAATGTATTAAATAATTAAGTTCTCCTAGGGTTGTTGGTCCTGTCTTTTTTTTAATATTCTTGATTAAAACGGCAAATGACGAAAACTTTTAGGTTGCAAAGAACAATCTTCCAATTATTATATCGAATATTTTGCAAGGAGCGGTTCCAGTCAAAAATTTGGGGGGTCATTCATTTATCAAAAATATTTCGAATACCGATATTTGACTACATTTTTAATATTTTTTTTATTGCAATAGATTTGTCAATATGAGTGAAGAATTTTGGTCATTACATCTCCTTGTCCGATTTCTCCACAACTCTTTTTCCTATAAAAATATACTTTTTACAATTTTATGAAATATGGTCGAATTTCGACCACTGGGCGACCACTAGTTTTCATTAAAATGCTAGCTTATGCCATAGAAAGTAATTGCATTCAAGATCAATATTTTTGATTATAAGTATTTTTGCAGAACTGTAATTGAAATAATTTAGATTGATGTTTTTCAGAACGCACCGAATTAAAAAACTACGGTCGTCTGATCCTGATAAAGAAAACATATTTCGAAAGTTCACATAGTGTGCCTCACTTTGTATCTGAATTCAAGTTAAATTGCCATTATATTTATAACCGCTGTCTTTGCTTCCCTGACCCTCTGTCCCAAATTTCCGTATTTAATTCAATGTTGACTACCATTTTAAAACAAATTCACAGCATTACAAAGGAAATCAAAAGAAGAGAAATTTAAGTTCAAATAGGAACTTTCAAAATATCTTTGGTATATCCCGATCGGTTAAGCATTGTTAACCATTTTGACGAAGATTCATGTTCTATTTTTTTATTATCTTCTCCGCCTTTATTTCGTTGAAAACATGCACGAATTATGAGTTATAAGTCTTACATTGTAGGGTTACTTTTTATAATAAGAGCCAAAAACAAAAAAATTCTTATTTTTGCATTGCAAACAATATACTACTAAAAATTCACTGTTAAAATTATCTCAATTACTACTATAAACCATTATAGAAGTCATGACGTAAGCTACTAAAGTATTTATTTATTATAAATCATGGTAAATTGTTAATCCTGTGCTAGTAAGCTGACAATATGTTTTTCTTTATAAATCTGAGTATTTTCTTTAAAAAATCATGACTTAAATACAGATAAGAAAAACTACGTAACCGTAGGTAATATGCTATATCAAGATAAATTTTATAGCGTTTTGGATCAGGTGATTTTTGCTATTTAAAGTATTAATTTGCTTTTATGTTTATTATAAAATTAATAGGTATCTTTTCAGAAAACTAACATAATATCTTTGCGAGTTACATCGATCCAAATGACGTTGAGATACAATGTTTTAAATTTCATGTCAAAAATTTTATTTTAATACTGATAATGATACTGAAACAACCTATTTAGCCTTTACCGCTTAGTCCGCCTCTGTTGGAGAGAGAAAACCAAATGAGTGAAGTGAAGTAATAAGATTCTCCGCAAATTTAGAAGTCGCAAAAATTCTATTGAAATATGGTTCAATTTAATTCCTTTTCTCTTGCCACATGACCGAAGAAGTTCCATTTCATGTGGGTTATTGCTTCAATAAAATCCTTTATCTTTATGACTATGTAGATTGTTGTACCGCTTCCCCTTGAACTCCGTATCTCAGAAGTGGTAAGACACATTGAGGAAATACTGTAAAACATAAGTTTATAAGTATTTATTGTTCCTGTTTCATGTCCTGCTTGAATTCCCAAAGGCAGTCCTTTTGTTAGATTCATGTTCAGAAAAAATTTCACATGTTCACTTGTCCAGTTCTGTTAATAGTATCAGTTATTCAGTGTGAGTTTCTGCGATAACAATGCTGTCAGGCAAAATGCTGATGATGAACCGTCTTCTATTTATTAAGGTGCCCTGTTTAACTTGCCAATGAACTTTTCAAAGCATTGTGTAACGCATGCGTAGTAATTTTGGCAAAAGATTGTCTCTTGTTCTCATCCCTCGTTTTATGCGAATGGGTTTGGTATTTTCTTGTAGACGTACAGGGAATGTAGCTTTGCTATAAATTCTTTCAACAGAAATAATATATCAGTTGTCTTTTCTGGCCTTTATGGAGACTTAACAACGATCCAGTATTCTATGGTGCCAATATTTTTTGAAAATCAACAAATGCGAGGTAAGTACGAAATTATACTTCACGATTTTTTTCATTAGCATAATCGTTGTCAGTAGGTTTTCACTTATGCTATAATTTCTTCTAAACTAAATTGTTCGTAAGGATAGGATTTTGCCAATTTTTCAAAGCTTGATTTGATCATCGTTCTTATATGACAATATTATATTTGCAGAACATTAGCACTTTTCATATTTTCTTGGCATATTTTCATTAAAATTTCCTCTTTACTTTTCTTTATCATTTCGGTCGCTATTCTATCGTCTGGTGATCTCACGTTTTTTGTTATTAATTAGTCCTTCGTTTATAACTGACATTTCTTGTGATACTAAGGTTGCGTATTCTCATTTACTTGACAGAACTTTCCATTTATAATTATTTTTATTGTTTTATATTTTTTCCGGCTTGTCTTATAATTACGCCCAACTCCCTTATCTCTCTCCGTTTGAGCCCGTCAATGTAGCCATGCGTCGTTTCCCATTGCGTCCAAGGCATTTTCCTTGCTGACCTAAATTAATTGGTGGTCTTCGTAGTAGTTTTTTATAAATTTTCTTATCGTCTTTCAAGTTTCCTTTGCCATTTTCCTAAATCCAGATTCTTTAACAAGATGTCCTGTGTTTGTTTGTAGTATTTGTAACTTACAATTTTTCATTTTAGCAACCTTTTACTTTTAATATCTTGTATTCACTATGCCTATTAAATGAATTTAAAGTTGTTAAATTTTGTATTATATATTTTTCCCTTGACGTGATATACCTAATCTATCTTATTGTTTGGTTTGAGGTTTAGACAGAGCAATCTCCATTTCTTTTGTTGTTGTTTTTTTTTTGGAGCAGAAGGTGTGCAATAAAAAATTTCAAATGCATATTTATGCTTTCAGTTCTGTCATACCTAAACTTTCCTACATATTCTTCATTTATCTCTTGTTATTCCTCTATTTTTGAAGTAAATATTTCATTATAAATCGTTTCCATTTCTTTATCTTTACGTGTCGATGTTGATGTATAAGCCAGTATTATTGTGATCTTTTGTTTTGTGAAAATTCAATGATTAAGGAAGCTACTCTTTCTGATTCACAGTCAAATTAATTGATATGTTTTGTTATTTTATTATTTACTACATCTCCTTTTTTTCTTTACCTTGCATTTGCAATTAAACGCATCAGGCTAATTATATTAGAAAGTATCGGGTTATAGAACAATTTTATTTCAGCAATTTCACACGGATTTTATGTGATTCTTATAGTTAACGAGCTTGCACAACCCTGTAAGTTCTAAAAAAACAAAAGGCTTTTAATCAGATTTTCCTGTTAATTATTCGAATAGCGTCTGCGATTTTGCGATTAACTCCTACAACAAAACTAAAAACAATCACGTTAAAGAACATCTTATCTTTGTGGAAATTGCTTTAAATTACAGCCAGTTTGATACGGTTGAACAATCCTTTACAATAAGATTGGTGTTAAGAATCAATAGTAAATTGGTAATGTGTGATTTACACTTTAATTGCCCCAACATTTTTTCAACTATATGTTATGTCTTAGATATTAGAAATACCTGTCTTAATTTCAAAAAATCGTAGTGTTTATTAATTTAGCTAATTTATCGGTATAATTTAATTCATGATTAAGATTGTCTTAAAACATTGCGACAACTATCGAAAAGAATGAAACTGAACACAGTTTTTAAAGATTCAAAAATTCAAATTTCTTGAGGCTCCCACTAAAAAAGCTTCCTTTTGATGAGAAAAAAGAATTTTTTTTAAATTCAAACCAGCACGTTCATCAAGACGACTTAAGTTGATTTTTGAGCAAAATTGTATTTTTTTAATAACTCTTACAGTAATTGACCATGACAAAAAATCGTAGAAACAATTTTGTAGAAAATTTAATTGTCTACAAAAAAAGGGTTCATTCAGTTTATCAAGATATTCTTAATAGACCGGTCGTTTATATTTCAGGGAAAATATTACTATTTAACCGACTTCCAAAAAGGAAGAGGTTATCAATTCGTTGGCACGTTTTTTTTTATGTATGCTGAGTGATTAATCAAAAACGGCTTGGTTAATTTCGATGATTTAAACGGCATTGTATTAAGGAATATGACAGAAATATACCATTTAATTATCTATAACGTGAGATTTAAGGTTTTTCAGAAAATAAGAAAAAGCAGTAATTAAGATACTACACTTCATGGAATTTCAATGAATCTACACTGTTTTCTCTAAAACGGCTCAACCAATTTGAATATTTTAAATTGTATTCTACAAAGATATGTCCCAGCTTGATTTCGTATAATTTTCTATAACGTAAAACATACCGGTTTTCTGAATATCGCAAAAATATTTGCAAAGAACGGTAAACATCAATGAAAATGTCAAATTTTTATCATAAATATCTAGTTTAAATGTAAATATATGCCATGAAAGTGTTTCATACAGGGTGTTTGTAACGGTTTTAATTTTTCTATACTGTATACGGTGTTGTGGGTTCATCGAAATTCAAGCAGCAAGCAATGTGCGTAGTTGAAATATAGGGCGAAGTAAAATTAAAGTTAGACAGGTGGAAATTTTACAAATAATTGTGATATTGAATGGTACATAAGTATTTCCATATATGGGTCGTTGCAATATAAGGAGGAATAGAATTAAAGTTATCTGGGGTGGTTCAGAAAATGTTGTATTGGTTGGCGCGTAAGTAGTTGTGTATAATAGGTGGTTGAAATAAGAGTGAAGTAAAACTATAGTTATACAGAGTGGAAAAAAACTTTAAAAAATGGTTAAATAAGCATATGAAGTAAGAATATTCGAGTTATAGGGTGGAGGGTTCAAAAAATATTAGAAGCAATTGCATATATAAGATGATTGAAGTATAATATGGAGTGGAATTATAGTTATACAGGATGGTTAAAAAATATTATATAGTGTAGAACATAAGTAGTTACTTATACTCAACATATGGGGCGAAGTAAAATTATAGGTATACAGGGTGATTTAAATAATAGAAAAATGGAAACAGTCATTAGGGTGGAGAGGACTTATACAGGGCGGTTGCAACATCGAGTAGAATTGAATTGTAATTGTAAAGGGTGATTCAGAAAATGATAGACAAATAATTTATATGGGGTGACCAATATACAGAAACGTATACAGGGTGGTTGCAATATAGAGTGAATTAGAGTTACACTAGAAAGTTCTTCAAATAATAAAACAAATAAAAAAGTTAAAAAATATGTTGATAATATAGAAAAATACAAATTAGAGAGAGAAGGGTAGATTTTAATACGCTAAAATAATCAATATATTTGTACCTTAAATCAGATAAAAAAATAATGTATGTCAGAAAATAGGTATTGATTGCACACGATTTCTAAACGGTTTTTAATTTAAGCCAGTCGGTTCTTTTTTAATAAAAATTATTTATTTCTCAAAATCTTTTTTGTACAGAATTGATAAGTTTATATATCCTCATAAATTCGAACTTAAAAAAAAATGTATACAAAACTGTTTCCATGTTTTTTGACAAAGTGGAATATTGTAAGAGAGAGATTTAGACAAACAAGATTTTGCCCTAAAATCGAATTAAGTCGTCTTGAAGTACGTCTTGTTTTCAATAAAAAAAAATATTATTGTATTTTCATAAACAGAAATCTTTTTATTGGGCGCCTCAAAAATTTATTTTTAGGGACGAGTCTAATGTTTACGGTCTTTTAGTCCACGTTTCATGGTCATAACACTTTGTCCAACACAAGCAGTTTCACAATTTTTAGTACTTATGTTCCTCTTTATTTAACTGGCTAATGGAATCTTTACTCTTCACAAACATGTTGCCTAATATATATATTGTACCATATTGTACCGTAAGTATCGAGAGCTCATTACGAAATACATAGCTAAATCTGTAACCAACCGCGATGAGTTTATATTTATTATCTTTCTTTTTATATTGCAATAAATTCCGTGGGTTCAAATGTAGTTAATTTCAAAAACTGACATTAACGTCACTTTCCAGAACATCAAATATTTTCAATAGCTGATTCTAATACAATAACATCAAAATCATAACAATAGATAAACTATACTAACTAACTACTGAAATTAATATTGCTTTATATAGCGTACGTCGAATTTTCTGAACGTTCTACCTTTGATCGCACAGCGTCCAGATAAGCAGTTTTTGCCCCATTAGAAAATTCCAGTTATCTTGTTTTTACTATCCCAGCGATCGATGTTTAATTGGGTTGAATAATATGAATAATGCTTTAGGTTGGTTTAGTCAGGGGCGGCCTAGATAAATTTTATTTCACTATTTGCGTAATGCTCTATTCTGTTATTTTATAGGAAAAAATCATATCTTAAGCTATGAAAAGAGAATATTTCGATTGCCGCCCCTGTTTGGAACCATGAGCCAAATAAACCTTTTTCAAATCTGACAATAACATCGAGTAATAGAGAAAAAATTGTGCCGCCCATTAGAAGTCAATTATTTTGGCAATAAATTCTGTATTAAATTTTAAACAACAAAAATCAATATTAATTTAATATTTGCAAGAGTTTAGAGTGGACCAAAATCGTTACTTATGCTACCTGAAGTAAATATTCCAGTCTAATTCTTAACCAAAAACAAGAAATGAAGTTATAGGAGCACCATGTAAATAATACACAGCACTTAGCACGTCATAACTTCAAATTCTACAAAAGTACTGTTATTCTACCGAAAAATTAGAGTATTCCCCTAATGAATTTCCCCGGCACTCCAAAGGACCCCAAAAAACATTGAAAATCAAGTTCGGCTAACATCTTAGGGTTAATCAGTAGCTGTTTCCAAGAAAAACACTATGTAAAAACTTAACATACCATAAAAAGCTAAAACAAGTAGAAGGAACCACAGCCAATCAGTCATTTACATATCGTTTTTTTTTTTGGAAGCTTTTGGATATAAGATATTATTGGCAGTTGATTGTGATTTTCTATAACTTGGAATCATTGGCAATTCCAGTTTAATTTTGGAGTACTTCTAATACAGTTCCTTCCACCCAACCGTTGTTCATATTATTGGTATAGTCTGAAACTCCAGATAATTTAATCTCTTTTTCATATACTCTGAATAAAACAAAAAAATGTATTTCTATCAATATTAGGTTTTTAAAATTTAACCGAATTTTATATGGTTTTTCCAAAATATTTAAGTTGCTCATCGAGATTCGTTCTTCTGCCCATAGTTTATGGAATGCCAAAAAGCTAACGTCTTGTTAAAGTGAGGAATCCCTGGTTTGTTAAAGTTTTTGCAGTTATTTCACAATTCGTCTTTTTAGCGTATTGTTGTAGAGATATCTAAATATCTAATTGTATTTAAGTTTTCTTCGTGTACCTCTCCGCAATGTTTTTCTTGTTGTATTTGAATATACTGTCTCTTTTGTATTATAGCATTTAGGTGTTATTTTGAATAAATCTGTTTTATGGAGTCAGTTCTTTTTGCATTACTTTCAATATTAGAAGCGGTTACTGCTTTATCAGATTTTGTGCAAGTTAACCGTTGGAAAACTTGTTGAGTTTTCTTTGGAATTCCGTAGATCCGATGGACAGAAACACTTATAGAATCATTCTTGTGTTTGTCCGCCTATCAAAGCCTTGTTTCTCTGAAACTACTGGACAAAAAAGGTTGCAATTTGGTATTAATTAACAGTTTGGTGACTTAATCAGGATTACATAGCGTACATGAAAGAAATATGATTTTTCGGGGTACTTCTAGGGGAAATATTACAAAAATTGATAATCCCCCTCACTAACTTATCAACTAGGCAGTCTAACATTTTGAACAAAGGGGACATAAAGGGTTTCACTAAAAGTTTGCAGGAAAAATAATGCAAAATATATTTAAAGCTTAAATAATATTCATTTAAGTTTTAAACACATTTTCGCATTATTTTTCCCGCAAACTTTGAGTGAGACCCTATATGCTTTAAAATTCAAATCAAAATGTTAGGCTCTCAAGTGCAGCCTATTATATTTTTCTCTTCACACTTCAACAACAAATAAGCAGTCCCGGATTAGCCTATAAGCAAATTAATCACTTGCTTAAGGGTACCAAAAACAGCACCACTAGTACTTTACTTATAGGGGCCCACAGGCGTGGATTGTTTTGGGCATCACGTAGTCGTAATTCATCACAGCAGATAAGTACGCTAAAGCTGTAATGGAGGAAAGTGTAGTACAAAAGTGTTTCTCGCTGATGTTCTGGGCGAAAGAAATCGATGCGATATGTTCAACCAGTGTTCCTCTGTACAAATATGTTTATTGTATATTGATATTCTTGTCTGTGGTGGAGATGTTTCAACTCCAAGTGTGGAGTCGGTGTTAATAACCGTTTTTGTTAAGCATTCTTTCATGTATTTTCACTGAGAAAAACAATTTTTGTGTTTGTCAAGTAAATAAATTTGATAGTGATTATTTAGCTTTTTGATCACTTTATACTGATGGTTTCGTTGTTCTTCTCGGGTAGCAATAAATATTTCCAACAAGGATACACATCTGTAGACAGCTCAAATTTCACTATTAAAAAGCACCATGAAGCTTCTTATTTCATTTTCTTTCATCAAGATTTTAGTTTTGTGCCATTCTACTCAATGGCTACCACAACTGCCTAATATGTGAATAGCTTTTATTTGCTCACGTGTCTTCGGGAAATAATGTTTTGGTGTTCCGTTTTCCTTACTTCTAGAAGGTCGAAGTGTCTCCCGTATATGTAGTATCATCTTAAGATAGTGAAGGGTGTAATTAAATTTACAAGTTATTATATTAATTGGTAATGTGATTAACATATATAAAGTGGAAAAGGAGCTCCCTATACCATTACAACTCAGTCTCCTTCGTGTTAGCCCTCATACTGTTGTTATACCCTTGTCTGCAGACAAAAATTGAAGACATTTTGGGACCTATAATTTAATCGTAATTAGCTTAGACTATCACTTCAGTAAGGTCGCTATGGCATAGTCAAATATTTTTAAAAATATATTTTATAAAACATCTTTGTCAAAGATATAGATAGTGTAATAATACCTAGTCTTTTATAAAATATTTGACGTTAGTTGGTAATGAAATCAGAAGTGATAACGGAATAGTTATCCCACCAATAGATATGTAAAAAATCAGAAATTCATCTTAAGAAGTCGGAAAAACAAATTCAAATTTGATCTTCAGTCAAATTAATCTCAACATCATAAGTTATGATTAGGGTGAAGATTAATGTTTCTAATAAAATAAATTTTTCAAACTTTTTACCGGTTTCTAGATTTTCTACGTGCATTTTGAGATTTTCTTATTCTCAATAACTTTTCCATTGACAGTGGTATGATTGCTTCATGACTTTTCTTAAAATAGGCAAGAATTAAAAAAATAAATAATATTTGAGGATTTTGGTATTCAGATAATTAACTTCTACGAGTTTGATGTTAAAATTAACTAAAGTGGTTTCAGAACCGATATGCTGTTAAATTTTATGTTATTTAAGATTCTCTAATGACTGGGTTATCATTGCAACGATCAGCAAGGGAACTTCCAGAATTTAATACCGTACATCACTAGTAAACAAGGCAAAACTCTTAGCTGACAAAATAATTATTTCCGAGATGAAAGTACTTTCTCAGGGTTTATACTAGATTTACAACAGTTTGCAAGCCCTGACTTTTCAGTTCCCCAAAACAGAAAAAAATTATATGACACGTACAATAAAAGTTACTTCGTCAGGATAACCTAAACAACAATACCAGATCCTAATGGTATATTAACACAATAATAAATGTACCTCGCATTAGTTATAAGATTACCTTTACGAGTCACAGATACAAAAACTGTTGAAAAGCGAACGTGTCTATTCGAAAAACAGCCCATACGAGATCATCCCCTGTTCTCACTCACCGTCACGTTTTTGAATTTTCAGATTCGTTCCCTTATAACAACCGCCACGCTAACTAAGCAGACGAAGAATTGTTGAGAAACTCGTTCTACTCAATAGAATGGACATGTTTCATTCATGTTTTAATTTAGTACATTGAATTGTAGAATTTGAAATTCAAAATCAGAACGATTTGTTAACTGGATTCCTTTTACGACGATTTCAGCGAAACAGAAAAATGCTTAGTAAAAATATGGTTTTGTGTACCTATAAATTTTATACGACTCCAGAAAACTGGTTCAGATAACACGATGCAAGTAAATCATTTGCAAAATATCCAAAATATTTCATGGCTCTTTTCACAACTTTAAATATATTCAGTTTAGTTATCAAAGTTCTGAGATAACCAGTTTTTCACTTTGAGAACAACATGTGAGCTAACATATATATACTTATGGCTAACTGAATTGAATTTCAAGTGTGAACAAGTATAATGTGGCATTAATAACTTAAAAATATTCGATTATTTTTTGTTTTGTATAATATTCTGTATTTTTCACTTAGGCTTTTTTTCTGAAGATTAAGAAACAACCACCAGAATACGAGTAAAATCCCGTATAATTAAAACATTTAAATAGTTCAATTAATTATAATTATAATTTTAATTAATAAAGTATAAATTTGAAATTGAATGTTTGTGGTATTTCGCATAACTAAGAAAATCTGTTGTTTTAGATATACAAAAAATTATATAGATAATTTATAACGGTCAAGTTGTTTTTAAGTTGGAACAACTTGAAAAAGTTTCTTCAGAAATTATTTGTGGTGCTCCTAGAGTAAACATTGTTATTCTTTTGTCTCAATGCTTTCATTAAGGGAAACCCCAGGACAATCCTTATGAAATATCCCGATCACAAGGTGATTGCCGGTACTAATTTTCTCCATAAATTATCGCCAATCAAATACAATAGAATTCTACGAAAGTGGAAGAAACACTTTTGTGTTATGTATTCATTTGAATTGCGAAATTGTAACTTATTATATATGTCCCAAGCATGTCCCAAATTTTGTTTTTTTTTTACTGTTTCTTTATGTAATTTTGATGTTCATTTATTCGTACATTTAGAAGCTTGATTTGAATGTTGTGACACTGTATCTGTTACCTAATGTCTTCAGCCTTTCAGACAGGACCTAAATATATAGTATAGCTCTTACTGTCAAGTGATTGCCTCTAAGTGCCATTATTACGTAGAAAATTCTGGTATTGATCATCAACGCTATATTTTTTGGGTTCAATTCTGTTTCACTCTTTGCTGTTGTAAGATAACTATTTCCTGCAAAAACTCTTTTATAATTAATTGGTTTTTCTTTACTAAATTTGCTATTTTATCGTATTATTTCAAAATTAGCAAAAAAAAAACAAAGTGAAACAAGTTTTGGAGGATTTGCTGTTTAAATTATGTCAATTTTTCTTCTATAAACTATTAGCAAATGACTTTATTAGGTACTGTAGTGACCTAATGGCATAAGCGGTCTGCTATTAAATTATATCAATCAAAACATTTGTACATCCAGCTGGCCTGTGTCTGGTAGTTGGTTCTTTAATCTTCAGTAAAAATAGGCTAGTTAAATAGTGTTTCTGACAGTGCGTGCATATGAGGTAAAAGATTCATAACAACTAGCTACAAAATACAATATAAGTAAAATATTAAGTATGTCGTAAATCAAAAGTTGAAGACTTAAAGAACTACTAGAAAACTAGTAAAGGAACTTTTAATATAAACCAACAAAAGGATTTCAAAGATACATACGAGGGAAAAAATTGATATCAAACAGACATTCTACAAATTTTGGCTTATTATGTACCTAATACTCGTAATTACATTTTGGTAAATCCTAAAATTAAACCCTTGTTTTCAGACTCACCATTGTTTCAGCCATTATGTCAATTTTACTTAACCCCGGATGATGAAAATATAAATTTAATCATCTCATAAATCAAAAACTGAACATCTAAACTAAACATAAAAATTGAGTAGATATTATGAAGAAATATTAGGTAATTGTCACCGCCTGACCATCTTGTTAGTTTTGTTTACTTCTTGATGATGACAACTTGGAATTGTTGAGATGGCTTTCAGTGTTTAAAATAAAGGTTTGGTATTAGAGTGCAAAACTGTGTTTTTACATTTTTGACACACCAAAGATTCCACAGCATTTCCATTGAAAATTACTATTTGTCGGGAACCGAAAATAATATAGAATGAGAATTATGATTTTAATTCTTTAAATTAATAGAGAATTGATGTGAAATTTCGCAAAAGTTTTATTAGGGGATAGGTTTCAGTAATTTTTAGAGAACACAAATTGATGCAGGTGTACCTACCAGATATTCATTGGATGAGAATCAGTTTATCTAACTGAAATTTTCTAGAAATCAATAAAGACATTGAATTTATGGAAGGGATGGGGACTGAAAAGTGTTGAATATATCTGAGTAATCGCAGGTAATGTTAAAAAAAATGGAAAATATCTTAAATATAAAAAATGTTATGTGACAACTGATGTAATGAAAATAAATTTCAGAAAAAGAACTAGAAAATGGCGAAACTGTCTAACTGCCAAATGCTGAAAATGTCAAAAATATTAATACTGCTAAAAATATTCAAAATATCAGTGATATCGAAAACGCAAAAACTGAAATATCAAATATCAAAAGTCTCACACATGTCATATATGCTCTCCATATTACCGAAATAATGTATTTTTAGAGGTCGTTGTAGATATAAAATTTATGGGATGTGGAAATTATCAAATGAAAAAAATGTTCAAGTACGTCAAATACGCCCATTTGTCTAGCCCGTGCGAAGCCGGGATTGATCAGCTAGTGTTTTATATAAATATGGTTAAGCCAGCAAGTATATCGTGAGCTAAACAATGTATAGGTATGTGTTTATTACGACTCTATTACGGTTAATTTGTAGCACATCATGAGTTTTGTTTGGATTTTATCTATTATTTTTAAATAATTTAATGTCATCCAGCCATAAAAAAACTTTAATGGAAATTGGTTATAATATATATATATATATATATATATATATATATATATATATATATATATATATATATATTGTAATGGATTTAAACAGATATGAAATCATATAAAAACTTTAGCAATTTGAATAAGTTAAATAAATGGGATAATGTAAATAAAATGCATATATAAAATAAGGAAATTGCACCGTTCACGGTGCCAACCAATAGGCGCCGAGCCGCGATTATATAACACCTTGCGCGCTCCTGAAAATATCAGTATTCGAGTAACTAGAAGCGAAAGCAGAAGGCTACGAGAATTATGCGAACCGACCTGAAGAGGGCAGATGTGACTCTGCCGAAACGTCGTCATTTTACCATCGATCCCGACAGGGATCAGTTATCAACTACGCGGATGAATTCCCAGAAACCATCTAATACATATTGTATAACAAGACATGAAATTTAGGGTATGTGAAATAACAAAGCGAGCATGTATGTTCACAAGGGAAACATGACATTGTGAGTATGTATATGAATAAATATAAACACTAAATATCATAGATCTAGTGGGAAAAATATCAGGTATACTTACAATTGAGTGCTAAAGTCCAAAACAATCATCATCATCTCCAATTTTCAATCAGATAAATCAGTGAAAATTTTGGATGGGACAGTAAAAACATACCTTCATATCAAATTCATAGTAGCTAAAAATACAAAATTATATTAGAATACAAATTAAACAGGAAATAAATCTAATTTGAGGAACATAATTGAAATATCTAAATTTGAAAGTAAAGTACCATGTATAAAAAGTCAAGGTTCAAAACAGAAAATCAATCACATAAATGGGGGGAAATATATAAAATTCTAAAAGTAGACAAAAAATTAAACAGACAAAAAGACTTATAGTTAAATTGATAAAAATTAAAAGGGTAGAACATCAAAAAGAATATGTTAGAGTATAACGGTTATCAGAAATTAAAAAATTGTAGCAATATAACAGCAAAGTGAAAGGAAATTAGTTAGAAATATTTGCAGAGATTCAAATAGTATAATGTAAACAAGAATACGTCAAGAACAGTTCAATAAACTTAAATTTTGGGGAATATAAGTGAAAGGAAATTAGTTAGAAATATTTGCAGAGATTCAAATAGTATAAAGTAAACAAGAATAGGTCAAGAACAGTTCAATAAACTTAAATTTTGGGGAAAATAAGGAAAAGTATTAGAGGTTAAAATTTAATTTAAAGTCCAGAACTAAACAAAAAAGATTTCAAAAGTGTTAAATTATATCAAAAGGTACAGGAAGGCTCAAAGAATACATTTCAGCAGGAAAATATGCAGGGAAATCATATTAGAGAAAGATATTAAATTTGAAGACTCGAGATGTAAGACCGACATCTGCGATTTTCAAGATTTTCAAATGCATAAAGAAGTGGTCGAGAGGACATTCAATTGTGGGAAGCGCAACTGATGAAGGTTCCCGACCAGAAACAATATATATTATATTTATATATAATATATATTGTCTTGCGTACAAAGTAATGACACCTCGAAGAGAGTAAAGATATTCAAGTTCAAAAGAAAATGTTATAACATAGAATTTCAATTGCAAAATACAAGACTAAATCTGAATCGTAAGACACGTCTTATATATCGATAAAACCAGTATTTTTGCTAGATTTTAATGATGCAAAATACAAAGGGTTTAATTAAATTTTTTATTTCATAAATTATGACAATATGAATCAATTGTCGTAGAAGTTCAGATGTTTTACGATTTGTTATATATTACCTGTCATCTTTTGACAATTTTCCAGCTTTATCCATCACTGCAGGAGTGCACATGGACCCATTTTTGTTTGAATAATCGAGTAAACTGTAAATTGTGTAAACAAAAGTGCAACGAATTTGAGTGGCCATGTTGAATTAACGAAAGTGACAGTGACATTTAGAACCCGAACGAAAACGAAACCGATCTGATTGTGTAACGCATGTCTCAGTCGGGAATATACAAGGAGAGTTCAAAATAAAATAGAACAACGACAAGTAAATATTGCAAGTGCATATTAAAATAAAAGTTTCATTAGTCAAAAGAATGAATATGGAGCAGAGAATGACTAGAAATACAAGATAATTAAAAGTAGCAGATATAAAAAGATCAAACTATCAACGATCTATACCAATAATGCAGTAGCGGAGCCGTAGAGTAACAGAACACGACCAAGGAGAAAGGAGAGTTTTTCAGCCGGATGCTTAAAAATGATATAAGGTATTTAAAACAAAACTGTTGTAAAATAAAAACAATGATTAATGTGTTTTAATTGAATTTTGTACATATGTTTCATATTTGATAAGGTTTATTTTTGAAATTTCATGATTTAGTAGTTAGGTGTATATAATATATAAAATAATAAAATGGATAATCTTTCATTAAAAAACTCCACATTTCTGATTGCTAGTATTAGTAGAGAAAATTTGCATTTCAATAATTGTTCAAAAATAAATAATGTTTGACATATTTGTTTAGTTTAAAAGATTCAATAAAATTTAATTAATTTAAACATGTTAATAATTGCACAATGAATTTAAAAATAAAATTACTTCAAAATCAAACCATTTCATTTTAAAATGCTAATTAATTGCACAATAACAAACAAAATAAAATAATAATTACTATCATTATAATTAATATCATTATAATTGGCGCCCAACATGAATAAAATAATCATATTCAATATAAAATTAATAAATTAAATAATAATTTAAAATCATTATAAATTGCCATCCAACGTAAAGCAAAGAAAATATACAAATTAAAAAAATAAATAAAAGACAATCATATTAAAAATTAAGTAAATAAATTAAAATATTAAATTATATCATAATAATATATACATATTGTTAGTAACAAAAAATAAACGGAATATGGCAATGTTTTCCTCACTGTAAAATTACGGTAAAATTTTAACTTGTTTGGTTATCTTTATGCTTATTTTAATTGAAAATTAGTAATTGAATACAAAGCAACACTATTTGCTGCTAAAAAACAATTAAATCACTCAATATTTAAATGTATTGTAAATTGGTTCCTGCTAATAAACGGTTGGAGCAGTTACCAAAGCCTACATGTTATTCTAGGTGAAACTATATTTGGGTACAGCAAACAAGAGAAAAATTATTATGTTAGTGATTCCTTATAAATAAATCATTAATAACATTCTGTATCGGTATGTATAAAAAAGTTTATATTACGAAAATATATTTTAAACGTATATAGAATTAATTTTTCAGTATAATTATTGTACATCAGAAAATGGCTCTTAAACTATTACGTAGTAGGTAAAACTCATACAAAATCTGAAACTATCACAATTACATTCAAAAACTACTTGGAAATTATAATTCTTGCAATCCATAATTTTTTAACAAGCATACGTCGCATCATTTCTGTCGCGTTATAATTCTTTCGTCCATTTACGAAATTTACATAGATGTAATCAGCGAGCATAATTTTAATCTTTCCTAACATATGGTCATAAACATTTCTTACTATAATTATTCAACATGTTCATTAAAAGTAAATTTCTGAATTGTTAAGAAAATTTTTATTGCGATGCTGTTACAAAAATTGCATAAACAAAAATGATATATCCCCAGATACGATGACAACCACATGGTCTCAAGTGCAATAAATCTGCGGTGAAATGTTTATAAATGTTTATATGAAATTATTTTTTGTACATACGGTCGTTATGGCAGAGAGCGAATTAATGCCTGCCCTCATTTTCTTCCTGGAAATATTTATTGATCTATGATATATTACTATCGACTACATTCTTAGGTTATCATTTCTAAATAATATTAATTGATTCTTTTTAAAGCTTTTTAGGTAAGTACGTTATTATGCATCTACAACGAAATTATTTTTTCCACATCATATAGAGGAAATACTAATAGAAGAAATAACCACGATATCACCAAAGTTTAAATATTTAGTACTTGGGAATAACAACATATATATATATATATATATATATATATATATATATATATATATATACTTAAAAAATCTGTATATTTCAAACGTTTTTTTGGGTCAAGGTCAGACTCAGTGGCCAATGGCAATAAAGGAACTATATAAAAAAAAGCAAAAATTAAAATTTAATTATTCCTGACTTGATCATACAATGTATGGCGGCACACTCCCTCTAAGGCACGCATAGCGTACCTTTAAGGGAAAATTCACTAAACCCCAGGTATACTACATATCAAAAAGGTTCAGCTATGTGGGAGCCCCTGCCATGTTATCAGGCCGGTGGTTAGCGTCGTGGCTGCAGTTTCCCATGAATTTTCGGACCATCCGGGCTGTTCCTAACAGGACGGCTTTTTGCATCAGTTGGTAAAGTTTTTCGTCCAGACCGAGATATTTCAAATTGTTTAATAGATGTTTTGGAACTACTCCAGTTGTTGACATAACAATTGGTACCGTTCGAGTGTTGTTCATGTTCCATTGTCTGTGTATTTGAAATTCTAAATCCCTATATTTGGCTTTTTTTACAGCCTGCTTAATATTTAAATTATTAATGTTAGGGATTGCTATGTCACTTAAGGTTGTTTTTCTGGAGACTTTATCTACCAAAACTATATCCGGTCTATTGTGAGCAACAGTCCGATCGGTCAATATCGTCCGGTCCCAGTACAGTTTGTAGTTGTTATTTTCTAAAATAGATTCTGGTTTGCATATATAGTAGGGTGTTCTTACCAACTGGGATAGCTCAAGTTTCAGCGCTAGTTCCTGGTACAGTATTTTTGCCACAGCATCGTGTCTTTCTTTGTATTCAGTTGCAGCGAACGCTTGGCAACCTCCTGTGATATGCTAGATAGATTCAGATGTTTGGCAACCATATCTGCATCTGTCGTTGTTGATAGACGGGTCTTTGACGATGTACTTTAGATAGTTCTTAGTTGGAATTACTTGATCTTGGATTGCCAATATAAAGCCTTCCGTTTCAGGAAACATATGACCAGAGATTAACCAGTGGTTCGACGCTGAACTGTCGACATAATCTTGGTTGACGTCGTTTATATGTCTTCCATGAAGGGGCTTTTCTTTCCATTTGAGCAGTTTCTGATCAGATGTCTGGTATACTTGAACTTGTTGTTCTGTCAGTCGCAGAGGTATTGAGGCATCAACCTGACATATGATTCTGTGTAGATCAGAAAATTCTGCGAGTTTCTGGAAATGATTATGCAAATTAGAAATTTGTTGATCACGTAACTTTCCTATATCTGCCAATCCTCTTCCTCCTTCACACCGGGGCAATGTTGTACGCTCGACACACCTCTTTGGATGGTGATTTTGAGCTTTTGTTAGTAGTACTCGAACTTTCCGTTGTAATTGTTCAATGTCGGTCTTGCACCAGTTAACTATACCGAAAGAGTAACTAAACAATGAACACGCGTAGGTATTAATAGCCTGAAACAGATTTTTACTGTTAAGTTTGGTCTTCAGCAGTCGTCTTACCCTTCTATAAAACTCTGTTTTTAGGTCCTTTTTCATGGCGGTGTGATCAATTCGTTGAGCCTGCTTTATTCCAAGGTATTTGTAAGTATGACGTTCCTCCATGGATTCAATTGAGGTGCCATCTCCCATTTCGTAGGACCCCTGCTGTATTTTGCCTTTAACTCTATTAATAATTCGGCATTTGTTTAGGCCAAATTGCATATGGATGACACTAGAGAACCCTTCTACTATTTTAAGCATATCATGCAGTTGTTGTTTCGTAGCTGCCGTCAACTTTAAGTCATCCATGTATAACAAATGGTTTATCTTTAATGCTTGTACGTTGTTGTGCTTGAGACTGGACCCAAAGTTATTCGAGTTCAGTTTGTGTGAAATATACCCCTTCTGATAGGAATAGAGTCGGTTTGTATCGAAGAGTCGGCTTCATTCAGAAAGATGTTGGTTTGCCCGGTAGTCATGACATATTCTAAAAAGTTATCCATATGATTATTCACTTTATTGAGTTTCAGCACCTGAATGAGCCAATCATGTGGAACTGAATCAAATGCCTTTTTGTAGTCCACATACGCCATGTAGAGATTTCGTCGTTTGGCGTGGGCTTGATTGCAGAGAATGGAATCAATTATTAGTTGTTCTTTGCACCCCATCGAGTTTTTCGCGCATCCCTTTTGTTGTTCGGTAATTATGTTGTTCAGCTCACAATGTCTGAAAAAGCGATGATTAATACACGACGTTATAAATTTGTATAAGGTCGGGAGGCAAGTGATCGGGTCCTGTGTACATCGGTTGTCCTTTGGTAAGAGGTATGTAGTACAATGCGTAAGGAAACTAGGCATCTTGTGTGGATGGATAATTATGTCATTAATGAGTATTGTTAATTTCTCGTGGGTGGCGTAAAGTTTCTTTATCCAGTAATTCTGCACACCATCTGGTCCTGGTGCTTTCTAGTTATGGAGGTGTTTCAGTATGTTGAACGTGTCTTCCGTTGTAAATGGTTGGTTTTGCATCTTATCACAATTCTCCTCCTCCGTAATCCAGCTCGCTCTGGAGTTATGGGAAACTGTTGTGGAAAGTTTTGTTTTCCAGAACTGCTCGATTGCCGTTTTACAGGGATAACTAGGTGTTTCATTAGTATTGATGTTGTTGAGTTTTCTACAAAACCCTTTTTCTGATTTTCGGAATAGTGCGTTGTCTAATTTCCGTTGGTTACTGGTTTTGTACCTTCTCAATCGACTTGTGTATACGGAAACCTTTGTCGCAGACTGTCCAGACACTGCTGAGATGTGATGTTTTCTCCATCCCACGGGGAGTGTATTCGGTTATTGCCCATGATATTCTTGACAGGTCTTTCTTTTATATTGTTCCTGACCCCTCGTTGGTACTCGGTCAGTCTTCCAATGTCCTTCCGAAAAGCATTAATTTTCCCTTCTAGCCGTCTTTCCCAAGGTGGTATTCGAGGTGTTTTTCTAAATTGGGGTGGGTCTTGCTTTGGTCTTATTGCGACATCAATTGTTCTGCAGATGGAAATTGCAGCACAGTAGATGATTGTGTGTAACTCTAACGTACTAGCACCTAAAACATAGTGTGGCAAGATAAATTTGTTCTTAACCTGCAAGATGATACCCAGTTTCATAGAAGATCTTAGTTTGGGAAGAGTTGGTCTAATCAATGGATATGTTCCACTATAGTATATAAGAGCTCTTTCCATTTCTGCTTGGATTTTCTCAAGCAGGTCAGTCTTATTGAAGTTCCTGAATCTCATCCGCTCTTTGCGCCAAACGTGTTTCAGGCTCTGGATCTGTTGTATTTCTACCAAAAAATAATTCACGCTCAACTTCGCTCCTTATTTCGTCCAGTTGATCAGGCGAAATAAGGCCATTTCTCAAGATGACACGATAGCGGCTCTTTTCCGAGACATCTACTCCGTAGCTCCATTTTCATGGGTGGTGTCACCAATTTACCCTGGTGACCCGGGTAACTCGGGACCGTGGGGTTGTCACTTTCCAGATGAAATGATTTAAACCTGATCATCCCGTGCGAGTTTTGGGGAAGGGAGGAAGGCTAGGTAGTAGGTCAGCGGACAGCTGCCTCTTTAGTCGCCTCATACGACAGGCGGTAGATACCATGATGCTATTCTAACCCAGATACCACGCGGGGCCCGCCTCCTCAGCACCCTGCCAACGACGTCCCGCATGTTATCATGTTCAGCGCCGGCTCCAGACATGCCCTGGCGGTCCCCAGGCAGCGGCTCTTTTCCGAGGCATTTACTCCGTAGCTCCATTTTCATGGGTGGCGTCACCAATTGACCCTGGTGACCCAGGTAACTCGGACCCGTGGGGTCGTCAATTCCCAGATGAAATGATTTAAACCAGAACATCCGATGCGGGTTGTGGAGAAGGATTGAAGGCTAGTAGTAGGTCACCGGACAGCTGCCCCTTTAGTCGCCTCATACGACAGGCGGTGGATACCGTAATTAATAATAATTATATTATGTGACATATGACGTAACTTAAAAAAATCAATTGCATACTATTCAGGGTAGCACAAAAATCTCGAAGATAATAAACTTCATTTTAAATGGGGATGATTTGAAAGGGTTATCTTCAGAATTATAAATGGTGCTCCTGAGTACGACTTTGTTACACGAGAGTGTAATTGCCAAAAATGGGGTAAAAGAATTCTGTTTATTCAGTGATCCCATTCCAATCTTAAGGGGAAAACTAGAAAAAAACCTTATGAACTATCCCGATATTAGGTTGTCCACATTTCTTCCTTATTGCAATTGTTTTCATTTAACAACATTGAAGCACACTCTTTTAGTATTCGTTTCGTGTTGTGTTCTTCCTTGTGTTAATATAATTCAATTTTGAAACTGAATTTTATGAACAACGATCCAAGCATTGTCTTCTAAACGTTGTTTGTAGCATATTCTTGAATACTTTTATATTTTTTTGGGCAATAACACCACAATCGAAATAAAACGACGTATATTGAAGGAAAACCAAACGTTTCAAAGTCTATTGTGACTTCGTTATCAATGGCTTTATATTTATTAAATAGTATGTAAATTTATTCGAACATTTAGAGGTTTCTCCAATACAGAGGTTATGACATTTACAAGAAATTTCATAAATGCATTTTTTGTATTTTGAGCTGTTTTTTGGTTTTGTTTTTTATAAAATTGATTTTAGTGTATTTCTTAATTTAAATGAAATTTTAATATTAAATCTGTTGATTACTGTTTTTATACGCTCTGTATGTATGGTATTGTTATTGCATTAACGTAGTTACCTTTTGAGTCAGTGTTACTTGGCGAAGTTTGGTGTTGGTTGTTTACGCATTCGATTTTGTTTAACACTTTATTAATAACTTATGCTGGGTAATTATTGGCAGAAAGCGTATTTTTTATAAATGTTTCTTTTTCCTTAAATTTATGAATGCCTAAATAGTTGGTTTTCCTTTTATTATATAAAGATTCGATGATACCACTTTTTAATGAATTTGGATGAATAGCATTAAGGTTGAGATACTTGTTAGTGTGAGTCGGTTTTATGTAGATTTCTGTCTAAAAAAGATAATTTATATTGTTCAAGTTTTAATGTAAATTTGTGTTTTACGTCGTGTAGTAATGCAAATCTTCAAAATCGTCATCCAAAATAACGAATATATGTCGTCAACATAAATACACGATATTGTAACAAAATCGCTCCTAGGACCTCCACTTAAAATTCTCAAGATAAACCTTTCAAATTCTTGCAACTTGAAATGAACCTTATTATTATATAACCTTTAGAATTTTCTTTGATACCCTGTATATTTTCAAATTAAGTTCTCTTAGATACGTCATATGTCAGATAATATTGTCAAATATATTAATTTTAAAATTTTCTAATTTGTGCTTTTTTCATATAGTTCATCTATAACGTCTGGAAATATACAAACTTTTCAAGTATATGTTGTTTTATTCCCATCAAGTGCATAAACATTAAGTAAAGATGTCATTCAAGAAACAACCAAAGTTTTGAATAAAATTAGCAGACAGTCTCACGGTCAAATACCTAAGTGCCTGTAATTTTGAGTAATAATTTGAAATGAAATGCGGAAAGTACCTATCAACCCAAGAAGTGTTCCTATTTTAATAAACCTACTTTATGCTAGTCAAAGATTTTTACTTTTTGGTAGGAGAATTAGGAATTTTTCAGGATGGTAAATTATTTACGCTTTCCCGGAAAAAAGTATTAACGTAACAAATGCATAACGACTCGTCTACATGTTGTGGGTACATGTAACATAACTTAGAAGAAATTTTAATTAATGAGAATTTATTGATTTAACTATAGCCTATAACTGATATGTCCATAAAATCAAGTTGGTCGGTAGCTGTATAGATAACTCGCACTTTTGATATTTTAATTTGAAGTGGTTTAATTAAATTTATTTCCTTAAATTTGTTTCCCATATGCTTCTCATGTCAATACAATTGTTTTACAATGTGTCCTCGAATGGAGTGCACAAGATTTTTATTTTTCAGTTTACAATACATTATAAAAAGTTCTGCTTGTCGAGAAAATCAATTGACAGTATGAAAATTTGCAGTCAGATGTACAGGGTGTTAATAAATTAGTTGAAATGTAAAATTAGTCAAGAGAGAACTGTTATTATATCCTTTTTTAGGGTTCCGAATATACTATATACGGATACCCTTATAATATTATTCCGGATTTCTGCCTCTGTCACATCATAGCAATTTTCTCCTAAACTACTGGACGGAAGAGATTGAAATTTTGTATGAGTGTATAGTTTGGTGACGCTATCAGGAGTACATATCGTTAATAAAGAAATTTTGATTTTAGGGGTACTTTTGGGGGGAAAAACTAAAAAAATTGACCGTCCCCCCCTAATCTCCGAAACTATTGGGCCTCAAATTTTGAAAAAAATAGGAAATATAGATCGTTGTCCGAACTTTACAGGAAAAATAAGGAGAAACCATTAATATTAATTTTGGGGGTCAAATTATAGAATTAAATAAAAATTTAAATTTTTTTTTTCAAACGCATCATGTAATATATCAAATAAAAGGTCTCATTCTGAGGAACACAAATATAATTTTTTTAAATAAAAAATAATAATTAAAAAGATATTAAAGAAAATAAACCAAAATGTACCCATTCCCTCCCCCTCCCCCTTATCTCCGAAACTATAAAACGTAAAGTTTTGAAAACAATCAGAGGTATAGGGTCTGATCTGAAGTTTACTGGAAAAATAAGGAGAAACCTCTACTTTAAATTTTGGGCGGCAAATTACAGAGTTAAATGTAAAATATAAAATTAAAATTGTTTCTAACACATCATGTTACATATCAAATGAAACGGCTCATTATGACGAAAACAAATATATTTTTTCCATATTTTTAAAATAAATTAATTAAAAGATATTAACAAAAATATAAAAATATTACCCATTCCCCCCACTTATCTCCGAAACCATAAGCTCTTAAAAAAAATACAGGTATAGCGCCTTACCTGAACTTTACTGGAAAAATAAGGAGAAAGCCCTAATATTCATTTTGGGGGGCAAATTATAGAATTTAATGGAAAATAAAAAATTATAATTGTTTCTAACGGATCAAGTAATATATCAAATCAAAGAGCTCATTATGACGAATACTAACATATTTTTTTTAATTAATATTTTAAAATATATTTAAAAAAATATATATTTAAAAAATTACCCATTCCCCTTTATTAAAACCTAATTTTTTTATTTGCAGGAAAAATACGAAGAAATCCCTAATATTAATATTGGTGGTAAAATTATAGAATTAAACGGAAAATAAAAAAATATTTTTTAACGGATCTAGCAATACATCAAATGAAAGGGTTTATTCTGAGGAATACAAAAACATATTTTTCATATTTTTAAAATTAATTGTATACAAGATATTAACATTAAGAACAAAAAATTCTCATTTATTATTTCCGAAACCATACTACCTAAAATTCTGAAAATAATTAGGGGTACTGGTGCTCACTTGAAATTTATAAGAAAAGTTATTATTAAACCGCCATAGTAATTTTAGGGACAAATTATACAATTAAGTGGAAAATAAAAATTCAGTTTTCAAACGCATCGTATCAGATAAAAGGCTCATTATGTCAATTACAAATATAACATATTTTTAAAACCATTCTATATTAACAAAAAATTTAAACATCGACTTAATTCCCACTTTAGAAACTACACTATTTACATTTTGAAATATATATTTTAGTTGTATTTTTAAATAATTTGAATAATAGATTTAATAATTTATAATTTAAAACTTGACCTATTTTGCCCTATATCTTTCAATCTACAGAGCGTCAACATTCAGACAGTAGATTATAAAAGTCTTGCCTGAAAGTTTATTAGTAAAATAAAACTCTAATGTTAATTTTTCGGGGCCAAATTAGAAAATTAAATATATATATATATATATATATATATATATATATATATATATATATATATATATCTTATAAAAATCAAGCGAATCCTGAAGCAAATAAAATAAAAAGTCTATGTGTGGAAAATGAAAGTGTATATTTTTTATAAATTTAAAACGCTTTCTTTAAAAGACAGTAGGGCAAATATAAGAAAATGCACTCATTCCCTGCTTGTCTGAAACTAGAATATTAGAATCTTGAAGGTGGTACGGAACCCTTAGTATGCGAGTCCAACTCGCACTTGACCAAATTATTTCTTTTTTAAATGTTATAAAACAATGTTGCTTATAAACTATTATCTGTCTATCTATCTAAATACAAATTTTGAAATGAAAATTCCAATATTTAAAATTATTCTAAATAGCTACCCCGTATCTCCACACACTAATAAACTTACCATAGAATTTACGAATAATTCATTGAGTTCATGAATTACTACTTGTATGCACTCTTTTAATATTTCCCTATGCAAAATAGCAAATAACCTTTTGCTTTGAAGAAGTCCAATATTGAAAGGTTAGTCGGCCTATCTAGATAATTGCTTGGTCCCAAATTACAATATCGCATACTGCTGGATCTCATGTATTAAGAAATTGTTAAGAAAAATTTTTATAATATGTTCAAATACGTGTGCTGGTTTGAATTTTGCTCTATAAAAAAATATGGACCTGCATTTTTTGCTTAAAAGGTTTAATTTTGTTTTCTAAAAAAATTATTAGCAACTCCGTTTTGCGTAAATCCAATATTTGTGCACGTTTCCTTAATAATAATTTCGAGTTATCTAAAACTAACCCTGTTGCTAATAATGTGACAGCGTCATTTTCCTAATGTGTTCTCTTAAATGTCTTTCATCACCGACCCTGTTTCAGTGAATTTTATAAATAATTTTCGAAAAGTTCCCTATGAGACAAGCATATTAGGAAAGTTTTCATGGAAGCGATATATCGCTTATTGATATGACACATTTCCAACACTATAACATTACCTATTAAATAAATGTACTCTTCTATCATTAACATTTTTGTTGTTTCAAAATAAGAATTCTAGCATATTAAGATGTTTATTTAAAATTTATGGATAGGTGATAATTTTATCTGAGCGGTAAACTATTATGTCAACGGAGAAGTGTTTAGAAGTATGTAGAATTATTATAAATATTTGAATTTTTATTTAAAAATTTGGATTTAGTTTATAAAATACCTTTTTTGATAAAAGTAATAAATAATAGAACTTCTCTCTTGAGGCATTTTCTTTTTTTCTTAATTTATTAACACCATGTATGTAAATTTTTATATTGTAAATTGATTTTCTCAACAACCAGAACTTTTTATAACCAATGATTTTTTGTGGTAAATTGAAAAATAAAGATTATTTCCTCTTGTGCACTCCAACCGCGGCACACCATAATAATTTCAGAGTTCTTTTAAACTACATTTAAGAATTATACCTCTCCAACAGACATATAAACTTTGGCAATAGACCCAATTAATTCTATATTCACCCAATCTAATGTAATATGTTTAAGATATAAGATTCCATCTTTTGAAAGTAACTGACGACGGTTTCTGCAGAAACCAAATTTTGCCTTGTATCCTATTTTTTGTAAAGTACATAAAATAATAATGTGTATGACATATAAATTGTCCCACATTATTGAACATCAAAATTTTATCTGGCTTTACATACATACAAAACCTACAGAATTTCCTAATTACGAAATGACAGAATTGTTTTATTCCCGCAAAAACTTGGTCTTTTCTTAGAATATTTTGCGTATTTTTATTTTGATATCATCTATTCCGCCGAATTGGTAATTTATTTGGAAGTCAGTTAAAAATAATGCATTTTCATTAATTTATAGGAAACGGTGATATCAATCATGAGATCTGAATATGTTCAGCGGCATGTCCTCTTTCTTTCATCTGACTACTTGATTTTTACACACTAATCTAAGAAATAAATCAGATTTGGCTGTTAGTCGTTTTCATAAACATCAACATCAGTTATATCGCTTATTACCTTAGAGCATAATTAACAATGATAATTGCCACATAAAATAGAATAGACCCCTTTTTGCATCCAAAGTTGGAATTTAAGATTTAAGAATTAAGTAATACTTTTGAATAAGATGAAAGTTTAGTTCATTTGGGTTCCAGATCTTAGTTAATACAGTTTAATACCTAGTCATACCCAAACGTGATAATAGATTTGGTCATTTAGTATAAAGTTTGATGGGTGCTGTGGATGTTGGAGGGAGATCATATAATTGTATTTTATTTAATATCAATGTCTTAATTCAACTACTATAGTTGTATTTCTATTTACTTGTTCTGTTAGTTTCAATGATGAGACCATCAGCATCATTATCCACGTGTTAGTTTGGAGATTGTATAAAATGATGATGGCAAGTCTAAAGCTGTCCAAAATTTATGAGATGAACAAAATCCTAGACGCCGGAAGTCATTGTCTGCTTGTTTTACTGGTATATTCGCACCACAAAACACAGATCGAAAATAATGTATGAATATGAATACTTTAGCAGAACATTAGCATTGTTCTACAGGTTCCCTTAGTCTCCTGTTCTGTCTTACTAATTCGTTTGCTATATATTTAACTAGTGTTCTTAGACAACGTTTGCCTCTAGCTCTAGTTCATTTTGTATTTTTTTTTTCATTCATTCTCTTTTGTATAGATCGCTGATTCTGTGGTCCTTATATGTATGTATGAGCTTTTGATCTATATTAATTTAAAAATTCAATAGAATAAAGCGTACAACAATTTTAATGTAGACAAACAAATGTTAAAAGATGCAAGTAGAGCAAAAATATTGATTAAATATTTTTTACCATTTTCATGGACTAACATATATAATGTTAACGCTACTATATCTTTTATAGCTTATTCTGCAAAATATTATATTATCATGTGGAAAAATATTGGCTACCATAGTGCACGGTTCGAGAAATATAATTCAGTATTATCTGCAACTACTATTGCTAATAATGCAAATGTATTGTGACGAGAATTCATCCGATATTTCGTTGAATCCGCATTCATCCGATATTTCGTGGATTCCAAGAGGTTGCTCGTCTGGCATCTCGAAGCCCGCGGCTGGCTTTTTTGACGTTATGGAAGAATTCGGGAGTCCATTAGGGAACTCTTTTTGGGGCTATTTAACCTTCTAGAGCCTTCTGAGAAGAAATATATAAATACGGAGAGCTGACTAAAGGATTCATTCCGCATTCGCTTGTCGTATAGCAAAGAGCAGGGATCCAATGTAAACTGTAAATAGTTGTGTGAATATAAAAGCACTGAAAATAAATTAAAGTAACTTCGAGTGTGTTTTTTAATAAATTCAAGAACCCACAGTATGAAACTAAAAACATTACAGTATTATTTTAATCGTATGTTTGCTCTGATTTTTCATAACCGTTTCCCAAGCAGTTACAGCTATTTTCATGACTTATCTTGGCAATGTTTACTTTAATAAAGAATTTCACATGAAAAAGATCAATTGTCTACTGATAAGACCGATTTTCAATTACATTGCGCAAAAGTTAACTGAAGTATATAAACACGGTCCTCTGTTCAAAACATTTTTTTAATGCGTCACTAAATCTAAACATTATATACATGGCTTTAAATAAGATAAATAGAATGTAACGTAATATCGGCAGTTATTAAGTCGGATATCACATTGTTTTGTTAAATAATGAAGTGAATACAAATGTCCTAAACGACTATTAATATTTTAAATGCGCTGAGGTTTAATTTTAAATTGTGACGAAACATTTTCCCAAAAGCATTAATTTATATGTATAATGAGCGAAACTATCCTTATGTCATGACACCATTAAACTATGTACAGGGTTTTCCGAAATTAACGACTAACTTTGTTATTTTTAATGGAAAATCTGTGTATTATTTCCTTAACAAATCCGTCCTATATTTCAACCATATACGTAAATAAGTCGTTGTGGGCTGGGCTATCCTATAAATTGTTCGTTTTTAACATTTTGTATTATCACCCTGTATAACATTAATTCCTCTCCAGACTATAGGTATGCAACTTCTTATGGGCTATAAAATAAATAATTTTTTAATCACACTGTATAAATATAATTCAACTCCAGCATATATTTCAACCATCCTGTATGATTTGTTTACGTCCATATCATATAACAGTTTTTTAATAACCCTATATAATTTTAATTTCACATTTTTTCCAACATTTTTATACCACCAAACGTCCACTCCACCCTATATTCCAACCATCCTGTATATACGACTGTCTATGGACCACTATCATTCTACTACGTCCTATATTTCAATCATCACATAAATGCAACTCCTTCTATCATTTTACTTTGTGATTTTGTTTGCTATAACTAAACACCCTGTCTATAAACGCACCAAATAGCAGTTTAAAGTTTGACATATGTTGTCACTGAATTTTCTATTAGGCCGGGAAAATGTGACAACTAAAAGCACCGTCTTCGCAAAATGGAAAAATTTGCATTTAAATAGGTATTTGCCTGGTATACAAACAAAACGAGCTTGATACTCATTCATTTAAGGAGCCGAAAATACTATGCTTTACTACCTATATGCTTGTGATGTACATAGAAAATTTTCAAATTCGCAATTAAAACTTCCAGTGCCTAAAATTCCCGCAAAATTACGTTGGAATTAAAATATTTATGAGGAAATGTCCGTTATATCATTTCGATGAATTTTTTGATAAGAATTTTGGAATTTTCGGCGATTTTCTGCAAAACTGCAAGTTGCACGTCGCAGAAAAGTATATGAGACCACCTAGGGATCTTCAAAGATTACATGTTAAAAACTATACACATCTATGAGGTTTTTGTAAAATCGACCAATATATTAGGGATATTGGTCGATTTCGATAACCTCCTCCTTTTTGGAAGTCGGTTAAAAATCTCAAAAATTGTTACGTTTAGGTAAAGAAAAATGAACATGAATTCCCTTTATTTTCTGTCGTAGATTAGAGTAAAATAGGGGAAAAGGGTAGTTCCGAAAATAATAACTCAGACATTTATATGGAGATACATTTTTCTAAAAAATTGTATATCCCCTATAAACAGTAAAGTACTTTTCAATATATATTATTACTACTTGTCGTTGATCTCTCACATAGAACTCTTAATATAAAGGTTTCCATCTGTCAATTTTTAAATAAATATCTCGAAAGGAATACGTTTTGAGTATACGGTATTCTATAGAAAGCATCTCAAGAATTTTATGTGTAATTTGAAAATGCTATAATATAGGGTTGTTCAGTAAATGTACAAATTTATTTTTAATAATGCCAAATTTTTATATAAATATCCTATAAGTACTTTTCAAAATATCGATATTTTAAACTTGTTGTGACTCACTCAATATGGTAATCTTATTTCTCGGTTCTCAACAGTTCATTACTTATAATTGAACATGAGAAGTCTTGAATTTATTTGTAATTTACGTCGCCATAATTCTTGAAAATTAAAAAAAATAATTTCAAGCTAGCTAAATGCCACAACTCATCAACAGGACAAATGTAATTGTTAAATTATATATTATTTAGGTTTTTCGATCTATGCTTTGGTTGTAAGTTGCCAGGCTGTAAATATTTATGGATAAAAGTTGTCAATGAATCAACTAAATAAAGCAGTTGTTTAAAAAATTAAATGTAAAGAC
The DNA here is from genome assembly GCA_034190945.1 of Octodonta nipae. Taxonomy (NCBI): domain Eukaryota; kingdom Metazoa; phylum Arthropoda; class Insecta; order Coleoptera; family Chrysomelidae; genus Octodonta; species Octodonta nipae. The sequence continues at coordinate 44,697,904 of CM067222.1, read as the reverse complement.
TGTAAAGCTCTCTATGTGGACAAAATAGTATTAATATAAAATGTATGTTTAAAATATCTAAATAATTTTCTGAATAATACAAATACGGAGTGCCATTAAACTATATAGAGAACATTAGCAATTAAAAAATGTATGAAAGAAACTCATTTCACACAACCAATTACTAGTTTAATTTTGTAAAAATCACCATACAAAGTATGTTTCAGGATCACATTAGGCAAGTAATAATGTCTCAAATAAAATTAAATCACTTAAATTTTAATATGAGCCAGACAATACCTTCACAATTACCAGATTTATGGTGTATGAGGATAAAAAGCCCAGAATACTTAAAATAATTTGCATATTTACGTAACCGGTAATAATAAGTTGTATTTAATAATAGTCAATTTTAGTATTCACCAAGTCTTTATTTGAAATAATACATTATATGAAGAGAATTATATATTATAAAACTATTCAATTTCAAACAGAAAACGATGGTAAGAAGGCACTGTCGAAAATAGGGGTATTTAGTCTCCAGCTGAATAACAGCCGGGAACAGAAATATGGTATAGAATATCTTAAAAATAACACATGATTTAATGTATCAGAAATCCACTTCGTCTAATAACTAAGTTATCATCATCATGGAGTAAACCATGGAATTATGGTTTACCCCATGATGATGTTGCTGTTGTTATTTTCTCAACTGTTGGTCTCCACTACAGGGATGTAAACAGTCCGCTATTTAAAAAAATATATCGTTGATGTTTTAATTTTCAAGGTACCTACTACTAGTAATTTACAAAAAGCAAACATAAAAACATTGGGGTACTGTACATATAGGTCTATTAATATTTAACATCATAACGATGTGCTTCAAGTTATAAAAACTATGACTTTATAAGTTGATATAAGAAAGTTTCATACTTTTGTGTTATTATTAATTATTTAGATACTAATATTCATAATATTATTTCATATTCTGAGTTGAAAATAGACCACACTAAGCAAAATATACATTTGTTTGCGTTATTATAACATTTTAATCATTTTCTTTTTCTTGAATTATCTATACAAATACGTATACTTCATTTTTCTGTACATACAGCCACTTCTTAAGAAAACTTATTTCCCTATTGAACCGTCGAAAGCGTCTCCCTTGTTTACTCAATTCATTACATGTCAAACTTCCCACTTCCTTCATTCGCCTAGAATTCAAATACAAATACTAATCTCATACTGACACATTCGAACGTCTATTTCTATTGAGAGGTACTTGAACTTCCCTGCGAATGTTACAATCGTACAACATAAAACAGGAACCAACAGTGCAGCAAACATGGCTAGATTTTTATATTCATAACCATAGTTATCCTACTTGTTTCCGTTTCCCAACAAAGGATGTCCGAAGTGACCGGATATATGCTCACGAGGGTTTGTCACACATGGGAGATTTAAATATTGAGGCACGTAACTATTTGATATTTATTCTACTTTAAAAAGATTTATTGTTTGACAATATCAAAAGTTTAATGTTAATAAATAATAATTATACTACTTTCCGACCTTCGCCGCAACATTCATTTATTTTGTTCAAGCTCGTTGAACACCATTATATAGTACAACTACTGCAAAGGATATTTTGTATTTGACTACATACCTATATATTTTTAGTGTAATGTATGTCAGTGCTTGTTTTTACTTTCCTGTCGAATGCAAATCTTGAGTTCAGATTTAAATTTTTCTTTTCTAAATAGGTTGTAGTTGTGAGCATAAACACCACTTAAAATATAATCAAAACTAAGTTGAAAAAGGAACCAGTGTGCTTCAGATATTTTTTCAGATATCTGTTTCATATGTACAATTATATTTAAACAAGCAACTAAATCTTAAGAAGGACTTGTAAGATTTGTTTTTATTTGAGAGATAATAAACATATTTTGTTATCAAAACTTAATATACACGAAGTATACAATTGTAATGGCTTGTTAAAATGTTATATTTCTAACTACAAATTTTAACATAAAAATAAAGTTTCATGTCATAGGCGATGAAACATTGACGGTTGAAAACGATTATACATAAAATTAAAGTTCAACAATTGCAAAAAAATCAAAATTATTATTGGTGATAGGTGAGTATTGTCATAATTATAACCATTTTTAATTTATTCCACCATTTTCCAAGCCTAGTGACATCTTTGATTTGGCTTTTTGTATATCTATTCTATTTGGATCTATTCTAATTATTTGTATTATTCGAAACAAGCAGTTTTATTCTTATTTGTACCTTTTGTATTGAACTTTCACAACCGCTTCATGTTTTGGGTGCATATAATATTAATTATTGTTACATTTCGCATGTTTTTTCTCTCGAATTATAGTGATTTCTTAGCCTTTGAATGGCTTTTCCAAAGTGCTGGTTTTGACGTCCTCAATATTTTCTTTCAATTTGGCCGTCATTTGTAATTTGCCCTCTTACTCTCCCTGATTTGGTTGTGTTGTAGACAAAGGCTATAAATTAATTTATTTCGCTTCTGCAGCATTGCCTGTATATCCCAGCATGGTTTTTTGTGTTTTCTTCTTGTTATATTCCTACTATTTCCTTTGCACAGGTCAGAGATTAATATGTGTTTTCTTCGGGTACTGCCTAAAAATGTTCCTTTTTTTGTTAAATATTCTGTTGATTTCCTCTGTTGTGTTAATTTCAATATTCCGACTTCCACATTAAAAACAGTTATTGCTTCAACGATTCGCGACCCTGATCAGATTTTATTTAACATGCTTAAATTCTTGATGTAGTAGGAACTTCCATGTTCTTTCTATTAGAATTTTTCCTGAAGAACTATACTGTCCTGGTCTCTCTTCGATCAACAATTCCTAAGTTGCCTATTGTTTTCTTGATGTTTTTTTTCTTTACGTACTTTGTTATTGAAGTCACCTATTATAATAAATAAATACATACATACTTGAAGTGATTTTAGTAGTGTCTAATCTCTGTGTCGGACCCCGTTGCCATTGACAACCCCCGCTTAAACTTGGCAGTGTACCGGGAGTTGCTTTGGCCCTGGAGGTGGAGAGCTGAAAGTTTTGAAAAAAATTACCTTAAAATTGAAAGAGCATTTTTGTAATTTTGTAAAAATTTCCTTTTTTCAAAATAACTTCAAATGAAACGAAACATTTTGTAGTGTATAAAATTGTAGTTCTTTCTTCCTGAAAATTTTCGTTTTTTTTTATTCTTTTAGTTAAGAATGTAGAGAGATATAGCTATTTAAAATTTCTATATGTTCGTCAATATCTCTTTCTCAACCCCTTTCCAAAATAAGGGCTGAAAAAATGTAACAGGATCTTATAGCTATTGAAAGAACCAACAAAATGGCATTTATTCTAAATAATGAAAAAGGTTGAAATATATTTTGAACCATTTTTTTTATTTCATTTTTTACAAGATGTGATTTTCATAAATGTTGCAACTTATACATAAATGATATGCTATAAAATTAAAACAGTAAAGAAAAGTTTAATATCACATTTGAATAAAATATGCCAAATTGCTCAACACAATTGTGTTAAATTATTTTTTGATTATTACTGTTTTAGTGGGTGATTTTTAGGGATTAAAATTTTGAAAATCATCCTTTTTATTATTATTGATGTTTATTTTATTTATTGGAAAGGAATTTCGATTGCAAGCTTGAATTTTATAATTTTGGCAAAATTATAAGTTTCACTGTTTTCTGCCTTCCTTGACTTGACTAAGAGATTTGTTTATAATGTATTCTATTGACAGTTAGTGTACAAATCTTTGCTAATATTGGCACAGTTCTAAAAGCAATTATAGTTTTCTGACTCACGATAATCACTTAGTATTAATTTTGAACTTGTTGAACCTAAATATTTTAGGATAGTTAAAAATAACATGAAAATTAATAAATTGGCAATTAGGCTGGATTTTGATTACTGTAGTCAGTTTAAAAGCTGTTGTATTTTAATGTAATTTCTCTCTCCACTAAAAATCGTATTTTTAGGAACAATTCTGAAACAACAAATGTTTGATTACCCATATCAAAAATTACATTCTTTACTTCATTTGAGAATAGTTTTTGAAATACTTTTTATATTCAGCAAAAATTGTTTCCCAGTTCGTATTGAAATAAATGCAAACACAAGGCAACAAAAAATAAAATGAGTCTGCGAAACCAAGAACTGAAAAACATAATGCACCTAACAAAAAACGGCCAGGTACTTAGGAAACATAAAAAAACAGTGATGAAGGTAGCACCTGTTCACTCGTTCTTTATTGAAATCTGTGATCCACATTTTTAGAGGGCGTGTGATGTTTTTTCTTCCCACCTCGACATAAAAGGAAGCGGATATGCAATATCAGGAAATATGGGGTCGTTCTTTATGTAATATACGGTCGAATTCGTGAGATAAGCTATAACGATTTTAAAGTTTGTCATTGCAAATATTTATAACATGTAATATTTATTTAAATTTGTGAGTTATGTTTATTTCCATATAACGAATCAAAATTCATTTACAAATTCTGGCTACGTTCTTGCGCTATAAAATACAGAATAATAATAATAAGAATTTAGTATTTTTTTTATTTATTCGTGATAAAACCACTAGTTCTCAGGCTTCTGCGCCTAATTGATGAGACCCGGAAAAATCGAAAGCTTCCATAATCCACTCTAAAATATCGTAGGGTTAAGGTTAACCCGAATCCCAGTTAGGCGAAGAAGCCTAAGAGCTGATGGTTTTATCATAAATTGATATTTCTAGTAGTTCAAGATGTGATTCTACAAATAGAGAGAACAAAATTCGTTCAAATTTCCAAAAGCACAAAGGCTGTGCCAGTGTCTGGATTTTTTAAAGTTTCACACGATCTGGAAGATTTTTGTCTTTGACTTACTTTTTTGACTTTTGTCCTTTTTCCAAATTTTTTGTGAATTTTCAACAATAACAAATTCTTCTAAATCTACTAGTCACAGGGTATTTTGTCCTGGTTGAAGAAGTAGTCGAAACAAGTTCCAAACTTTACAAGTTTTCGAACCAAAGAATATTTTTGCTTCTTTGGATTCTCAGAATTTTTCTTTGAAAAAAAAAGGTCAAACGCGCCACAAAATTCGTGGAGATTTGCGAAGTCCCAAAAGTTCTTTGCTATTTTCAAATGAATCCAAAGCCATAAACTGGGATTCGAGTTTCACCTTAACCAACGATATTTTATATCACTCCGGATTTCTGCCTCTGTCACATCTCAGCAATTTTCTCCTAAACTACTGGACGAAGAGGTTGAAATTTGGTACCAATGTATAGTTTGGTGACCCGATCAGGAGTACATATCGTAAAAGAAGAAATTTTGATTTTAGGGGTACTTCTGGGGGATCATCGAAAGTACTTAGCCTAAAATTTTGAAAAAAATAGGAAATATATAACGTTATCCGAACTTTACAGGAAAAATAAGAAGAAACCATTAATATTAATTTTGAGGGGCAAATTATAGAATTAACTGAAAATATAAAAATAAAAAAATTTAAACACATCATATAATACATCAAATGTAAGATCCCATTCTGAGGAACACAAATATATTTTTTTATATTTAAGAATATTAGTTAAAAAGATATTAACGAAAATATACCAAAATTTACCCATATTATAATATGGGGGGGGGGTTATATCCGAAACTATAAATGTAAAGTTTTGAAAAAAAATAGAGGTATAGGGTCTGACCTGAAGTTTACTGGAAAATAAGGAGAAACCTCTACTTTTAATTTGGGGGGCAAATTACAGAATTAAATGGAGAATAAAAAATTATAATTGTTTCGAACGGATCATGTAATATATCAAATCACAGTGCTCTTTATGGCGAATACAAATATGTTTTTTTAATTTATTTAAATGAATATTTTAAAATACATTAAAAAATATTAAGAAAGTTACCCATTCCCCCCGTTATTCCCCAAACTATAAGACCTAATTTTTTTGTTTACAGGAAAAATATGAATAAATCCCAAATATTAATATTGGGGGCCAAATTATAGAATTACATAGAAAACAAAAAAAGGATTTTTTAACGCATCATGCTATACATCCAATGAAAGGGCTCATTATGAGGAATACAAATATATATTTTTAAAATTAATTGTTTAAAAGTTATTAACATAAAGATATAAAAAAATTTCATATCGCGCTTTATTTTGAAAATAATTAGGGGTACTGGGGCTCACTTGAAATTTATAAGAAAAATTATTAGAAAACCCCCATAGTAATTTTAGGGACAAATTATACAATTAAATGGAAAATAAAAATTCAATTTTCAAACGCATCATGTAATATACCAGATAAAAGGCTCATTATATGAATTACAAATGTATCATATTTTTAAATCATTTGTTTCAAAGATATTAACAAAAATATTAAACATCGATTTAATTCCCACCTTTAAATTTTGTAAAATATATTTTATTGGTATTTTTAAATAATTTGAATAACAGATTTAATAATTTATAATTTAAAACTTGACCTATTTTGCCCTTTATCTTTCAATCTACCGAGGCTCAAAACTCAGACAGTAGATTATAAAAGGCTTCTCTGAAAGTTTATTATTAAAATAAAACTCTAATGTTAATTTTTGGGCGCCAAATTATAAAATTAAATACATATGTATTCTGATAAAAATCAAGTGAATCCTGAAGCAGATAAAATAAAAAGTCTGTGTATGGAAAATCAAAGTGTATATTTTTTATAAATTTAAAACGCTTCCTTTAAAAGATATAAGGGTAAATACGAGTATAAGAAAATGCACTCATTCCCTGCTTGTCTGAAACTGGATTATTAGAATCTTGAAGGTGGTACGGAGCCAGCGTTAGCATTCGTCACATAATTATCGTACACAACACATAATTCAGCACATTGTACGTTTAAACATTGAGGTGTTGTTATGTGGCAAAATTGTACGATAATCCACTTTCCATCACATAAGTATACGATAATTTTACTCTTGTCAAATAATCCTGCTTAAATCGAAATTTTCACTATGCTGCCATATCATTTTTTTCCTGCAGCTTCGAATACAGAATTTCAAAAGCCATCTATTGTCTGGAACTATTAACAATATTTTTTGTCTAAACGGTCGTTTCTACCTTAGAGCATATGCTTCTGAACGTAACCTGAAAAGCAGAAATGTCGTGGCGAGACTAGAAAGAGAGAGCAATAAACAGAGTTATCTCACTTGGTTGGTAGAACCAGCCAATGAATTACATACTGGACGTAGCTTATTGAAAGTAACTCCCAATCGAGTGAAATAGCCTCTTGCTCTCTCTTTCTAATCTTGGCACGATAATTGTGAGTGCTAACTCGAGAAGTAGAAGCTCTAGGTTAGTACTTAGTCTTTTGCAGACAGAATTTTCATATGTGCCCTATTTGACCTGTTAAGCGAAGGGTGGCGTCACGTGGCGGTTGGTTTCAAAAAATTGCATGATACTTATATTGATAATCAAATTAAAGAGTATTGTGTAATATAAAACTGAAATAAAACAGTTCAATGTTTGTTTGTAGCTGGATCAAACTCACATCTTGATAAAAATTTAAAAACAAAAATTATAAAATTATATGATGAACTTTTATTTTTTTTTATTCGTCTTGACAAAATGAGGAAAAAATACGATTTGATATTTTCATTGATATTTAACGGTCAACAAACTACAGGTGAAACATATGTACCGCTAATTATTTTTTTAACTTATTATTTTCGGTTTGCCAAAAAAAAAAAAATCATAAAACAACAACATTTTTTAACACTGTACATTTTACAACTACAAATTCATAATATTTAAATTTAAAACGCTGAAAGGTTTTTTAAATTTTTGTACGATAATTTTTTCAAGAATACGATAATTTTACAACCCTGAGCACATAATGCTGTTGTTCAAGAATGCCAACACAACGGAGCCCTTAGTATGCGAGTCCAACTCGCACTTGACCAAATTATTTTTTTTTATTTTCTTCTAGTAAAAGTGGAAAGTCTTTGTACTAATACAACACTTTTGTCATCTTTTAGGAATTGTAGGCACAGAAACAAACTCTTTTTCACGATAAGTTATACATGTGTTTATACACTGTGACATAACTTACCATTTATATTTGATTTTATAATGAATTGAAAATACGAAAAAAAATCTTTAAAAATTATTTTAATCGAAAATACAGCTGATTCCCAAGAAATTTAAAACAATTTCTTCCTTTTAGTCAACTACCTTATTCAAGATATAATAAAAACTTTATATAATAAAAACTATATTACGGGCCCTGCATGCTGATAACAATATTCAGTCGGTTCTAAATTTGAAGTGCAGACAGTGGCTACCTACTTCCCTGCAAGAGCAAATAAACAAGTGTTGCCTTAATTAAACAGTAATTTCCATTCATATCTCTCCCCAATAGAAAGAGAAACTCTCTAAAAAGCACAAAAAGTGTTAGGGCTGAAATGAAACTGTTAAAAAATGCATTGAAACAAACATAACGGCCGATTGCTCCATTAATTTTTGATGAATAGTCGTGAAAATTTATTGCCAACGATGAAGTGCCGCTAAAAAGAAAAGGAAAAAATCAGTATAGGTGCAATAACTTCATTTTTGTATCCCATAAAGAAACTAAAATAGTTAATATTTTGTGACTGGTTTTCTTCTTTTCTAGATCAAGTTGCAGATTTAATTCCGAGAAACTAGGTTTCAAAATTAATGCTACTACTGCATCATTATTTACCACAAAATCAAAATTCTCATGTCAAAAGTTCCAATTTATGATTAAAGATTTTTATAAATGTTGGTTTTCGTTGTCGCTAGTTCAAGTTGTGGGGATCGGTACGTTCGGCTTCCGAGTAGTTCGGATGCTAACTCACGCGTATTGCACTATGTTCAGAAGCATTTTAAACATATTTCAGGAAAGGACCACGCCCCCAACACGGAATTTTAGTTCCCCGTCGAACTGGTTGCCACTGTTTTTTTTGATACTATTCGATCTTCTCGTAAAAATTTTTCATGTACACAATGCTCATGAAAGCCTCGAAGAAGATCTGGGAGGGGTGTAAACTGTCTAGGGCTTAAAAGTCGATAAGAGTTTGAATGCATGAAAGGTAATTTCGCACAAACTGTATCACCACACAGGGATATTTGGGGACGCTAATTACAACTAGCCCGTATCATGTCAAGTTCAAGGTCATCTCAAGGTCAAACTATGAAAAACCCGTTAGAAAAATGTGAAATAGCAGATAAATAGGTTTTTGAGCTCACTGAATATGAACATTGGGTTTCGCGTAAGCCTACAAGATCACTTAGAAGTCATTTTAAGTCATATGAAGGATAAAATGAGAAAAATATTTTATTAAGAGCAACACGATATTTCAAAATGTAAATAAAAAGATTGTTATATATTTGCAATAAGTTTCATGCTGAATCTGATTTTTACAGTGACATTGAACTTTATAAGATGAAGGAAAGCATTTACGCACACCCTATTCTAGGGACTAGCAGTCGCCATACTCACCAATACCTCATCTATCACAAGCACTGACCGCGGTTGTATCTACCTATGCCTACTCAAGGTAAGGCTTAAGCCCGGCCAGTTAAGGCCATCCTGGATCATGTGTAGTTTCATCAATTTTAAATTCTTCATTTCCCTCTCGTGACAATACATCTTCTATGTAAAAGGGAGATATATTCAATTGATATACACCAATTGATAAATCTTCTAGGTAGTCATGTGTAAGTGGTGGCAAATCTAACATATGATTCTGATTGAGAGAAATCCACATCACATTTCGTCTTGCGAAATTCTCCTCTATAAGGCGAGTTTGCAAGTTATTTGAAGTTTCAACTTTTGCTAACATTGTCTGAGCTCTCAGGCTGCACCTTCCATCAAGATCATAGTTCGATATTTGGTAATGATTGCCCCAGCTATTAGGTAAAAGTCCCGAAAGTGAATAACCTGATTGTATAGAAAAAGAATAAAAAAAAATTAAATATGAACTTTATAAGAATATTACGCGCTTCAACTACCCACCTACATTTAGTAACAAGTCTGGACTTGTTAAGTACCTTTGGCCTTGTTTTAATAAAACAAACAGTAGTCATTAAACTATTCTTAGCTACCTAAATTGTCGACAAATTAGTTACCTACCTGTAACTTATAATAGTTTATTTAATTTCGAATATACGTTCTTTAGACAATAAGACAGTACTCTAACAAATTTCTTCTTTAGGGTGGTGAAAAGAGGCAGTAACGATTTTTGTGAACATGTTATATTTCTGAAACCGAAAGTGATAAAGATGTGATATTTAAACTAAACATTTCAAAATAACCAGGTGTTTGATAATTGCATGATTGTCTGAAAATTCAATTTTTGAAGGGGACCAATAAGGGCAATGTTCTTAGAAAAATAAATTATTTTTGAAATCGAAGGCTAAAAGTTCGGAGAAATTAATAATCCAAATGAAACAGGCTTGGGAAATATTTTAGAGATTTTTTCTTCGAACAAGTATGCTATTTCGTCATACTGAATAAATTATATTATTAAATGGTGACAAAGAGGAACTATTTTTATAAAATGTTCAGAGATCGAAAGATGAAGTGCACAAATTTCTTAACATATTGTCACAGAAAATTATAGCTACGCCCAAGAGGCGACACCTTATATGCAAATTAGTTGTCACTATCAGCAAATGGTGATCGATATTGCGGGAAAAATCTACCTGTTTCTAAATTAGTGACATGGGGCAAACTGGAAAACTCTTGAACATCAAATTGTGTATAAAGAAGTGTTCTGAGACAAAATTATTTCCTTAGAGCATGTACTTTCTGGAGATAGCCTGCAGTGCACAAATGTCGTGGTAAGACTAAGGAGAGAGAACGCAATAGAGAGGGCAAGAGGCTATTTCACTCGGTTGGGAGCTGTTAAATACGTTCAGCATGTTGTTCATTGGTTGCCACCACCCACTAAGTGAAATAGCCTCTTACTGTCTCCATTGCCCTCTCTTTCTAGCGTTGCCACGATTTTATGCTTGACAGGCTATATCTAGATATATTTTTTACTACGTTAATTAAAACATTTATGTTACACAATATTAGGTTATTTTAAATTTCTAATTTTACTAAAAATTGAACTAGATTATCTGAAAGATTTCTGGAGAAGAAAAGTTGCATTTTCATTTTGTGTTTATACAAAGAGTATATGTTTTCGATAGGTTGTAGACAGAAAAAGAAAACCTAAAAATAACAGTTTTTCATCAACAAAAAACTAACACAGTGTTTGGTACTTCAATTTTTCGTTAGATTTAATATAACTATTACTTTGGCTCCTATATCCCTCCAAACCTCTACAACATCTTAAACTGCACCTTTTTTACTCTATTTTAGAAACCCATACTTGGCAAAAAACGTTACAGCATATTTACACCAGTCAATAGAGATTTTTGAGTTACATAAAATTAAACAGCAAACCATGTAAATAATAGTTTGTAAGTCATAACTGACATATTTTAACAGAAAACTAGGAGAAGTATGGGATATTTTGATTTTTTCCTTATAGGGTAAAAAGTAATGATCTGTTCATAATGCTGTCAATAGAAAGAATATTTAGCAGCATCCATCTTGAGTCCTTATAAACTTAACATCAAACTATCGGTTTGATGATGACTAATATTTCAGTATTAGTTGCCAGAAAGTTATAAATTAAAAAAAAACACTTTTGAGCAGTTTACACTGAAAAGATTATCCAATCAGAATGTATTAACACTCATTAAGAAGGATTTCTTATTCTCTACGGCATTAACGATTCCTTTATTACTTTTCATTATATAAGCAAAAAAACAAAACAAATTTGTATTTTTGCGGGTTTTTATTATTTAAATAGTTTACTTCTCCGAGTTTGCTCTTAAAATGTAATGTTTGGTGTAGTTTGTATTCAAATGAGTAATGAGAATAAGCATCCGCGTTAGCTCCTAATGGACGAATTATTTTTAAAGAATACGCGAAGTATGAAGGCCTCTTTATTGAAAACAAATATTAAAAGACATATCGGGCTAGTTGGAGCTTATTTAAGTATACAAAGCCTGTAACTGAAAAAAAAATTCACAACATATTTTTCTGACAAAAAAAATTGACCCACTGCTGACGGTTTGGGAAAAAAGTAATATTTTGATCATATATATATATACATATATATATATATATATATATATATATATATATATATATATATATATATATATATCATCATCATCATCATATGCAGCTAATTTCGACCATTATTTTATGGTGTAGTGTATATATAGTACTAGTATTCGAGTAACTAGAAGCGAAAGCAGAATGCTACGAGAATTCTGCGAACCCACCTGAAGACGGCACATGTGACTCTGCCGAAACGTCGTCATTTTACCATCGATCCCGGCAGGGATCATTTATCACCTATGCAGATGAATTCCCGGAAACCATCTAAAACATATATATATATATATATATATATATATATATATATATATATCTTATTTTGAGTAATGTACTTTACATAGTTGATTCGACGTAAACCGTTAAAGATAAATGTAAGTCCGAATATTAATTAATTAAACAACATTCGTTAATCAACGATAATCGCGTAAAAATGCAAATAATTTCTAAGTGAATTTATTTCCATTTATGTATAAATTGTTATTTATTCTAAATAAGGCAACATGGTTAGTTTTAAAATTAAGTGGGTACATTCTGAGTTATCTGAAATTCCTACCATCCTGTTAAACTAGCATGACACTGTAATTGCCACGAAAAGTTAATTAATTGCTTCAACGTAACGAAGGCAAGAAATAAAAACAGTTATAGTTGGATATATAACACTAGAGAAGTTACCCTGGAAATCATTTGTTAATATTTATTTGCGAAAAAATATGAAAGTTTAATAGAGTACCCGAGCTTCAGAAGTCTTTAGTTTCTTAAGAAAATTTATTGCTGACAGTTAGAGTTCTATGAAGCAGAAGAATTTATACCACCGTTGGAACGATATATATGTGATAACAGCCTCTCGACAAGAAAATAAATAACGGACAGTTTCTTTCTTTTTTAAGGCAGGCTCATATGAAGACAAACGTAATTGCTGCAGTAAACGTTATACTATTTGAAAAACAGATAATAGGGACATGGACGTAATTATAAAACCACACGTGCACATCATTAGAATATATTCGCTAAAAAACGTATTCTCGATCTGGTTTGTTATTTGTCTTTTAACAATCTAAAGTTGACGATTGCACTAGTTGACAATCTTTTTTCAAATTTAACAACGTACGAATAAAAAGGATATTAACTTAAATCAACAATTAAGGTCACATGTTAATAAATAGTCTCAATAATTTTATTTTAATCTTAATTTTTTGTGTAGTAAATAGGTTTTCAAGAGTGTATGTATATGTATGTTTCTCTTAGACTAATTGTTTGTGGCAAATTGCAACTGATAATGGAAATAAGCAATAAACAAAAGAAAGACTTCACATTACTCCGATATAAATTATAATTGAAAATATATAAAATCTGGAACAAATATACAATTTTTGGTTTTATGAATTTCGTCATTGACTGGGGAAGAATGGCTCTTAGAATGTCCATGTTTATACAAAATTCTAGATATTCATAACGTTGCATTTAGCGCCATTTTTGCATATGTAATTATGTGGACTGTAATTTATAAGAGGTATTGATCCAAGTTATACTATTTTGGAGAAGTTAAAATCTTATAGTGCATAGAATGTTTCCAGTGCATAAATATGTAACGGTACAATTATTATGATAAATTAGGCAGACTTACCAGAAAGGTAAAAGGGTGTATGTAAATACTATATGTAGATCCAGTATGTAGTTCCGTCCATAAAATGTGCACACAAAGTCAGGGACCGTAAATATTATAGTTCGAACTGTTCGGCATGACATTCGATGCGAAAGTCGCCGTTGACCCATTCAACGATAAAGTATGTAGTTTTTTTCCAACATATAGTACAGGGAAGGAATGAAAATAAAAGGAATTTAAGGATATCAAAACCTAATTCCAGCAAATAAATAAATAATACATTCAGTCTAATGCATTTGAGTATTCAATTTATATAACCCGCAAAAAACTAAATAAATATTCATTAAATAAACAATGAAGACGAAACAATTAATATAGAAATCACACATGTTTCTGTTCAGTGCTAGTATTCCAAAAATATAAATTTCTCCAGCATCGTCGTGTCCTGTAAATTAAAAAAAAAACGCATTTCACATCATTCCATTGGACTTCTTGAAATTCCATATGTTTTATAGTAAGAACTATTAATAACAGAAACTTATCCTCTTCTGGACTATATTCACTCAAATGCTTTTGAAGATTTCCTCAGAACTGCACTGACGCTCATATAAATGATTTTTTAGCCCTCTGCTTATCATATTTACACCTACACGGTGTTGTTCAGTGCAGATTTCTTTTATTTATTTCTATCTCGTTTTTATACATCTTGTTGAATGCTTCCTAGACTAAAGACATTAGTGAAAATTGATGGCTGTAGAAGTATGGCTTCACCAAGTCAGGTTCCATTTACATATTCAGATGCCCTGTTTGTCTGACTGTGACAAATAAATACATTCTGATGCTTTTAATATTATTGTTATAAATCCTGTTCAAAATAATTCTCTCGTTGACATTCAGTCCAAATTGTTTCAAAACCTGACATTAAATTTATTAATTTCCATTTATTCTCACTTTATTTTTAAATAACGAAATCTCTCAAAAATATGTTGTTGGCTAAATGAACAAATAATAGGTAAAAAAATATAAAAAGACTTACAATTTTTATTAATAAATTAATTTGCACATGCCTCTATGTACAGTTAATACCACGATTAGCTGAGTAATTCTGTATAAGTCATATGTCTGAGGGGCTCCAGTTTTGAAATATTTGACAGATGCAGCCCTTCACAAATGAATTAATTTTTTAGAAACAAAGAGGACCAGGACAAAACAGGACAAAAATTGCCAGAATTTGCCTGAATCAGGTGTGCTCAGAAATTAACGCCGAGTAGGGCCATTTTTTTAAGTGGCAATCCCTTTTTTTGCAACAGCAGTGGATTCTACACCAAAATATGGGGAGTTTATGCTTGCAACCCCACACCTAATTTAAACGCTATTTATACAAACTGGGAAAAACTAAAATTTCAGTGTGGTTATTAGAGATAGTATTATCAGTAGACTTTTATCAACAAGAAACAAATGCTGAAGTGTCAACAAACAATCTTTGCTAATTATTTGAAGTTAAAGCATAATTATATCGAAAGCATTTATCATGTCCCGTTTTGGGTTTAGTAAGAGTTAGTAAAATTTGTTAATAATTTACGGGGAATGCAATAAAGTTATTAAAAAATCCTGTAAGCCTTCCGTTAGCGTTACCCGGATAGACCAACACCCACAATTCATTCACAATTGCAAATCACAAGGGCTGTTTGTAAAAAAGATAGAAAAAAGGAAACCTGCGTTGATAATGAAGAGAATTAAGTTACAGTATTGGCATGCTGCAGAACGTATATAGAAAATTACTTAGTAGTTACAGAAAGACATATAGGAATAATGTTTTTGCTGTAATTAAAAATTGCGGTGTGCGTCTGTTGCATTTCTATGATGACAATTTGAATGGTAAGCTTATTAGAGATCGAAAAAAATATTTATATTCCATTTATTTTCAGGTCTGATATTTCGAAATTTTACAAAACTATTTACATCCATTAGATTTGACCTAGAATCAGCTGTGGGATCAGCACGTTGGAGCCGCATCTCAAAATTTTGCACCTGTGAATAACTTTTTAAACAATCAATATGAAATTAGTTGGGATAGCGAGCAATGGACCTCAAGGATGGTCTCCTCGTTCTCCCGATATCACTGCGTTAGACTTTTGTGTCCAGGGTCGAATATAAAATACTGTCTATGCTGCACTGCTAACAACACAAACAGAATGCCAGGAAAGAGTTAAGAATGCATTTTAATCTTTTTTCCCACAAGAAATTCAGAGTGCCACACATGCCGGATTTTTAAGGAGAATTCGTAAATGTTTGGGAATTGAAGACAAACACTTCGAACATTTAATACAGTTTTTTCATATTCTTGTCATATATTTCAATTTTACTTTATAAATTTATATCCATTGAAAACGAAATCCGACAGGATTTTGAAACGTTTGTTTTAAAATATACACAAGTTTGAACTCTGATGTGGTATTATTCCCAAGAAAATCTAAAATAAACTAGAAGATGCCACAAATAACATTCAGAAAACAACTTGTTCCTGGTTGTTGTTCTATGTAGTTGTAAGCATTAAGTCTTCCTATTTTTAGCGTGCATTCCACCGGCTTAAAAAAAAGAGTTGTCATTTGAAAAAAATGAGTTATTCGATTTTCGAAATAACCGAATTCGGCGCCAATTTTTTCAAGTTTTATTCTGACAAAATTTTGAGACTTTTTGACATGACCCTCTTTGTTTCCAAAAATTCTGTCAAAATTTTTAAAAAAATTTAAATATCTCACAACTGGAACCCTTCAGACATACGATATTTCCAATAAAATGACATTGAAATTCATTGTAGATTCTATTATTTTTCATCATATATAAAACAATGGAACCATACTCAGATATCTTATAAGAATTAAAAGTTATTATTTCAGTATTATTTTATCAAATTTATTATCAACAGATTACCTGTATTCTGTATTCACATTACGAGCAAATAGTTGGCACTGGGGCCTCTTACCAAAAGTTGTATTTTTAATGAGAATGATGTTTACAAAATTGACTTTAGTTTTATAAGGTTTGTTCCATATAATCAAGTTTAAACAATTTAGTAAAGTGACTAAGTCTGTGATTGACATTGAACAACCGAAACTATATAGTCACAAGTTTTTCTATCCATTCATTTCACCAACAAAAAGTAAAGCTTATTTGATCGTCATGGTTGAATATTACAAAGTAAGGATCCGAATATATAATTTTTTCATAATTAAATTTAAGTAAATTGTAAAAATTTTTTATTAATTTTGAGTATCTGGAATTATTCCAGTTCACGAGTAAATTAGATTGGCAATAAATATGTCGAAAGCAAAAATGATTAATCAACATTTATTTTATGTTTCCATACAATATTCTGTATTACATATTGTAAATCCGACCATAATGATAATTTTAATTAAATACTAACTTAAGCATGACCATAATTCGCTTTTGCTATAAGGCAACAAACCTAATATGATTTCATTTACAAGAGTGTACGTTTTTGTGTATAAAGCTGTATTTGGAATTTCTTCTAATCATCAATATTTTATACAGGACTTTCTGCAAAATTTGTTGCTTGTTCTATTAGCCCATATACCGACATCCTTATGACCAATAAGAACACCGGTAGAATATTGAATAACCAAACTTTCTTCGCGATTCAGCATTTATATTCAGTACAATTACCCGCTTGTTTCAACCTATGCAAATAACTGAAAATGTAGACTAATAACCGCATTTCCAATAACTGTTAACATACATGAGGGATTTGTTTTACAAACAATGCCTTATTTCACCTGAAAATTACAAATTTATCTCAAATGGTGGTTTCTATCTGCCTCATTATCGAGAATATTTATTAGCTCGACCTTAGTGAAATTTGTTAAACTTAATTGTGAGGCAAGAATACTAATTTGGTACTGGTCAACAACTAATTAGTTGCTAACATATGTGTTTCTTCAGTTATAATGCAGATTTTGTGAACGTGATTTTTGTATGTTTGTATTTAGGTCGATGAAATATGTTAAGAAAAGAAAATATAATAATAGATTATGTTGAAGAAAATAAAGTGTAAATGTTAAAATTGTTACTTTATTCATATTAATAATATTAATTCAATTTACTAAAATTCCCAAAAATTATGTATATATACAATAACGTAGAATTCAAGGATGATGAAAAACATATTTATTTTTTGAGGGAGAATTATATTTCTTTTGATGAAATATAACTACACAAAAATACAACAAGTTGCCGTAATAGTTTGTGTTACCAAAACCAATTAACGAATGAAATAGTAAGGGAACCCGAATTTACCAAGGCAAATAGCTCAAATTTAACGAAAATTGATCAAGTAATCCTGTTTCAAACAAGAATTTTTACTGAGCAACTTTCAGGAATGTCGAGGCTTTCTTGTAGGTAAAAATAAATTAATTTGTTAGTACAAGACAGCATTTCGGAAAAAATATAGCACAGTTAATCATCCACTTATCGAAAAATCAGCCTAAGACTCATTGGAACCCTGGGCAATAATAGAGGAGGTAGATCATGCACGTAAAGAACACAGATAAAAAATATACTAAAAAATAAAATACCATTAAGAAAGAGGTGATACAATTTCTCTGTTCACCCTAGCCCTAGTCTTCAAGAAATTGAATTGCACTAATGTGGAACTTAACATCAATGGAGAAAGGCTCTCCAGTTTAAGATTCGTAGATGATATGGTCCTAGTAGCTGAAAAAGAAGATCTAACACGAATGTTAGTAGAAATAGAAAATTAGTTTAAAAATATAGGATTAAAAATGAATCTAGATAAAACAAAAATAATGAATGAGTTTAAAAAAGATGCTGCTTATAATAAATGGAAAATAGATACAAAAGTTTAAGAATATATATATATATACTTAGGACAACAGATAGTAATTGGTAAACGAAACAGGGACAGTCAAATCAAAAAAGAAAGATGAGATGAGCTCGGAAGACTCTCTCACATATCAAAAAATAAAAGAAATACCGCAACATTTTAGAACCAAAATATTTTACATATCCAGAATTCCCATCATTATAAATAGAGCACAAAGATGGACTCTCACACAACACATAACGCATTGACTACAAACAGCACAGAAGGCAATCGAAAGATCGATGTTGGGTATCTCATTGAGAGACCAACATCGTAATGATTGGATATAAGTAAAACTACTCACCGACATAATTGAGATATTTACCAATCTGAAGTGAAGCCATGCTGGTCGCGTTGCGAGAACTAAAGATGAACGATGGAATAGTAAAATTTTCATATGGTCACCGTGGGACAGAAAAAGGTGAAGAGGAAGATCGGCTATTAGACCGGTAGATCTGAATAAGAAAATTCCTAGAAGATTTTCCTGTGAAAATCAGAATTTCCAAACAAAAAAAGGAGGTGCTGCGACGACTTTCTGAGTCATGTTAAGAAAACGATAGTTTACCATCGAGAGTAGTAATTAGTCTGAGGGTTGAAATCGATATATATATATATATTTGTTTTTAAGTTTTCGCGGGCACTAAATGTTTTAGGTGGTTTCCGGGAATTCATCCGCGTAGTTGATAACTACGATCGATGGTAAAATGACGACGTTTCGGCAGAGTCACATCTGCCCTCTTCAGGTCGGTTCGCATAATTCTCGTAGCCTTCTGCTTTCGCTTCTAGTTACTCGTATTCGAGTCATTTTACCATCGATCCCGGCAGGGATCAGTTATCAACTACGCGGATGAATTCCCGGAAACCACCTAAAACATATATATATATATATATATATATATATATATATATATATAAACATGTAAGAAAAATTATTAATTTTGAATGATTTTCTGAGTCCTGCCAACTAAATGAATCAAACATATTTATATCGTAATAACCAAAAAAATGGTCTCAGGCCTTCTAGGGGATAATTGAATTTTCACTCGGAAAATTGTGCGGAAAATTTCCATCTTTTTTCTGTTTTTTCAGAAGTGTCCCTAGCAGGCGGAATGGGATTATTTTAAGATAAATTTTTTTAATTATTGTAGTTGGCAGGACTCAGAAAATCATTCAAGAATTAGACATTTTCCCTACATATTCATATATGGATTAACTCTTAGACCCATTACTACCCTCCTGCCAAAAAAATGTTCGTCATAAAATCGATGGTAACCTATCGTTTTATTAACAGTTTTTGGTTTAGAAATTCTAATTTTCACGTGAAAATCTCATAGGAAACCCAAGGATTTTTTCACGAATTGTTAGTACCTCATACAACCTTTCTGTACTCCCGAAGGCAGGACTCATAAATTCGTGGTTGAACTTCTAATTCAGATCTCTCGGTCTATATCAGAAAGTAAGACGATATTAAAAATGTTATATAATAAACTACATAATTTTTTTATTTCCTTGCGATAGATTGTACCATCATTACGAAAACAAGCAGCTAAATTGTTTTTCATGATATAGTGGTGAATTAACTAGCAGGTTAACAAGGATTGAGCCTAGGGCAGAGCAGATTTTAGGAGTGGAGGATTTTAGGTGCCGCAGATTTTAGGGGCAACAAATTTGCTGGCCTATTTTTAACATCGGATCTTCATAACCTGCGCAAGGTTGGGCTCACAGATCCTTCTCATGTTGTGTACATTGTAATTAATGTAGAGATGGAGGGACGTACTCAGATTGCAACGCCGGCAACTCATTTGTGTTACAGTTGTCAATCGTTCTGTCTCAATCTGTTCGGTTTTCAAAAAGTTCTCGTTCGGAACGAATCAAACTGAAACAAAAATACTAATCGGGAAATCTTCTTTTCGACTGCGAGGTACTTTTGTGGTGCTGTCAACAAGTAAATTACTTGTTCTTAAATAAATACGAATTCGTATCCATTCTAATGTCTCAATTCATTAAGAATCAACACATTATGAATGTGCATTTTGGAAAAGTTTGACAATTGTCTCCCATTACTGGGATTATCCACATCTTCTGTATGCCGAAAGTATATTATTGTGTAAGTAGCAGACATTACCGCGTCTTATTAGTCGTACATGATTGAGCTCTGATTAACTCATACAAAAAACTATTTCTTGTGCAATTTTGATCAAATTGTCGGATTGGCAAGCAAAATGTTATTAAACAAACAACCTTCGGATTAAAGTAAATGCTTCCTTTAAAGTGTTCATATAAATATATAAAAGCATTGAGACATTTATTACACATTGTTTTCTTGTAAAGTTTTTTATGTGTTATCTTATGAGGGATCATACACCACCCTTTGGAATTCGTATTGAAGAATATTAACGAAAGTTAGGTTATATATTTCATTGTGTATTTATCAAATTACAAAATTGAGGAATTAAGAATGAATATATATAAAGAATCCATCTAAGGAAAAACTACTTTCTGCAGCTACCGTTTTAAGGAACCAGAATTCGACAAACCAGTCATGTAAATATTCGGATTTAATTTTAAAAAAGGAATTGCTGATGGCCAAATATACCTTTCTGGCATAGCTCAGATTAAGGTGCGCCGGAATTTTCGAATCAATCCAACTGTTCCCCGCAATACAAAATTGCGATTAAGCAATGATTCCTGACTAATTATGTGAACAAATGAAATGTCAAACACTGTCCGATTAAATGGAAGTCACCCAAATAACTGACATATGATTCTTTCTATGAAGTCGCTTATTAATAAGATAAAGTTTGTGTTACTTAAGGAACTGCAATAGAGAATCGTCATTCAATGATCTACATTACCCTAGCAACATCGGCTAATGTTCGTAACGAATATGCAAATAAAATGTTATCTACATACAAAACAATAAAACCTTGCTTAATAAAAATGTAACGTCATATTACACATGCCAAAATAATATAGAATTTATCATATTGACCAAGAATATAATCCGCTATTTATTTTCAAATTGACACCTTGTACTGAAAACTTATTTTCTCTGAATTTAGAGAAAGCAGTCATACAGGAACTTTATGAACCCGATCAGGGTCATTAAAATGCTATCTATTTTAATTTTGTAACAAACCATTACTCTCTCGAAATACAATTTATGAACTTAATAATGCAAGAATTCATTTCCCATAAAAGCATGCCTGTACAAAACGCCATTTTGAATAATTAGTCAGCAAGCTGTGTTGTTCGTCTGATATTGACATATGTCACCCACTGGTACACATCCAATTTAACCCCTGCCGATTGGATCGATGGCGTAGCTAACAATATATTTAGTTAAATGATTGCCCCGAAAATGTAAAGCACAATAAAATTTCTTAACAATATTTTGCTCTGTTACTAAACCGTCTGTAGGGAAATCAATATGAATGTGTTATCATGGGAAACTATTAGATTTGTTAAATCAATATAGAAATAAATAAGTTCTACTTCTTTATATAAAGAGTCACCGCATACTATGGAAATATTTGAGCCTTATTTCTGTGGGGTATATATTTGAGTCACCATGCCTAAAACACACACGTAAACATATGTCATAGATATAGATTTAAGTATATTTCAGTTAAAATACCAGGCCTCTTAAAAAAACTTAAACGCTTAGCTAGGTGTCTTCTGAACGATAGTTGTGGCATCTCTGGTTTTTATTTTTTCTGAGTTCTTTGGGAATAACACAATATAAACTTCAAAGTCTGTATATTTCAAAAACTCCAAACGTTTCAATGTCTAATTCAGACCCCATTTTCAATAGTATTAACACAAGTGAAAAATAAATTAAAAAAATAACAGGATTTGTAATGGCGAATTTCGTATATCACATTAATGTCAAATTGTGATTTACGAAATTTATCATTACGAATCTTTTAATTATTTGATTTCTTTTGCATTTGTGTTAATACCATTGAAAACGGGGTCTGATTTAGACCTTAAAACGTTTGGACTTTTTGAAATATAAAGACTTTAAAGTTTATGTGGTGTATTCTAAAAGAATTCAGAAAACATAAAAATCTTAGCTAGATATTCTTTAATAGCTAAACATATAACACTGAGCACTAGATGTTTCGAATATGGGCCAGGTTTTGGCTAAGGGTGGGGCAAATAGAAATGTAGAGCGAGGCCATGCGTAGGTACCAAATAGTGCTTTATACTCAACATTATTATCACATCCATTTTAATATAAATAAAAAATATGTTATGTTTTATTATGTACATTTTTCTTCCATTGAGTATTGACCTGAACTACAAGAGATCGTACGTGACAGGCTGCCTCACCTGGCTACGCATATGGCTTCGAAAATGCTCAACGAAACAATTTATATAAAAAAAATGTCCAGTGAGAGTCAGTTGAATATAGAGCCGAAAATTATTTATGTAAAATAGTTATAGAGAAGTCTGGAAAAAAGCGAAAAAAAATATTAGATGAAAAACAGCAAGCCGAACAACCAAATCTTATTACCTTAATGAAAGAGGAACAACAGAATCTAGTAACTTCAATGAATGACGAACAACAATATCGCATTATATTACTGGAAAGGACAACATTAAATGAAGACTACAAAATAAATTGAGGAAACTTCAAAATCATCAACATATTATTTCAGTTAACAAAACAAAATAACGACATTGTTAATAATAAAATAAATGAATTGGGATCAGATGAAGATGAAGTGATTACTGAAATTCAAATTAGTATGAACCAAGATAACTTTGATCAGCACCAAGTAG
Organism: Octodonta nipae; assembly: GCA_034190945.1. Lineage (NCBI taxonomy): Eukaryota > Metazoa > Arthropoda > Insecta > Coleoptera > Chrysomelidae > Octodonta > Octodonta nipae. Next base: position 44,674,389 of record CM067222.1, on the reverse strand, counting down.
AGAACAGGCTTCACACGCAAGTTCAAGTTAAAAATGGAGAAAATCGAGAAGACATAAAGGCTTATCAGCTTTTTACGGGTTCCGTATATATAATATAGGGATGCCCTTATAATATCACTCCGGATTTCTCCCTTTTTCACATCACAGCAATTTTCTCCTTAACTACTGTACGGAAAAGGTTGAAATTTGGTATCAGTGTATAGTTTGGTGACCCGATCAGGAGTACATATCGTACATGAAGAAATTTTGTTTTCAGGGGTACTGCTGGGGGGAAAAATTTAAAAAATCTACCGGAACTATATGAAGTAAAATTTTGAAAAAAAAAATAGAGATATAAGGAGAAACCTCTACTATTAATTTTTAGGACGGGGCAAATTACAGAATTAAATGGAAAATATAAAATTAAAATTGTTTCTAACACATCATGTAATATATCAAATAAAAGGGCTCAATATGGGGAAACAAATATTTATTTTTGATATTTTTAAAATAAATTATTTTAAAAATATTAACAAAAACACGGAAATTTTTTACAAATGCCCCCTACCTTAACTCCGAAACTATAAACCGTAAATTTTTTTAAAAATTTTGAGATATAGGGCCTCACCTGAATTTTACCGGATAAACAATAAAATAAGATACCCCTAATATTAATTTTAGGAGGCAAATTACAGACTGAAATGAAAAATTTAAAATTAAAATTGTTTCTAACGAATTACGTAATATATTAAATAAAACTGCTGATTACGACAAATACAAACATTTTTTTTCATATTTTTAAAATAAATTGTTTTAAAGATATTAACAAAAATACGAAAATTTTTACCCATTCCCCCTACCTTATCTCCGAAATTATAAGCCGTCAAATTTTGCAAAAAATTGGAGATATAGGGCCTCACCTGAACTTTACTGGAAAAATAAGGAGAAAACCCTAATATCAATTTAGGGGGCAAATTACAGCACTAAATAGAAAACATAAAATTAAAATTATATCTAAGGCATCATATAATATATCAAATCAAAGGGCTCATTATGACGAATAAAAATATATTTTTTTATATATTTTTAAAATAAATATTTTAAAATATATTAACAAAAACAAATTACACATTCCTCCTTTATTCCCTAAACTATAAGACCTAAAACTTATTGTTTGCAGGAAAAATAGGAAGAAATCCCTAATATTAATTTTAGGGGTCAAATTATAGAATTAAACGGAACATAAAAAAATATTTTTTTAACGCTTCATGCAATACATCAAATGAAAGGGCTCATTGTGAAAAAAAACAAATAAAAAATTTTCATATTTTTGAAATTAATTGTTTACAAAATCTTAACAAAAAAAAATATAAAAAATTCTCATTTCCCTCTTTATTTCCGAAACAATACTACCTAAAACTTTGAAAATAATTAGGGGTACTGGGGCTCACTTGAAATTTATAAGAAAAATTAGTAGAAAACTCCCATATTAATTTTGGGGACAAATTATAGAATTAAATGGATAATAAAAATTAAATTGTCAAACGCATCATGTAATATATCAAATAAAAGACTCATTATGTGAATTACAAATATATCACATTTTTAAATGATTTGTTTAAAATATATTAACAAAAATATTAAACATTGACTTACTTCTAAACTTTTGTAAAAAAAATTATTTGCATTTTTAAATAATTTGTCTCAAAAGATTTAATAATTTATTATTTAAAACTTGACCTATTTTCTCCTTTATTTTCCAATCTACAGAGCCTAAAATTCAGACAGTAGATTATAAAAGGCTGCCTGAAAGTTTATTAGTAAAATAAAACCCTGATATTAATTTTGTGTTCCAATTAGAAAATTAAATACATATTTTTATAAACATCAAAGAAATCATGTAGAAGATAAAATAAAAAGTCTATGTGTCTATGTGTGGAAAATAAAAGTATATATTTTTTATTAATTTAAAACGCTTTCTTTAAAAGATATTAGGGTAAGTATAAGAACATGCACTCATTTCCTGCTTGTCTGAAACTGGAATATTAGAATCTTGAAGGTGGTACGGAACCCTTAGTATGCGAGTCCAACTCGCACTTGACCAAATTATTTCTTTGGTCCAATGGTGAATGTAAGTCTCATTATTTTGTCTCTATCTAATAATATAGATCTCTCGGATTACTTCAGTCAGCCTTTTTGTAACAACAAGACCTCTACAATCACTTTCGATACCAGTTCTTGCTATTCCATGTATAAAAAATAATTTGAAAAAGTTTCTAAATCTAGCCAATGGATAACAAAATGTTGAAAATGCTACCAGTGAGAGGCTCTGTGAACTAAACAGTGTTTAATTAAGATTAATATAAATAATATGCCGAAAGTATGTACGTAAATTATTTTTTGAACCTAGCCCAACTTAAGTTCAAAAGTCTCGATTGGCTAGTGAGTTGTGGCGTGGTTTAAAACTATTAAAATATAACTAAAATGCACTTCAATCAATAAACAAGCAATTTCGAATTCGAATTCAACTACCCGTAGCAATGTATATATAATCCATACCACATATACCACAGCGTCACATTCAAAAAGTCATCTGATTGGGGAAAATATATATTGTGTCAATAAAAAATATCCAGACTAAAATCACAGATTGTGAAAAAAGATTTGAGGAAAGTATTGTAAATTAATACGAGAGTAGAAGGATTATGAGAGCCACAGACCAATTTGCATATTCAACACAGCAGAAAGATATATCAGTAGTTGGGTCCCCGTGGATCCCCGGCTCTAGATGTGTAGGCTGATAAGTTTGTTACCTATTGAATAGTTGTAAGAATTTCATTAATATGGTTGCAATATTAACGGAAAAAAACTCGTACAACTATTTAATAGGCACCTAACAAACATATCAACCCTCAAAACCAGTGGCAGCGGTCGCGGGAGCACAACTGCTCATATATCTTTCTGGTGGGTTGAATATGCAAACTGGTCTGTGGCCCTCATAATCCTTCTACTTATGAGGTAAGCTGTGCCAGGGTTTTCAACAGCTTCAAAGTTGGATTATACATACCTGTTTGGAAAATATGATAACTACATAAATAAGGGTTTTTATATTTTTTTATATACTGATAACTAGCATCAGAAAGCGTCGTTAGTCGTAAGTTTATTGGTTGCATGCTAAGAGAAACAAGAAATTACATTATGTTGGTGAATTGATATTATATGCTCGATAACTTTCCCATCTATCGCAAAATTTTTCATATCAGAAGTGTTTTTGTTGAGTTTAGCCCGATCAATGTCACGTCAACTTCTATTATTTTTATATGTAGTATTTTGAAACGAACCAAAAGGAAGGAGGATTTCATTTCTACCATCAGGAATCATTGTCAACGCTTAACTTAGTGCATGAAGCACAATATAAGAAGACATCAAATAAAATTAGCTAATTAACACTTAAAGGGAAAATTATATGTGAGGTCTCACTACATCTCACCAAGAGGACGAGGGGTCCAGAGGGGTCCACATTTTCAGCAAAATATCTCACATAATTTTAGATGCCTCTTTCACACCAGGCCGGATTAACAAACAGCAGAAGGGTATAAGTCAATAAGGACGATGCTAAAGAGCTGCACCGGATAACAAACTACTTCACGATGCTTATTGAGAAATAACTAATTATTCTGTCTGTTTATCGAGTTTTTCTCTCCTCACTTTTTTCTGTAACAAATTAATATTTAAAATTTGTAATGGAGAAAAATTGTAGTCAGGCAGTTTTTTTATATTGTCAGGATTTCTGATTATCCGTTCCAGCTTGTCTTCACATTTGTTCTGAGAGAAAGAAATCATTACACTAGGATCAGTTAGTTTGTGTTGTCGAGATTTATACTCTAACTGTACAGTCGTTGTTAATTACTGTATTAGTTATTTTATTAATATCCGTTCGATGAGTTTGAAATGCAGACCACACGTAATTTCTCAATGCAGTTTCAATTGTTAGTATTTCAGAAGTCATTTCCCGCCAAAATTAAAATCGCAGGTAGATAACTGTTTTGCTATTTTCTCATTTTCTCGCCTCAAATAATATATATCTAATGCTAGAGTACTTGCGCCTGTTTGGGCAGAAGTTAATAGTCATTTTTTAGTTATGTGCAAAAACTCTTCCAAGTTTTAAAATAACCTCTAATAAGCTCAATTTGACTGAGTATCTTCTGTGTATTTGCAATTTAAAGAAATGTCTAATTGTCTGTGTGATGAAAGTAAATGCATATTTCTATTAAAGTGCAATTATGGTATTGCTGATAAAAAAAATTAATATTTCACTGAGGAAAAAATAATTATTGGTAGATAGTACTGAGCAGAATTATGAAAACTTGAAAAAAATTTGGTATTTACTTAAATGCAATCAATAGTCAGATTATGTTAGTTTAGCGGATTTGAAACTTACCAATATGTTGACAGATATAATGACATGCATAAGATATTTTTTCTGAACTTAATGTAAAAAGAGCAAAAACTTAGCAGAACATTGTGATACATATAGAACTCACTATAGCTGGATAGAAAATTATGAAGTATGCAAAAGAATTAGTGGACAAAAGGGAAAGGAAAAATTGTATGAAAATTGCATTCAGAAACCATTAATATTATTTTTCCATAAGAGCTTCACTTGATGATCGGTGTTATAAACTTACTTTACAATCGTATGCTTTTGACTTGTGAAAAGGACAGCATTCAGTGGGCAAAAGAATGGCTTGAAAGGCTAATAGTACAAAACGAACTGTCATTTGCAGAAAGTGCCTGCAATAGTTTATTAAACAAAGTTGAGGGCGTTTGATAGAATGTTCAAAATTTGTCCAATGTTTCAACAATATTAGAAAAGCGGTTGATTCTTGCTTTTCACAAACTTCGAATTCAAATAAAAACATTAAGTACGTTAGGTTCTTATTTCCTCTCAAAAATAGTTTTTATACAGAACAATTAATTTACTCTTACGAGCAAAATGAACTGGCCAAAAAACCAAAACAACAAAATCAAATTAAACAGTAGTTGAAAATTTTTAAAATATATTTCTAGAATGAAAATGCAGAAATAAAAAAGGAAAAATGGAATAAGAATTAGAATAGCAAAATGCGGAAATAATATTATAAAGTTTTTCAGCGTAGGACGCAAATAAGGAAATATTTATAAAATTTATCTAAACAGATTAATTCCCACAAGTGAATGTATTATGGCAGTTAAATCACCAAATTTTAATCCTAAAATGTGCTAACTAAAATAAATGTAGATAAATAATATTTTTATAAATTATTGAATCAATAAGTAAAAAATAAAATTAAGTATATCAAGTTAAATAATAAAGTTACAGTTACATAAACATAGTACTTTTGTAATTTTAATGTTTTCTTAGAAACATGAAATATGAGGTATGAATTGTCACTAAACTTAAAATTTAAACTTTTAACTAAATTATAACATTTTAAAAATTCCATTTTGGTGTGCCTGAAGTAAGTAACAAAGGATGTTTTTTTCTGAAGTTTTAATATTTAACTTCAAGCGTTAAATATTATTAACGATTTTGTTCAAAGGTTTATAATAAAACGGTGTTTTAAAACGCTTCTTCTGTTAATTTTTTTTGATCAAACTACTATCAACAAATTATGATACTAACCTTGCGAGATTTTTCAATCAATTGAACGCAAGATAATATATTGTTTTTATTCAAAAACCTTCATCATTTGCGCTACTGTTTGGTGTCTCTGTACGCTAGTTTTTCCTGAAATTCCTAGGCGTCGCACTTCATTTCGCGAAAAAATATTAGTATGAATAAATTCCAAACAAAAATAATTATTGGATTGGTAGATAATACTGAAGTACAAGTGTTGAAAAGAATTGATATCTTCCATTTTCTTGCAGTAATATTATTAAATACTAAAACATTATGACAACGATATAGTCCGTAAGAACGCTGTAACGGTGAGTACTCAAAAAAGAGAAACTGAAATAAAATAATATTGAAAAATTGTGACTTAAGTAATATCTCAGTAGTGGACTGAAATACAGATTTCTTAATGAAACTGAATTGAATTTATAATATAAAAATATTTAGCAAACGGGAAACATATAAACAAACAATTAAACTATTAAGATATACTGGTCTCAATCGATTTGATAAATTTTATATATAGGAGCAAATGTGACAGTTTATATGTTAAAATAATCATAGAATTTCAGATCACAACCAATTGAATTCTTTCTCAAATTTATACACATTATACCAGTTTAAAGGTTTATATTTTACAATGAAGCTAACGATTTTCTCAGAGGCAATGAATATTCCCACGGAATAAATAGAAGTTAACCGCGAACATTTGTCCGGGTAGTGTTCGCAATCACCTGCTTTTCGAAAAATCAAGCCAACCCTTTTTAAACAGGTGACGGTACAACTTTGTAATGGTATCTTTACCTATTTTATTTACCTACCGATAAATATAAGTTCATTTTGGGAATAATTTGAGCGGTTTTCTCTTGTAACCGTGAGAATAGGTGAGGATGCATATGTTCTTGGCATATTGGTTTCAGATTAATATTTTTCCTAATGATAATTTATATAATACGTAATTTAATGAATTATATATATATATATATATATATATATATATATATATATATATATATATATATATACAATATATATTTTAATAGAAATATTTGGAATATCTGGAAAGTGCATATTTCTTTCTTATATTTGGAGCTTTGTTAGTTTCATACCCCCCTTGGATACGCCAGTGAGTAAGGGCAAGGTTTGGTTTCAGGGTGCACAGTAAGAAATAAATTTTATTTTTGCTGATTGTAAGTGTTTCTTGGAGAATAATTTCTTTGAAGTATCTACTCTATCATCTTGAGAAAAATATTGTAATAGGACCAGCATAGTTAATCTCTATGCTGATTTCAACTACAATAGAATATTTTATCGACACACTTATTGCCATCTCGATTCATTTTCCCTTTGTTGCTTTTAATCCGTTTTGGTAATTTTTTATTGTTTTAGTTATTTTTAAATGTTTTATTTTCAACTTTTTAGTTTATTTGAACTGAGGTAGTTTTCATTCTTTATTTTTTATTTTGTATGTATAACCTTAATAGAAAGGACCAGGTAACAGCGAAAGCCTCAACATTACACAAGATACATGTTCATTTAAATTGACAGGTAAATGTTTACGAACAAAATATACTAGTACACGTTGACTTAATAAGCCGAAAATATATTTATGCCTTATGGACCACGCCATGTAACCTTTTTTCAACTTTTTTTGACAACTGTGTATAACTATAGATAATTCCACTCCACCCTATGTACCAACCATCCTGTACACACGACTGCCCACAGACAAGCTTAAATTTGTTAGCTGCCTTCTGTAAACTATAGATTGGAGTAGAATTCATCCCATATTTACGGAGTCAAATCGGTCCTATATTTCAACTATAGTATATAACTCCTTTTGAGCTACCTCATAAATTATTTAATTTTTAACATTTTTATGTTATCCTCCTGTGTAACATTAATTTCTCTCCACACATTATGCAACTTCTTATGGGCTATAAAATAAATAATTTTTTAATCACACTGTATAAAGATAATTCAGCTCCAGCATATATTTCAAGCATCCTGTATATGATTTGTTTACGTCCACATCATATAACAGTTTTTTAATCACCCTATGTAATTATAATTTCACATTTTTTCCAACATTTTATACCACCCTATATTCCAACCATCCTGTATATACGGCTGCCTATGGACCACTATCAATCTACTCCGTCCTATATTTCAATCATCATATAAATGCAACTCCTTCATTCACTTTACTTTGAGATTCTGTTTGCTATAACTAAACACCCTGTGTATAAACGCACCAAATAGCAGTTTAGAGTTTGACACGTGTTGTCACTGAATTTTCTATTATGCCGGGAGAATGTGAGAACCAAAAGCACCGTTTTCGCAAAATGGAAAAATTTTCATTTAAATAGGTATTTGCCTGGTATACAAACAAAACGAGCTTGGTACTCATTGATTTAAGGAGCCGAAAATATTATGCGTTACTACCTATATGTCTAAAAATTTTCAAATTCGCAATTAAAACTAATGGGGAATGTCCGTTATGTCATTTCGATGAAATTTTTGATAAGAATTTTGTAATGTCGGCGATTTTCTGCAAAACTGCAAGTTGCACGTCGCAGAAAAGTATATGAGATCACCTAGGGATCTTCCTTAATAGATTAAACGTTAAAAAACTATACACATCCATAATGAGTTTTCGAAAAATCCATGCACGCATGTGTTCATTCACAAATTGCATCACTTTATCAATAGAATTCTTTTCCAAAATTTGAAGTTTCACCAATCCGGATATATACTCTATTAAACAAGATATTCATTCAAAACTGTTCATCACAATACAAGAAATCGGGTAACATACATACAAAAAAAAACAAACAAAATGCGCGACGAATTGATAACCTCCTCCTTTTTGGAAGTCGGTTAATTAAGGATGGAGGAAGGGTCACTATAACAAGTTATTACAAGCCGCCAGTGTATATTGGTAATGATTTATGATTGGTCTACTATGAATATTAGGTGCAGTATGGATGGTTTGTAGAAGAAAACCATATTCTATTCTTACATTTTTTAGTGCTTATATCTAGAAAATTTAATGTGTTGTTTATCTCTGTCTCTAGTGTAAGGATAACCGCAAAATGAGACGCACCTTCGTGTCGTATCGTGACGTGGTTCACGTCGAGAGTTTGTAATCCACGTAAAGATATGCGACTGCCATAAGATAATGCTTACCGTGACCAGCGGAACGCACTGTTTATACCGCACATTGTCACCGTTAGTGTGCTCAAACCGTTAAACGGAAAAAAATAATCCAGGCAGGGCGAATTAGTCAAGTTTTATATGATACAAAACTATCTGTGGTCCGAGGACTCCGATTTTGAAATCAAATAATCAATACATGCAAAAATTGCCCTTGACACAATGAAACTGCGGTCTGTTGTGCGATATTCGTCGCCGTGATTCACTCTGTCCGTGAAAATTCGCCATGCTCGCGTCACGTCACGAAGCTGCGTCTCATTTTGCGACTGGCCTTAACTTTGTTCAAGGGAAATGATTTTATTTAGTTATGTAACATTAGTAAATGTTTAAATATTTGGGTAAAACAAACTAAAAGAGTATATAAGTATTGGCACAAAAATTGGGGATTATAAGTTGTTCAAGAATTGGATGCACTATATGTTTCCGGGCTATTTTGCCGTGGTCTGAGTTAACAATTCGTTTTTTTTTTGATAAAAACTGTTTTTAGTACAGCAGTACTGTGTTCTCTATCTAAAATTAAGCCCTTACCTTTTATTCTTCTCTAGATTGAGTTAGTTACATGTTCAGGATTATAAATAAAGCAAGAAGATTTGAACGAATTATACCTCTTTTCGTAGTACAACTATAAGTTTATCGGTCCCCTCTTTCAAAAAATTGCCCAATTTTAACAAAACAGAAATATTCATAAAACCTCTAAAACTAACAACTGTTTAAAGAAGAATATAAAAAACTATACAAATAAAGACAATTGCCTAAAAGTTAAAATTTGATAGTTGCTTTAATTTCTAGGTAGATTATATGGGAAGTTTATTCTAATCAAAATGGTCAGAGTATGTGAAAGCCTTTGATAACCGCAATTACAATAAGTCAATCCTTTTTTCCATAAAAAAAGATATAGCTTCAAATTCTTTTTAAATTGCACATTGTACATCGGAAAGTGATACATTATTTCTTTCAGAATTAGTTAACAAAAATTCACAATATTTGTTAAGGCATCAAAGCGTAATCAATTCTTGGCTTTAACTTAATTTTTCAGTATAATATACGCTCCATTCATTATTCATTATTCATTTTACTAATATTCATTTCCTCCTTTCCAGGTAATTCTGATCAGTATTGATATTCACTATGTACCTACCGCTCTACTTTATCCAAACTTCCAATTAATTTTATCTTTTAATAAATTTGCTGTCGTGGCAAATTTCATATGCCAAACAATTCTCAATTTTAACAAAAAGTGAAACTGATTAACCTTTTTTATTTTTAAAGATGTTGAATTTTGATCATGTAAACGCGGATACAAACTTATTAAAATGTTTTGCTTATAATAATGATAAATAACTTAACGTGTACACTATTCACTTAATTCTTCTTTTAATATTATCACTAACGTATGTCAATTAAAAATAAATTTTAGTATGATTAATGAGAAATAGAAAAACAATTCTATAAACTGTATGGGATAGAATTTACGAATATTTCTATGTACAACTTTCAATCGACAACGGCCTGAATAAAATCGGGAATGTAACAGTACGTGGCACCCGAACAATTCTAATCGGTTTTACACTGATTATGCATGATACAATCTCGATGCGCCCCGTATGATAATGACATCCGCTACAATTTCAAGGTGTATCGAAGCATCAACTGATGGAATTCTAGCAAGTCGCATCCTTTATAGAGAAAACAGTGAAACATGTAGTTTTATTATAAAATTGTTGAATGTGTATAAAATATGTGGTGAACATTTAATAAACGCCCAGTTTCGAATTTTAATAATCATTTCTAAATCAAAAAACTGATTTATATTAAAAGACCGGTAAAATGCTCTGTCTTTTGTAAAGACATAACTCTGAGTAATATTGGAAAAATGAATACATTTAATTAAATTTGTCAGTATAACATACACTTAGTAAGATTTACGATTAAACGGACTGGCTATATAAATTCGCAGTTTTTCAAAACTATCAAAGATTGCCAACTTTACTTCTGAGTGATGAATAAAATTCTCATAATAGTAATATGGAATTCAGGATTAAAAGTAAATTATTAGAAATAGAAATAGATAATCTAATAACGTTTGAAAGGTAATGAAATTTCACATTAGACTGCATGGAAATTAAACTGTAACGGCCTTCTAAGATCAAAAATAGTGAATACTAGAAATCGCACAAAAATCATGAATGAGGAAACTGTTAGAATCAGATACACATAACCGTAAATAGGACGAAAGGAAATTAAATGAGTTATCAGATAAACGTGAAAAAAAATTGGGGATTCCATTTAAAAAATGGGTATGCATGGTTAAGCTTTTTAAAATTGGGTGAAGATATCTGGCACAATAAAAAGAGTTCGTCAGTGTCATTCTGACTCTTGGGATTATTTAGGGTTGTCAATAGTTTTCTCCAATTAAAGCCTCCTATGATACGAGACAGTCCTAAATTCACCTCTTTCTAGTCGTCAACATTTTGACAAAATATCGAATAACCCCCAAACGGTGCATTTTAGGTGACATGTATGACGAATAAAGTCTTCGTAAAATTGACAGAGGAAGCCACATATGTAATAATATACGGGGTGTTCAATTAAAAAAATACTAACTTCAATATGAAAGTATTTTTAGTTTGTATTTCTCACTACCCCTCACCCTACCCTGGTGGCAAATTTTTTTAAACTATATCTAACCTATCATTAGTTGCACTAAACTCAAATGACAAACATTTGGAAAACTACTCAAAAACTGTAAAATGTGTAACAAATTGAACTGTAATGCTTAATTAATTAATTATATTAAAACTATTGTTTTATAAAACACCCTGAATTTGACACAATGATAACTATTTTCAACCAGCCAATCTTCTCGCAAATTACTCAGGAAATTTTTGGACTATCAAAATATTTTTTCAGAAAAACAGCCTTAAATATTATATATCAATGTCTTAATTTTATGCTGCTTGGTTTACGCTTTTAAAAAAATTTTACAAACATCTAAGATTAAACGAATATTAAAAATTTTAAAAAATGTACTTGGTTATGACTATTTAAGCAACAAATTAGTGGAGTTTGAACTTATAATATTTCACTTTGTGGATTTTTATTTATTATTATTTCCCAGGAACATTGCCCATAGTAGCACTATTTTGTGGGTAGATACATCTGGTGCCAAAGAAAAAAACTAAATGTATGTCAGTAAGTGAAACTTTATTCCTACAACACGTTTTTATTTGGTTCTACTGCTAGTTTTAGCATCATAACATTTTTTCTAAAAATGGCCTGAGTTGATTGTTTAAATCGAGACTGCCCTAATAATACTTACAGAAATATTTCATGTCATTGTAAAATACCGATCCGTAAATAACTTCGAAGTCATTGTAGACATGCAACTGTCTACAAACCAGTTGACAGCTAAAAAGTGTCAAGTATCATTTCACGTTCAGTTGCCTGGAAGTTTCATATATTTATTTCGATCTATTTCAGTTTCCTTTTAAGTAGTGCCTTTTCGATATGAGAAGTTAATTTTGGATGGGTGGAAAAGACAGAGCTTAGCTTAATGTTTATTACATCACATGTGGTGCGAATTAAACAGAATGCAGATAGGGTTACTAATCCTTAATAATTCAAGGCGATTAACATCACAGAAAAGAATATTTTAATGGCAACAAAAAATGTAGATCTAAGTTTGTTGTTCTGAAACATCATAATCCAGTGACGCAATACACATAATTTATTTAACTCCATAAAATATTTTTTTACTCTCGTATTCTGCGTGGCATATTGAAAACAATAATTTGTAAAAATTACATATTACTTAGTTACTTTTTACAGCATATTTATTATTAAATAAAACTTATTTGTTTTCTGTGCCTAAGTCCATTTACTTACAAACTATATTACTAGTTTCGACATTTAGGATGTTAGTAGGTACTTCATTGATCTCTAGTGTATAATTATCTAGTTCCATTTGTAGTCATTTTATTTTAAGTTACGTTCAGTGAATATCCATTTCAGTTTCCTTATATGTGTATAGGAATCCTTCATTTTGGTTATAGTCAACTCGTTTGGTGTGTTAAATTGAGACCTTTGTGTTGATTTTCATGCTTTTTTTTCTAAATGTCCAAGTTAAAAAGCAGTATAATTTAAGAGCTTTTGCTCTATTTTATTAGTACAGTATGTTTTTACAGCTCCTCATTTCTTGTATCCTAAGGATCTGAGGAATGTCATCCCAAGCTTCTTGAATTTGGTTGCGAAGATCAAATAAGTTATTTGGTAGGTAGGATAAATTTCAAAATCTAGTGCCAATCATACCTCACCCATCTCCGCTTGATGACAAATTTGGGAAGCGAGAGGTCCTTGAAAGCAGAGTGGCTTTATTTACTTGAAAGAATATTGTAATATTGTTGCATAGGGAAGTACGCTGTCGTGTTGAAACAAGGGTTGTATTAACTCTCGTAGGTATGGCAGTGCAATAGGCTGCAGTATGTTTCGCATATACTCATTTTTAGTTAAATATTTGTTAATACGAGTTTAGAATTGAACTGCTACCGTATTTAACCATGCGATATCATCAACCGATATGCAAGGGAAGTATGTGTTTCTATATCGAATCTGCGTTATACAGGCAATCGGCTTGCACTTCTGAGACCATCGAGGACTCAATAATAGGATCAAGACTCGTCAGAGCACACAACACGATTCCATTCATTCATTCGCCATTCTAAAGGACCAGGCACCTTTCTTATGGAAAAATGGACTTCCGTCAAATTGTTTGAAATTTTGGTATGTTGTAGAAGTTGATGTTCTGACAAAAAGAGTACATGGGCTCAAATAGATTCTATGACTAGTTTTCGAGGTACTAGATGTTAAAAATCGAAAATGCCGCATTTTTAATATCAGATTTCGCATGATAGATGTGTTTTATTTCCGGTTAGTGGAGAAATTGTGATTTGTACATTATTGGACATAAATATTTCACAAAACAATTGCCATACATTTTGCTGGATTACAGGCTATTTCAAGAATACATAACATGTGCTTTTGGAAAAAAACATTTTTTATTACAACCTTGAAAACATAAGATGTTTTTGAACAATTCATATCTCATTAAAGTAATAATGTCTTGGATATGCTTCATATAATATACAATTGAGCCATAAATATAGCTAGAGAAGGCATATATATTTCTATTAATGAGTCACCCTGTACGAACCATTCGTATTGTAATTTTAATAAGACAATTAACAGATATATGATACGTCTCTTGATACTCATCAGCATTTTAAACTCATTGCAAAAACTATTCATATTGAAAAAAGGTAGTTTTTTATACTACCCTGTAGTTTTAAATTAACTGCGTCAGTATGTTATAACATTGTTACGTTAAGAAATGTTCAATGTTTAACAGAATATTGTTAAAATTGTAGGACTAGTTTTCGAGATATAGAGAGAGATAGATTCAGAAATGTCTTCTTTTTCTTATCAGATTTCTCAAAACAGACGTGTATTATTTCCGTATCTTGCAGGAAAGATAATTTTCGCATTATTTGACAAAAATATCGAATAAAACAATTACCATTAATTATCTTTGATTACAGTGTGTTTCCAATATATGTAACATGTTTTTTCAGAAAACTCATTTTTTTATTACAACGATGAATACATCAGATGTAATCGCATAATAAATAATAAATGAGTCCTTGGACGTTCATATATTATACAGCGTAAGTCGTAAATATAGCATATACCATTTTTTAACATTAAACTACAATACTTTAATTAGCAAAATTTTTGCAATCCTGTAGAATTTAGTGTGATGAGTCGTAGATTTGTATAATTTAATATAAAAATTCCAGGACGCATTGTTTATTCAGGGTTACTTATTAATGGAAAAAATAATACCTGCCCACTTTAGCAATATTTACAACTCACATTGTATAATGTACGAACACGTCCAAAAATTAATATATTAACTATATTAACTGAGCAATTAGATCTTCTTATGTATTCACCTTTAAAATAAAAATGAGTTTTCTAAAAAAACATGTTGGGTATATGGGAAACACCCTGTAATAAAAAATAATTACTAGTAATTTCTTGTGAAATGTTTGTCAAACAATGTGCAAACCACGTTTTCTGCAATAAACTGTAATAAAACACATCTATTATGAGACATCTGATACGATAATAAAAACATTTTCGAAGTTTAACACTCTATATCTCGAAAACTACTCATACAATTTTAATAATATTCTGCTTAGTAAAACACTGAATATTTGTTAACGTAAAAATGTAATAACATACAAAGTTGACGGAGAGAATTTAAAACTACGGGGTAGTATAAAAAAATACATTTTTTCAATATGTATAGTTTTTGCAATCAGTTTAACATCCCGTTGAGTATAAAGGACCGGATAATATATGTGTTTAATGTCTTATTAAAATTGCAGCGCGAATTGTTCGTACAGGGTGACTCATTAATTGGAAAAAATAATATATGCATTCTCTAACTATATTCAGTCTCTCACTGTATGTTATATGAACCACATCCAAGAAATTATGACTTTAACTAGATATAATTGTGCCTTCTTATCATCTTCATATGTTCTCAACGTTGTAATAAAATTTTTTTTCCAAAATCACATGATACGTATTTTTTAAATATCTTGTAATCCTCCAAAACGTATGCCAATTGTTTTCTGAAATATTTATGTTCAATAATGTACAAATCACAATTTCTCCAAAAACCGGAAATAAAGCACGTATATCATTGGAAATCTCATATCAAGAAATGCGGCATTTTCGATGTTTATCACTTTGTATCTCGAAAACTAGTCATAGAATCTGTTTGAGAACAGGGACTCTTTTTGTCCGAACGTCAACTACTATAACATTACAAAATTTCAAACAAGTTGACGGAAGTCCATTTTTCCATAAGGAAGGTGACCGTTAATGATCTTCAGCCGAGTAGCACAGCGTCCTGATATCAGTGGGAAATTTAAAAATGGTCTATAGGAAAGCTCAAAAACCCATTTTCTAACATATATATTTGACACAGAAACTATTTGTTGTAAAACTGCTTACGAAGCACTTGTACTGCACACTGTAATGCTCCAAAGATGTCTGTTGTTGTTGCGAGCTGAACTAATACTGTTGTGACATTGTGTACCTACAACTAAATTCCCCCATAATAACAATCGCTACGTAAAATTACTTCAAAATCAAGAAAACTCAAATTTAAAACATTTTTATAAAATAATTAAAAATTGTCCACATTGTTAGAATTTGCTTATCAGAGACAATGAAGAGTAGCAGCAAATTTCATCGCAATTGGTTCACTCCATCTGGATGTTTTCTTACAAGCAGTATATGGAATAACTAAAAACTATTTCTCTTACAAATAAAAAAATGAGACCGGCAAAATATTATAGAGCTAATATATATATGGCAAATTTAATTAAACAATACAAGGCATTTTTTGACAAGCGTCGTGAATGAGGTTATTATCGGTCATAAAGGCGTTGTATATATTCTGTCTCCTTCAAATGAAACAAATAATACCTTATAATGCATATATGTTTACTAATGGCAATGGATTTTAAAACAAAATAATGTGCCATTTAAAACTGATGACAAATTAACAGCTTCTACAAACTTTAAATGGCTTTGGCCTTTTATTTATTTAAATCAACCTAATTTTGTTTACTCGTACAAAGCTAATGCCAGTATGTTAACAATAAAATTTAATGCTTGAATTCCAGATTTAAATTGCATTGAAATTACTTCGGATATGTGGGATCGAGGGGGTGCTTCAAGTATACCTAGTAGCACTAGAAACTTTAGTTCTTAAGTCACCAATTTTCTTGTTCCTCGTTTCTAATGAAACGTTCTGACATTGAAGACTTTAAATTATTTATGTATTGTTCTTCTGTATCTCCTGAACTCAGAAATGTTTGAAACTGTTTATATAACATTATAACAACACATATTTAAAGAAGAGGAAATAAAATGCCCTCCTCAGGTCGGTTCGCATATTTCTCGTAGCCTTCTGCTTTCGCTTCTAGTTACTCGAATACTCAGTATTCCTGAAGAGGGCAGATGTGACTCTGCCGAAACGTCGTCATTTTACCATCGATCCCGACAGGGATCAGTTATCAACTACGCGGATGAATTTGTTTTTGATTTTATAAAAAAGTGTAAGTATCAAAATTGAAGGGAATTGTGTCCCGAATATGATTGTCATGTCCTCGTTTGCATGACAGCTCTCGTTTTCAAGATATAACACAAACTTATCTTTTTTTGAATGGAAACCATAGTTGGCTATGCCCTCAAAGAATCGGACATTTTTAGAGCTTTTCAACGATGTAATACTCGATTTAGTTATTCATAAAAATAACGGAGTTATGGATGCTTCTCTCTCGTATTTTCACTTTTAACGTAGTTAGCCATGAAATAGATTGATTTATTAATAACTATTCCAAAAAACATTGAACGATTTTTTTATTAGGTATATCAGATATAACGAAAAAACTAAATAAGTAGGTACTTACTAAAAACTTAAGAAATTAAAGTACATGATAATGGTTACAATTTATGTTCGAAAAGTCCACCATTGTTATTTAGACAAAAATTGCATCTTTTTAAGATTGACATTACCGCTTTCCTCACCAATTTCGTCGATTGCTTGTAATACCTCCTCCCTTAAGTCACCAACTGTCTCACACTTTCTTTTGTATAATTTGTTTTTTAGCGCACCCCATAAATAGAAGTCTATAACTGCCAAATAGGGAGACCGAGGTGGCCATTCGCGTGGGCCATTTGTTCCTATCCAAGAGTTGGGATAGCTATTATCTAAGTATTGTCTTACTAATAACGAGTTATGAGCAGGTGCTCCATCATGTTGGAACCACTCAATTTCTAAACGAGTTCTCAAGTTCAAATTATGCAACATGTCTTGAAAAGTGTATTGCAAGAAATGCAAGTAGTGCTCCCCAGTAAGTGATTCGTCATAGATAAAAGGTCCCAGAATAATAGACCCTATGATACCACACCAAACATTAAAACCAAATTTTATCTGGGGTCGTCTTTGTTCTACATGGAAAGGGTTTTCTTTAGCCCAGATATGCTCATTGTGTCCATTGAACATACCGCAGTTAGTAAATCTAGTTTCATCTGACCATAACACCTTTAATGGAAACTGTGGATTGTCAGGGCACATGTCTCTAAACCATGTACAAAACAACATACGTCGATGTTCGTCACCAACATGCTACGTTTGAGAAACTGAAAATTTGTACGGGTGGAACTTGTGCGCTTTCAGTACCTTAACTACAGTTCGTTGAGATGTGCCAGCTTCTGCCGCAATCTCACGAGTTGATGTCGATGGATTTTGATTTACTATTGCCAAAACATTTATTTGTGCTGCTTTGTTAAATTGATTACATTCCTTTGGTGGTTTAGTAAAAGATCCATATCTGCGTAAACTATCGTAAAGCCTCTTAAATGTACATAGAGCAGGTTGACAATGATTAAAATATCTATGAAAGTATTCCTCAGCTGCACGAACTGATTTTTTATGGCATATGATATAACATTTCACCATATTCAGTTTTTCTTCGTTAGAATATTCCATTTTATTACGAAAACTTGTCGATATCGACTGTCAGTTCAGCACTACTAATGGAATTTTCATACTCGAATACAGTAAGTATTCCAGTAACTAGAAGCGAAAGCAGAAGGCTACGGGAATTATGCGAACCGACCTGAAGAGGGCAGATGTGACTCTGCCGAAACGTCGTCATTTTACCATCCATCCCGGCAGGGATCAGTTGTCAACTACGCGGATGAATTCCCGGAAACCATCTAATACATATATACAGGGTGTAAATAGTTTGACTTGAATATTTTAGGTGCAGATAGTACCCACCAAACAAAACAAAAAACTCTTATAACACTATGGTCTAAAGGCCTTAATAAGCAAGAAAATTTGAAATACATGTTAAGTAAATTATTGTTAATGTGGCAACGTCGCGCTAAAAATGAGATTTGCTTGTAGCGTGAATAATAAAGGAATGAGTCGCCACAAAAAAATGAACACCTGTTATTTTTTTGTATTAAATAATTTCATAGTTTCGAGTGCCGGTAGATTTATTTAGGTACATAAAATTTTATGAAATATTATTTTCAAAAATGTACCCTTTTAATATCTAGGTATTGAAATGAATATTTATATTTGGCGATTTATTTTATGCATCAAGTTGAAGAAGGGAGGATACAAAGTTGTTTACATTATGATACAAAAATAATGCGATACAAACTATATTAAACAAAACATTTCTTATATGTAGTTCTTTTATGTGTTAAATTCTTCGAGAAATAATTGTTACTAAGAAATTAATATTACTTATCTTAGACAAATAAAAACCTTTGACCTGCAGGATGTCATTATGATAGAGCTCTGGCGAGCAAACGGATTATTTATATTAAATATTCAAAATTCAAAATTCTTGTTATTACCTTTGCTTTCCCCACAAATTAATAGCAAGGTCTTTACCTAATTGTATGATTGTCACTGTTTGTTACAAAATAATACACTGGAACTCACAATTCACAACAGATTTTATTTATTTTTCCAATTTATATTTTAAAATGAAAATCAAATAACTTACACTATGTCGAATGTCACGCACAAATCACTTTCACTTTCTTAAAAGAACCGGGCAGCAAAAAAGCATTCATGGTAGCGGCCAGCTGTAGTACTGAGTATATGCTATGTTGCCACATCTGATCGGAGAAACGTAGGGCAAATTATAACAGAATATTTAGAGTTTAAATAATAATTTTCTTTGTTAATACAGTTATTAAAGATGTATACGCTATTGAGTATTTACATATTTAGCTTTACAATCATTTTGAAGCCGGAAATAATCTATTATTCACTATTATTAATAATATTATTAATACTATTATTCACTATTATTAATAATATTATTATCACAATAAAGGCTCTTTTTTTTTGGCAAAACTATAGTTTATTTCTGAAAATGTTATAAAGCTTTTTGATTTGTTTTGACCTGTAGTATTGATCCTCAAAATCTTTGCACTCAAACCGTTTACACCCTGTATATATATATATATATATATATATATATATATATATATATATATATATATTATATGAGAAGTGCACTAACTTACAATTTACACAATAAAGTTACCATAGGTGCTTGAACCGTAATTGACTTCACACAAGTATCATATTACAACTTCCTAGAATTCTTAGAAATCACGTAGACGCTTTGTTCACATGAAAACTGATGACATAGCGTCAGCATTTTTACGTTATAAATGTAACCGAAAACAATTCTCAGTGTTCATTATCTTCATATAACTTCATACCTATAATATTGTCTTTGTAACTTAAACATATGAATTTTTTGTAATAAATATATTTTTTTAAAAAGTGAATTTAGTGAAACCAAATCTAAAAGTGGCGCAGTCAGTAGGATATTCCAGACGTAATTAGAACAAGAAACATTCTAACTAATTACGGTGGTTTCCTAACCTTCGCGGATACAAAGAACCTACTTGGACACCAACTACCGAGCTCAACAAGGGAACAAGCAGCGGCTAACCAGTGTTCAGTGACGGATAGAACAAGTCCTATGATAGGAATAATCACGTAAGCGTTTAAAAAAAGTTACAATATTTAATAATTGTTGAACAAACAGTTCTATCATTTTTCCTATTTTAAATGAACCATCCTAAATATTTACCCAAGAACGAATTTTGAAATTTTATTTTGATAGTTTAAGATATTCTAAATATTTATTTACGTTTATACCTTTATTTAATTTATACTTATTTTAGAACCAGTAACAAAAAATTTATTTCTCATATTTTTCTTCATTTTTATTACAATCGCAATTATTTACTTCGCTTTTCCCAAGCTTTGTATTTTCCTAATATTGCACAATCTTGAGTAAAATTACAAAATGCCAGAAACTAGAGCTGTAGCACAAAATGTAGAGCCCTACAAGCTCTCAGAAATTTTCGCCATTATTCCCGAATACGATGGGAACCCAATATTTTTAAACACATTTATCTGTTCTTGCAATACCGCATATAATATGGCATCTGATAATTAACAAGTTCTGTTAATTCTCCACATTAAGAATAAGCTCCGTGGACGAGCGGCTGAATTAGTTAATTCACGTGACCCCAGCCATTTAGCAGATATTCAAAGTCTATTAGAAAACCATTTTGGAGATCCAAGGGATCTCTCCGCCCTTATTCAAGACCTACAAAGAATGAGGCAATTACCCAACGAATCTCCATTGACATTTTCAGCTAGGCTTCAAACACATCAAGCAAAAATGTTATCAGCTGTCAATAAACAAAATTTAACTGTAAAGGAGAAACAGGCCCAGATTGACTTAATTGAGTCAATGGCTCTAACTAGCCTACTTACGGGTCTAGAGCCGAAAATTGGCCAAATTGTGCGAGCCAGTGATCCCAGAGATATCCTGACCGCCATTTCCCGTATTAAAAGAGAATTACAGCTGTCCAATCTGGAAACTCAAAAATTCTCAGTCAACCGAAATGCACCCCAACAGACTCGTAAACCGAATAATGGTCCACCCCCAAAACAATGTTCGTTTTGCAAAAGAATAGGACATTTCAGCAACGAATGCCTCATCAGAATGAGACAATCCCAGACTAATCAAAATTCTCACCCAAATTACTCGGGCCATCGCCCATATTATGCGAATCAGTCTGCTAATCAACCTACGAATTTTAATAATAGGCCCCAGTTTTCTCACCAACAACAACAACCCTCAACGAGTAGACCAACCCCAACTTCTAGTAATTTCAGACCAAATCCGAGTTTTTTCAAACAACAACAGAAAACTCATCACTTAAACAACGAACAATTCGATCCGTATGAACATAACTATGATTTTTCTTACAATGAGCAACAGAACTTTCAAAGACCAACTGAATACAAAACCGTATCAGACTATTATTACCCTGATACACAAAAACACGACAAATTCGAACATCATTCCAGCGAAAATGTTTGTAATGATAATTATAACCAACAATATGATGAATATTACGATAGCGAACAGTTTTCTTCCCGACAAAATTTTCAGACTACCCCGGTAGAAACAAAACCTCCCGATCACGAGATCTCCGATATTCAAACACAAATTCAAACGATGAACTTGGACGATTTCAATCCAAACCTAAACTTTCCCGAACAGAATTTTCTGTAAGGCCACTTCTTTCGGTCAATTCGAAAAACCTTTACTACATCACCGACTCTTCCAATACATACAAACTCCTTATTGACACCGGAGCAGGACTGTCAATATTTAAGCCCGAAACTTGCCAACGATTTAAACAACGATTTCCCGAAAACGTAGTCATCCAAGGAATCACTGATCAAAAAATCTTAATAAACGAATCCACCCTTGTACCTTTCAACGTCGCGGACCCACACAAGGTATATATTTGCAACATCGACATTGAATTCGACGGATTACTGGGTTCAGATTTCCTTGAACATTATAACTGCGTTATAGACTTTAACAACAAACAACTTGTGACTAATTTTAAAACTTTACCTCTCTACAAAGTTACGGATGATACGGTCATGCGTACTCAGAACTCTTCAACTTTCAATAACTGCATCCCCGTTAATACAATCTCTATAGAACCCCGAACAGAACAAATATGTAAATTAAAATGTAACCTCACTAATACGGAGGCTTTCCTATCATCCGCCGAAATAGAAAAAGTTTATCTTCCCCGTGCCCTTGTTAAAATTAATGAAAAAGGCGAATTTCTTACTTCAGTTTTAAATGCAAATGCTATCCCCAAAACTCTTAATTTCGACAATTTGGAACTCGAACCGATAACCAATTTTTCCGTAAACATTCTTTCCGAAAATTACTCACAAAACTTAACCCAGCCTGATAGACAAACTAATTATGGAACAACTTCGTTTAGAACATCTGAACGATGAGGAAGCCGAACTTATTTCTCAACTTTGCCTCGAATATTCCGACATATTCTATTTAGAAGGTGACCAACTGACTTTTACAAACGAAATCAAACATTCAATAGACACTAATAACGCGAAACCTTCTTTCACAAAGTCATATCGGTATCCCCAAATACACAAACAAGAGGTAAAAAGTCAGATATCAAAGATGCTTGACCAAGGCATCATACGTCCGTCTAATTCGCCATGGTCATCCCCAGTTTGGGTAGTTCCCAAAAAACTAGACGCATCTGGTACCCAAAAATGGCGTGTCGTCGTCGATTATCGTAAACTAAATGAACTTACTGTTGACGACAAATACCCCCTACCGAACATTTCGGATTTACTTGACCAACTTGGCAAATGCCAATACTTCACCACTCTCGACTTAGCTTCCGGGTTTCACCAAATCGAAATCGATACTAAAGACATCCAAAAAACAGCATTCATAGTTGATAATGGTCATTTTGAATTCGTTAGAATGCCCTTCGGTCTTAAAAACGCTCCATCCACCTTCCAAAGGGTAATGGATAATATTCTTTTAGGTGTTCAAAACGAGAGATGTTTAGTCTATATGGACGACATAATCGTTTATTCTCCGACTATACATGAGCACATAGCCCGACTTTCTGAAGTTTTCAAACGATTGCGAAAAGCTAATCTAAAGATCCAACCCGACAAATGCGAGTTTCTTCGCAAAGAGGTCGCGTATCTTGGCCACCTTATAACTCCCGAAGGCGTGAAGCCTAACCCCTCAAAGGTAGATTGTATCTTAAATTTTCCGCAACCAAAAAACCCAAAAGATATCAAGGCCTTCTTAGGGTTAGCTGGTTATTACAGGCGATTCATCCCTAATTTCGCCAAGATTTCGAAACCTTTGACAAAATTACTTCAAAAAGACGTACCTTTCCAGTTCGATACAGAATGCGTCAAATCTTTTGACGAATTAAAAAGAGCCCTTACTTCTACCCCCATACTCATATACCCTAATTTTGAAGAGCCATTTATTCTTACAACCGACGCCAGTTCATTTGCTATGGGTGCAGTGCTCTCTCAAGGCCCCGTAGGTAAAGATTTACCCATAGCCTATGCCTCCAGAACTCTCTGCAATGCTGAAACTAAGTATTCAACCATAGAACGAGAACTCCTTGCAATAGTGTGGGCGGTTAAACACTTTCGTCCGATAATTTTTGGCCGTAAGTTTTTACTTCTGACCGATCACCGCCCGTTAACTTGGCTGTTTTCTATAAAGGATCCTGGAAGTAGACTTGCAAGATGGCGCCTTAAGCTCGAGGAGTACGACTATCAAATAATTTACAAACCCGGCAAAGTAAAGAAAAATGCCGACGCTCTCTCTCGCATTAAAGTTAACAACTTTAATGAATACATATCATTTCAAGCAAACAATCACCTAACACCATTTACAGTACTCCCAACAAACGAAACTGACGATGACTCACAAGAACCCCAGACAAGAAGTCCCATTAATCTCCAACAAATCTCTGAAGAATTTAGAACTTTTGTCGAGCGATATCAAACTGTCTCGCTCATAGATTACGACAAAATTCAATTTTCTAATTGCCAACTCTTAGACCGAGAAAACAAAAACATCCTAGTATTTCCCCAAGGCTCTCTCATGAAAGATTTTCACCATGACATCATCGAAGACATTTTCGAGGAAAATGCTGATTTCCGTACCCCTAGAGTAAATGTCTTTGCTAGCAAAAGTGTCAGAAAAAGACGTTATTACATCGTCCCTCTCCCTTCTGACCCAGAAGTAGTCAACGAAATTCTTTTCGCATCTTTGTATAATAGTAGAGATGTGTTCACTGAAAACCAAGTATTCTGTGTTGAGAATAACATTGAACTGCCCATTTTGGAAATGCTTTCGTTTATCTTTTCCGAAATCGATATCAAATGGAAAGTTTGCCAAAATATCGTCCAAACGGTTGAGAAAGACCAAATACCTATCATTCTCGACCAATTCCATAACGGCAAAAATAATATACACCGAGGTATCAATGAAACTATTCGCAGAATAAAAGAAAAATACAATTGGCAAGGACTGACTAAGGACGTTGACAATTTTATCAAAAACTGTCAAACTTGCCAGAGAGCAAAAGTTTACCGGAAAAATCTCGACAGCCCACTTGTCATTACTGAAACCCCACGGACACCCTTTGAACGTGTCAACATCGATATCCTAGAAGTCCCAACAAAAAACTACGCATTGACTATCAGGGACGAACTAACAAAATTCTCTCAGGCCTACCCCATAACTGACAAATCCGCAAAAACCGTTGTTAGTACTTTACTACTATATTTCCAACACTTCGGTACCCCATTACGGATACACTGTGATTATGGCAGGGAATTCGACAACACTCTGATGAGAGATTTGTGTAAGCTATTTGATATTAAACTGTCCTATTCTAGTGTGGGACATCCCCAGTCGAATGGTTCATTAGAACGATTTCACTCGACCTTACTAGGCATGATTAGAATCCACAAATTAGAAAATCCCGACGAACACCCCTTCAACATCCTCCCTTATGTAATCATCGCATACAACAACTCCGCAAATAAAACTCACGGATTCACTCCTTACGAACTTGTTTACGGACATACTTCGAGTAGAACTCCCGAAACTCTGTACAACCAACAATCATTGATAACTAAATACATCCGAGATCTCAACAACCGTATCACACACTATTATAAAATCGCTCGTGAAAGAACAGAAGTTCAAAAGCACAAAGCGAAAGCCCGATTCGATAAACATGTTTCCGAAAATCTCCCGAATTATCAAATAGGCGATAAAGTCTATATCAAGGAATCTCAAATCAAGGACAAACTCCAAAATAAATTCAATGGTCCTTTCGAAATCCTGGAGATTCACAAAAATTCCGCGACATTACTAAATCCAAAAACCAAACAAAAAACTAAAGTAAATTTCGACAGGATGAAACCGTTCTCAGAAAGTTAATTTCTGTTTCAGGTTGTGCCTGCTGTTCGGATCAGCAGTAGCCCAATATCAAGTCGAACCTATAAATAACACATTAGGGATATACTACCACAACGAAGCTCAAATAACCGTTTCTAACAATAAATGGACACTTTTGGTCCACAAAAATATTTCGGCCCTCGAACACGTTTTCACGACAAATAATAGACTTTTACAAACACTTATCGAAACTGTTAACTATAAATCTTTCGCAATGAATTACTTCCGCTCAGATGTACAAACTCATATAAATCTTCTAAACCAAATATCCACCACAATTAAGGACAAATTTATCGAAATAAATATGGACACCAAAAGACCAAAACGCGGCATACTTGATGGCGCAGGTACTCTTTTCAAAGCAATTACCGGAAACTTAGACGCGGATGACGGTAAATATTTTACTGATAGTATCACTAGGCTCAATCAAGGTCAATTACAAATAGAAAATTTACTCAAAAACCAAATCAGTGTAACTACCTCTGTCATTAAAAACTTCAACGAGACCGTCCAAAAACTGCAAATTGACGAAAAACTCTTTAACAGCAATATGAAAAAACTAGAAACTACAATCGGAAAAATTAACGATAAAGTCGGCTATATCGAAACGAAACTTATGTTGCTCGAATTATGCGAGAAACTAATGGAGAATTACCTTTACTTAGAAGATAGCCTAAATGATGTGCTAAATTCAATTACTTTCGCGCGTCTTAAAATCATACACACATCTATTTTAACGCCCGAACATCTCATTACGGCATTGCAAGAAATATCGCAAAACCTAATAAAAAACAATCTTCCACTACCAATAAAATACTCAAGCATTGGACAATACTTGAAAATTATCGAGTTAGAAGCTTTCCAAACAAACTCTGATCTTATTTTTGTCTTAAGAATTCCATTAGTAGAACAACAACCATACACCCTTTTCCGGTTATACCCTATCCCAATTTACGATGACAGAACTGGGTTACATCACCTTTTGTCTTTTACTCAAAAGTACCTCGCGAAAAACGAAGACTCTTTAATGTTTATTTCAATCAAGGACTTGAGCGCGTGTAAACCGCTTGCTATCGGAAGAAAATTGTGTCCCGACCTATACGCTTATCCTATAGACTCTAACGCACCGTGCGAGGTGCAACTTCTGAAAAGTATTCAAAATGTGCCGGACAATTGCAGGAGTGTAGTAATTTTTAGTCAGGGTTACAGTGTCCAAAAACTTGAACAAAATATGTGGCTTGTCGTGACCTCCGAACCTTTACGTGTTGTGGTGAGTTGCAATCAAAAGAACTCAACAACTTTAACTCTAGTGCGCAACTCCATTCTAAAACTTCAATCGGAGTGTAGTGCCTTTGTAGGTGTTACTAAGGTCCAGGCTGAGTCTGGAAAAGAAACAGCCCTTTCCGAAGTCTATCACACAGTTACAGTACCTTACAACTGTTGCGATACAGTTCCAGAAAAGGTACAAATTCCCGAGCTGAAACCCTTCGACATAAGCAGCATCAACGTGGAGGAACTGGACGTTGCGAACCATAAGTTAGAACAGTACTCCAGAGACCTAGATGGTCTTATAAATCAGCCTTTCCTAACCAAGAACATCTCTTGGTTTACGTATACGACAATAGCTGTCGTCATGATCATTTCAGCGATCATGATTTTTAACATCATCAAAAAGAAAATTGAAGAGCGCCCAAAAGCCCAAGAAAATCATCGTCTCTAAGAATGCTGCCTAAACTAAGGCCAGTATTAAAACCAAACCCGATTACAGAGACAACTGTATAAACATTTCTTTTATAATAATGATTTTTTTTGTATGTTTACCCATATTTTATATATTACCTTTTTTATTTTATTTACTAACCATTTATCGTTGTTATATTATATACGTTTGATTTTTGACTTATTATCGACACTAACATATTTTATACTAACAATTTTAATTTCATTTCCGAATTACCTTTGTAATGTTAATACTACCATTTGATATTCCTAGCGATATTCTGCTATTTACAGATGTTCCATTTTATTTAAAAAGTTGATGTAAACCATCAACTTTTCATGTATAAGGGGAGTTGTTATATGAGAAGTGCACTAACTTACAATTTACACGTTAAAGTTACCATAGGTGCTTGAACCGTAATTGACTTCACACAAGTATCATATTACAACTTCCTAGAATTCTTAGAAATCACGTAGACGCTTTGTTCACATGAAAACTGATGACATAGCGTCAGCATTTTTACGTTATAAATGTAACCGAAAACAATTCTCAGTGTTCATTATCTTCATATAACTTCATACCTATAATATTGTCTTTGTAACTTAAACATATGAATTTTTTGTAATAAATATATTTTTTTAAAAAGTGAATTTAGTGAAACCAAATCTAAAATATATATATATATATATATATATATATATATATATATATATATACATATGTCCCTCTATAATACTTACTTTCATGAAATAATAATATAGTGCTCGAACTAACATAATTGTAGCCACAATGAAAGCTCCGACGTAAACGACATATATTTTATTATATTTCTGATCATAGGAATATGTTCCTGATGTCACTCCAATACCAACTGATAAGAAAAATATAGTTAACAAGAGAAATATATTTCCTCTACCGCGGGCCAGTGCATTGTTTAATGTATTAAACAAAAAAGTGTTATGGCAATGGCCACATGTAACTCGACACATGCCTGGCATTGTAGGCACAGGGGGTGTAACGGGACTAGGTGCTAAGTTAATAATCCTCTTGCAGTTTGGCCGAGGACAGGCAATCCTTTGAGAAGAACTTTTGCAGATTAACAAACAATTGCAAGGACAACGTACATATTTCTTTCCAGGAGGTGCATTTCTTATTGGTGTAGCTTCATTGCACTGACTACATTTGACTACATTTTGATCTCTTTTGCCTGATATGTCGATCATTGCTTGACATACTCGACAAGTAACCATCGGCACACCACCCCCTTCAGCAGCCTGATAAAAAGGAGGTGGTAATTCATCAGGACCAATTGGAGAAACAGTTGTCTGTTGTCCGATAACATCTTCATTGTAAGCGGTTGGTTCATTACCCACAAGAAGTGGACTTTTTTCACTTTCATTGCCGTCACCCATTTCAAATCAAAGTATATAAT
The DNA here is from genome assembly GCA_034190945.1 of Octodonta nipae. Lineage (NCBI taxonomy): Eukaryota > Metazoa > Arthropoda > Insecta > Coleoptera > Chrysomelidae > Octodonta > Octodonta nipae. Next base: position 44,645,338 of record CM067222.1, on the reverse strand, counting down.
AAATAATACGTTCAATAAATAGTTAAATCAATTCTGTAGAATGAATTCGTGAAAATAAAATAAAATTTTGTTTAGGGATAGGAATGTAGGATTTTGACATAAAAACATGATTAGTTTTGGGCATTTTAGCAATACAATTTATTTGTAAATATCCAAGATATCCTTATCCTACATACCTTTTTGCAATTTAGCTTTTTTAGTTTTTCTATATTTAAGTGTACTCAAAATTTTCACTAACAAATTCTACACGAAATTTGAGATTGGACATTGCTGACATTTTCTCACATTTTTTAATTTTGCATCTTTCAAACAAACAAGTAACAACATTTTGGCTTACCTTAAAATTAGTTGCACACCATGTTACTGCTCTCCCCTCGAGTTACAACAGATCAAAAAGGTGGTTACAGATTATAATATTTTGAATTAAAGGCTTTCTACTGTGGGTCCTAATTATACCCGTCTTTGGTCTTCTATGCAATTACCGCAGTCTGGATCTTCTTTACAGACAAATTTTAGTAGTCCCGACATTTGTATCACGAGGCAGGAGCAGGAGAGGGAGCAGCTTCCACCCTAAATCATTTTGTCGATCATTAGTGCCTCATTATCTATATGTAAGGTAAACCTATATTTAAGATAAACATATATTTAATTTAGATTGTACCTAAAATATGATACGTACATGTCTATCCTTATTAACAGAAAATATTTTATATGCATAACCGCTCCTGCTCCCCCATAAAAACCAAAATCTACCATTTCCGGTAACTCTCTTGCTACCAAAACAGACCTGTTTCCCAAGCTGGTATAAGTATAAGAAAGACTGGCACTGCAGAAAAGATGGAAGTAAAAAGAAATGAACAGATAAGAAGACTGAAAACTACTACAAAATTATCAAGATGACTCACTAAGTACCTCTTTCAGTGTTTGATGAAGCGTTTGATAAAAGAAGCACACTACTCAGGCGGCGATTCACTTGATGAAGTTGAATTTGTAGAACTAGATAGAGGAACAAAAGCTGATCTGTAATGAATAATTTTTTTGCTTGTTTCGGTAAAAAAGACAAAACATTTTTATGTTGTCGAAAATTATCCATATAATTTCCAAGTACCCTAATGAATAGCAATATATTGTAGGGCACATATTAACTTGTCATATCTTTTATACTCTTCCTAACATATACATGCACAGCATATGTGTGCCAAGTTAAGGGATGAGTACGGTACCTTGAGACATAGGCATAATAATTAACTGATACTACAATTGCAATTTCTACAATTTACGTTTTTTTTTTAAAACTGTCCGACGCGTTTCGACTAATGTCTTTGTCAATGAACTAGACGTACATCAAAAAAGATAAATAGGCATACCCATTAGGGGATTTGGGAAATCACCCCCTCCCCCAAAATAAAGCAAAACATATTAGGGATGGGGATTCTTTCCAAAAAAGTTCGATTTTGCAATTGATTTTTTTTTCAAGTCTGTAAATACATTTTGAGAAATACAAAAAGATGCCCTAATAAACGATCTCTTATTAGTAAAATCAGGGAATTTTGAGTTCAGGGAATTTTGAATAATTACAATTGTTTTTATTACCATATCGAAATCTCGGGTATAAAAGAAGACATTTATTTTCTAAATATATTTGTTACATTAAAAGTTTAGAAAATATTGTTTCAGCACGACAACAAACGCTTTAAGATAAAAAAATACGATTCTCGAAAAGACTCGACAGCGGAAGGAGCGAAGATGATTTCTACTGGAGAATTCTACGCTGGTGATATAAAAGAAGAACGCCACGATCGCCAGGAGATATACCGCGACGACTAGCGTATATGAGAATGTATTGTGAATCAGCTGTTTTAAATGTAAATAAAGTTCTAGAAAAGTGAAAGTAAATATTAGTTGTTATAATTTTAAATTGAACCCACGAAGTATATTGCATCTGGTGATCAGAAGTAGAGGATTAAGTGCCGTTAAAATCGTAATTTGATTTATGGAAACTCGTAGTATGGAAAAGTTAGACGAAAAAATTGCACAGATTCTAGAAAAACGTGACAAGAAGGAGAAACAACATCAAGAAGAAATTCAACAAAGGTTAGCGAAATCTCTTGATGATAAACTTAAAGTTGAGCTAGAAAATCTTGTCACTACGATGAAAAGCGAACAACAAAATCTTGTTTCCACGATGGAAGAAAAACAACAAAATCTTGTTTCCACGATGGAAGAAAAACAACAAAATCTTGTTTCCACGATGGAAGAAAAACAACAAAATCTAGTTTCTACAATGAAAAGCGAACAACAAAATTTAATGGAAGGATTATTCTCGAAATTTGTAGAAAAACAAGATCAAACTGAATTAAAACTACAACATGAATTTAAAATAACTGAAGAAAAAAGACAAATGCAATTTGAACAACTAATGCAAATAGTAAGACAAGTTAATGAAACAGTTAATGAAAGCATGCAAATAGTTGAGTCTGATATAAAAGAGATAAATGATGACATTAAGACCATAAAAAATACCGTGGACACTCTTGAAACAAAAGTAGATGACCTCGATTCCATCCAAAGCCAGGTAAAAGTTGAAATCAGTTCAATTCAAAACACAGTTCAAGACCAAATCAGTGCTATCCAACACAAGGTAGAAACAGAAATTAAAAAAATGCAACAGGACTTACAGCGAGGAAAATACCAGAACACCGTGAGTACCAGAGGTTTCATTAGTAAACCACCCACATTTGATGGCAGTTCATCTTGGGCCATGTATAAACGGCAATTTGAGGCCGTGGCTACAGCTAATGGATGGGATAATCAAGAAAAATCCACTTCTCTGGTAATTTCGTTAAGAGGTCCGGCCCTAGAACTCCTCCAAAGCATTCCAGTCGATGAACAAGGCAATTTCGAGAAGATCATCGCTATCCTGGACAAACGATACGACAATCAATCCTTGAGCCAGGTATACCAAGTCCAACTGAGTGGAAAAACGCAAAAATCCGGTGAAAGCCTCCAAGAATTCGAAGCAGAGATTAGACGATTAGTTCACTTGTCCTACCCAGACCTGCCTGAGGAAACGAAAGACCAGTTGGCCACACAGAGTTTCATAAACGGCATCAGAGATGTGGAAGTACAAAGAAATTTAAGACTGAGTGGCGTCAAGAAAAGTAGTGAAGCTCTACTTCGGGCTTTGGAAGTAGAGGCCGTCATGAACATGTCCAAGCCGAGGGTCCGAGCAGTTTTCTTCAACCAGGAAGAGTCAGAGTCACCATTTCAAGCGCTGCTGGCTGGTCTGAACAAAATATTAGACCGGTCACAAAGAACTGGCACCAGAGGGGCATGTTACCGCTGCGGACGGACAGGGCACTTCCACCGTGACTGCCGAGTAAGGCTACCGGAACGATCACCAACCAGGGGTAGCCAACAAACCGACCTTACCAACCAGGGAAACTCCAACCAGTCAGCATAAGGGGGCGAATGCTGACTCACCATCCACCAGCCCCCAGGACAGTATCCATCCGGGGATTTTGCCGAGATAGCGGCAGCCTAGTCATCAGAGGCACCATCAATGGGCGAGCAGTTACCATCACCATCGATACCGGCGCCGCTGTGTCCATTGCCAAGTCCAGGGTTTTGAGAGCATCAGAAATTCGGCCAGTTACCAATAACATCCAGCTCAGAACAGTCACCGGCGAGTCCATGTCAATACAGGGTGAGGCAGATGTCGTGCTACAGATAGGGGACAACATGATCCGGCATAGGGTCCTGGTAGCGAATATTGAGGACGATTTTATACTACGAATGGACCTAATTAGCCAGCATGGATTTATGTTCGACCCGAGATATGATGTTCTTCGGTTCCTGAATGAGGAATTTGTATTGACACGGCCCGTCAACATATCAGTCACGCCCACAAAAATTGTGGCAAAGTCTTCAGCTAGAATTCCCGGTCGAACGGAACAGATTATTCATGGGCAGCTAGACAGCAATCCTGGGAGCTGCGTTGGAATGGTGGAGCCCGAACACTTAGCTCATGACTACTTGGCTGGACGGGCTATAGTTAAAACCGGACGAGATATACCAATCAGAGTCCTGAATTTGTCCAACAACGACATCAGAATTGCCAATGGTCAAGAGATAGCTTGTTTCGAGCCAGTAGAAACCATCATCAATTGTGAAGAAGAGTACCAGACGTCGGTGAAGGAGACAGGGCCCGATAAAGAGTTCCTACAACAGTTTGTTGGCAACTTGACACACTTGACACTAGAGAACCAGAAGAAAGCCAAGCAATTTATCACAAAACACTGGCAAATTTTTAACAGTAAAAATGGAACCACCGGTCTCACCAACATCATCCAGCATCGAATAGATACCGGAAAGGCTCAACCCATCAGAATACCACCTAGACGACTAACATTGGGGCAACAACAGGCAGTCGAGGAAAACATCGAGCCCATGTTACAAAATGGAGTTATTGAGCCATCCATCAGCCCATGGTCTGCTCCCGTCGTGCTAGTTAAAAAGAAGGATGGAACCACCCGATTTTGCGTGGATTAAAGAAAGCTCAATGACGTCACGAAGAAAGACAGCTATCCACTACCCCAAATCGATGACACTTTGACCACACTAGCAGGCTCCCGTTGGTTCTCCACACTAGACCTAAAAAGGGGATATTGGCAGGTTGGTCTACACGCAAATGACAGAAAAAAGACAGCGTTCTCCACCAGTAAAGGGCTGTTTCAGTTCACGGTCATGCCCTTTGGGTTATGTAATGCACCCGCTACATTTGAAAGGCTAATGGAGTATGTACTGAGCGGGTTAACATGGAGGACGTACTTAGTATACCTCGACGACATTCTAGTCATGGGCCAGACATTCGGCGACCATCTGAGGAACCTGGGCGAAGTATTCTCCAGAATTAATAATGCCAACCTGAGACTCAACCCGAAGAAGTGCTCCTTGTTCCAAAAAGAAGTAAAGTTTTTGGGCCACGTCGTGTCCGAGTCAGGAATCCGCACCAACGAAGACAAGATAGAAACCATCCGTGATTGGCCAGTTCCAAGAGACAAACATGAACTCCGAAGCTTCTTGGGCCTCTGTTCATACTACCGGCGTTTTGTTGAGGGATTTGCCACAATCGCCGCCCCTCTACATCGGCAGACCACTGAGAAAGAGACCTTCCATTGGAATCAGGATTGCGAAACATCTTTCAGACGACTGAAGGCAGCACTATGTTCCAGCCCAATCCTAGCCTTTCCTACACAGTCCGGCAAGTTCATCTTAGACACCGACGCCAGCAACACCGGTTTGGGGGCCGTCCTATCCCAGGTGCAAGATGGTGAAGAGAGGGTGATCGAGTACTACAGCCGTGGATTCTCGAAGCCAGAAAGAAATTATTGCGTCACCAGAAAAGAACTTCTTGCAATAATAAGGGCTGTAGACCATTTCCACAAATACCTGTATGGTCGCCATTTCTCAATCCGAACAGATCAAGCCGCACTCAAATGGCTGCTGGACATGAAGACACCGGAAGGACAACTGGCCAGATGGATGGAGAAATTACAGCAATACGACTTCAAGGTGGAACACCGTGCCGGCCGGTTGCACAATAATGCCGATGCCCTATCCAGAAGATCCTGTAGAGCGGAATGCAAGCATTGTCTGAAGACGGAACAGCGAGAGGGTATCTCCATCAGGCAGATTCGAGTGCAGGCCAATGAAGACTGGACAACGGAACAGTGCATCCAGGACCAAATGGCTGATCCAAACATGAACCAATCTTGTCACTCAAAATGAGAGGGGCACCCAGGCCACTATGGGACGAGGTAGCTAGATACTCCGGCGCGCTGAAATCGTTATGGGCTCAATGGGACTCTCTAAGAGTAGACAATGGAATGCTCAAGCGAGTTTGGGAAAGCGCTGATGGACGAGAAACCAAGTCCCAACTGGTAGTTCCGAAGAAAAAGATACCAGCCATCCTGACCGAAGTACATTATGGAATTACCGGAGGCCACCTGGGCATGAATAAAACCCTAGACAAAGTTCGCCAGCGGTACTACTGGGTGAATTACTTCGAAGATGTCAGAGCTTGGTGCCGCAAATGTGCCACCTGTGCCGCCAGTAAGGGCCCGAAGACCCGGGCCAAAGGCAGAATGTAGCAGTACAATGTGGGCGTCCCATTTGAGAGAATTGCCATCGATGTCGCCGGTCCGTTTCCCGAGTCTGAGAGGGGGAACAAATACATTCTGGTCGCAATGGATTACTTCAGCAAATGGCCTGAGACATATGCGATACCCAACCAAGAGGCAACCACGGTAGCGACGGTGCTAGTAGAACAACTATTCAGCAGGTTTGGCGTCCCGATGGAATTACATTCAGACCAGGGGCGTAACTTCGAATCGAATGTATTCCAGAAGGTCTGCACGATGTTGGGGATCAGGAAAACGAGAACAACACCATTACACCCACAGTCAGACGGAATGGTGGAAAGATTCAACAGGACCTTGGAACAACACCTATCCAAGGTCGTCAGCAATAACCAGCGTGATTGGGAAGAGCATATTCCCCTATTCCTGTTGTCATATCGCTCTGCTGTACATAATAGCACAGGCCTGACCCCAGCCAGTGTCCTATTCGGAAAGGAGCTGCGATTACCATGCGACTTGGCATTTGGCTCCCCCGAAGAACCTCCCCAAGACATCGACGATTATGCCGACCAGCTCCGACATAACATGCTGGCAATACACGAATTAGCCCGAACGCAGATGTTGGCCACCAGTGACCGGATAAAGACGCGATACGACCTCAAGGCCAATTCAGTCGGGTTCCGGGAGAGGGACAAAGTCTGGTTGTACAACCCCCAACGGAGCAAGGGTAAATCCCCAAAGCCTACACCCGCCTGGGATGGTCCATACGAGGTAGTCAAGAGGCTTAATGACGTCGTCTACCGGATCCGTCGAAACCCCAAGGCTAAATTGAAGGTGGTTCATTTAGATCGACTCGCTCCCTACCATGGAGGGGATGTTTCTGATCGGGACGATCAGAATTAAAGGGGGGGCAGTGTTACGAAATTTACCCAAAGCCGACCCTGTGTCATTTCAGCACGACAACAAACGGTTTAAGATAAAAAAATTCGATTCTCGAAAAGACTTGACAGCGGAAGGAGCGATGATGATTTCTACTGGAGAATTCTACGCTGGTGATATAAAAGAAGAACGCCACGATCGCCAGGAGATATACCGCGACGACTAGCGTATATGTATGAATGTATTGTGAATCAGCTGTTTTAAATGTAAATAAAGTTCTAGAAAAGTGAAAGTAAATATTAGTTGTTATAATTTTAAATTGAACCCACGAAGTATATTGCAATATATAACATAGCTTATAGTTCCAAGACTAAGGTTTTTAAAAACAACAGTCTGTCAAGTCGACTGGGAACTAAGCGGTTACGCTATAAAGTTGGTGGACTGTTTTATGGGTTACGCTCATCACTTATCCTCAATTACTTATTATTCCGTAACTAACAGTACAAAAGAATCAATATTTATTACGACAGTCAGTCAATCAAGGCATAAACAATGACGCAAGATCAACAAATACAAATTGTAAAAGCAGAACAAAGCCACCTCACGAGCTTTTGACTAATTAAATAAAAAACTGATTTCTCGTTATAAGTGTCGTGTACGATGGAGAATTGAGTAGCTGCATTAGCGACACTCACTGGATACTTACCTAGTACTAACTCGTCGAGATGAACTCATAGAGGCATTTAAGGCTAGCTGCCGTTTGAATTCGGACTCCTCTACTTTACATATTCTCCATGTTGAGTCAGTGGCAGACTAAGACCGAGCACATACCTACCGTTTCTGTACTGTTCTTATAGAACAGAATAGAATGCGGGTTCATCGCCACACATTTGCCGGTTGCCGGGCTTTCTTGTTTTGCTTTGTCCTCAGTCGTTATCTAGCGCTTATGGTGGACACATCTAATATATGATAATTCGTAATGGACGATAACCAACCGATTACATGCACAGTTGGAGGAGAACTTGGGTAAAATCGCCGGTGCCGGGTTGTAGCCGGGCTGTGTGTGCCCATATATATGCAGTTAGTACGTAATCCATGCCTCTTTTATATCGCTGAGAACGTTCTGACCAGCGACGCTGGCCGATTGCTTGCTGACCGGGCGTTCGGGATCGGTAGGTATCTGTTGAGTGATATGTGATATACTATATATATTTGCATTGCGTTGTAGCCTTCTGTTACATTTCTTTTCTGTTCTGCTCTTATAAGAACAGAACAGAAACGGTAGGTTTGTGGCCGGCCTAAGGCTAAAGCGGGCCCTAGGCAACATTCTAATTCCGAGCCTATTTTTCAGTCGACACATACTTTGCGTCTGGTAGTTTGGTTTTAAAGCATATACTTTGCTTTATTATAAAAATTAAAAACCTAATTTTCGGGCCTAAAAATTACGGGCCCTTGACACGTGCCTAGGTTAACCAAGCCTTAGTTCGCCCCTGCGTTGAGTTCATCAATTCTTCAATTAATCGATCTCAGGTCGCCATCCCTAAAACATTTACAGTTAGTGTTAAGTTGTTATAACGAAAAGAAGTAATTAGAATCCCCTCCCCCCGAAAAACTGGCCTGGGTATGCCTCTGTCTTGAGACAGAAAGAATGTTTTTTAAACCCTATTTCAAGTTGTCATAATTATACATAGGAATACAGCCATATATAAGTGAAAGTTTTGACAAAGAACTTAATGAAATGTTTTTTAAATGAATCCACAAATTACAGTAGTTACTCTCCCTTATATTGTAAGTGTAGGTAAAATTAGCATATCTGACTCGCCTGTGTGTTAAAAGTTCTCATATAAACGCAATGTGCATTAAAATTGACATCATTGTTATTTAAATCAAACGCTGTTATCTCAAGCTTTTTTCAATGCATGAAGGAAAACCATATATGCATTAAAATTAACATCATTGTTATTTAAATCAAACGCTGTTATCTCAAGCTTTTTCCAATGCATGAAGGAAAACCATATATAAAATTGGTTTAGTCATGTAAACATAAAAATAAATCTGCCATTGTTACTTTAAACCAGTGATTGAGTTTGAAATTCAAAGGTATTGAAAAAATAGTTATTAAGAAGCTGATGTTGTTTTTGAGTTAATATACAAAAAAACTAAAAATTACGCAAAATTATTGCAATTTTTACAGTAAATAGTTTAATAATCATTAATGAAATAAATTAGTTATGATTTGAGTATCACAAAGCAACAGCTTCCACCATCATTTTTTTAATAACTTATTGTTTAAATAAAATTCATTACAATAAAAAGATTCAAAAGCAAGCTAAGTGTTAATAAGGCTCCATAAGATAAATTTCTGTAATCAAAGTTATTTCAGTAAGCGCGCCAACGACATTAAACTTGGACTTCAGTCAAACCCCCTGAATTTCATTAAATATCGGATTAAATATCTAAAACACTATAGGACTTATGCAGCCCGCAACACTCGGCATTGGGTGGGAGAAAATCCCTTCAGGTACCGGCTACTAGCTTTACACAAAACCCGGTGGTTTACTGCGAAATGCATCATAGTGCATCACACGCTCAGAGTAGTGGGAGGAAGCAACCTCGTGGTGTGAATCCATCCAAGACTTTACGCTTAGTTCATCGTAGTCATCAGACCGACGAGGTTTAGCGCTGAAGAAGGCCTCCTTCCGGTTTTGATATAACTGTTCACGAACCATAACGGACGTTAGTTTGTTATTATTGCTATAAGTTTCCTAGGATACGTTTTTAATCAATAAACTTGAAGTGTTTTGTGAAATCCATACTGGCTGTAGTGATTTTTTTATAGAGAACACCGACATCATCAAATAGACTATTTTAAAGGACATGTACTGAGTGCGATAGCAGGACATTATATGGTCAAAATGAGGATAATTTTTGTGATATTTACCATTTTCCTAAAACATATGCAATGTATGGAACTAAGGAATGGAGCCTACGAAAATCTGGTGGTTAAGATTCAAGACAACGTTCCGCAAGACAGGTGTACCCAGATTTTAGAAAATATTGAGGTGAGAATAATTCATTTTAATAATTTGAATAAAATTTAAAAAACAATAATATACAAATATACGTAAGGTTTTTTCTTGTTTTCTAAAATTATAGAAAGTTATAATATTTTATGTGTTCACTAATAAAAAAAGAGAAATATTTGATGTCCCAGTTTATGACAAATTTTAATAATGCGAAGTTTGATCAATCTCGGAGAAGCGTAGGTGTAATCAAGGACATTCAATGCTATTGGTGGAAAAAGTTTTAAATCACGGTACCGGTTTTACAATAATCTTTCATTCATTTTATATTGGCATTTTTATAAAAACATTGCTGACTAATTGCAATATATATCAAAATATACAAAATAAGGCGATTTTAGATCATTTTAAATAAAGTAAATATTTGGGACCAAATTGAATAAAACTAGAAATTGATTGTTTCATCATAGATATCCGCTTTAGTTATACATAACTATTTATTCATTTATTCTGTTGTATATGTTCCCTTATTTTCATTTATTTATTTGTGATATCGTCCTGTGGCTCTGTATGTACAGTAATTAAGGATTTGTAGATGACCTACCAAGTATTCCATCAGAATAAAAAATTGGAACTTTAGGGAACATTATCAATACAACCGTAGTAGCGGGGTGTCTGGAATTTTAGGATTAATTTTTAACCAATTAATCATCTTTTTCACAAGAATAAATTTTATATTTTTACAATTTTATATATCCTGAAAACACATGAACAAAAATCTAATATTTGCAGTTATAATCAGCCCTTCACCAATCAAAAAAAATATCCAACCTACCCGAAAAAAATCTTCAACCCACCGCAAATTTTCTGGCCACGGCCTTGAATCGTAGAAGGAATAAATAGAAAATTTGATTTTCATCAAGAAGTCTTGATAAAGCCATAAATGGACGGATCAAATATATGGAACTAATGTTTAATTGCCAATTTTTTAATTCCTTCTTCTTTTATAATGTCATTTACGTCATGAACATGAATAAAACTCTTCTCAATTGAAAGAAGTGAGTTAGTTAATGTGTTAAGTTACCTTATACTTTTTTATTTGTTCATGTTATATCTATTTAGCAAAATTTTACTATATTATCAGTGTCAGAGAAGAGGCAGGGCTATTGTTTTTGAGCAAACATATGAAATTTCTCAACATGGAGTGTAAAGTACTTGCGAGATAAGAAGTTGATGAACCCATATGGGTTGACACTTCGTTGCACACGCTCATAAATATACAAGGAAATGTTGAAATTTCCATGATAAAATAAAGTCATTAGGGTCAGACTTAACTGGCAGTTTTGAACTTTCGATAATTTTTAGAAGTTATGTATCATTTGAGTGAACTTTTTATAATTGTATTATTTAGTTGCTTAACCTTTATGATTAGATCTTTATATTATGCAATACATTAGCCCTATTTAAGAGCTTGACGTCGTTTAAAACATTGAATTCAGACCAGGCTTTCTAATAGTCATTTAAAAAAGTTATTTTATTAAATTTGGTGTTAAATATTTTATTAGATTTGCACATCTTGCCTTGACTATGAGCCAGTCAATCCAAAAATATGAATCCCATAAATCTAACCTGAATCTAAATGGTTTACTCTAAAATAAGGAATTTCTTAATTGCACCAATAGAATAATAATATAATTATGTTAGGTGTTTTTTTTTCATTAAATATTTTTATGAATCATTAAAAGATTTACCAAATGGCACTTTGCAATTCTTCCCTTACATAATTTTAACAATTTACTTTTGACCTGATTTCGAAGGAATTTACCAACTGCCACTGTGATTCTTTTATTATATACTTATATTAAACTGGTAACAACTGTAATAAATTCCGTTAATTTTATTGATTGGGAGATATGATGTTTAGAAATCGGTAGAAAACTCAATTACAGTAATTTTATATTCCGATTAATTTGTCAAAAATAATATTCTAACATTGATTAAGCAATTAGTTACTGTTTACTAGATTTTTAATTTTATTAAATGAACATTAATGATATTAATCCAGTACCTGATGTTTGTAGGTACATAATAGCATTTTCGAAAACGACTCTAGAGTTTGGTCAAATTTGCGGATTTATGGATTTCTCTGTCTGGAAATCGATTGGCCAGCATGCCATTACTGAAAAGGTACAAAATTTGTTGACAGAACATGGAAGAAACTGAATATTAAAGATTTCCTATACAGGGTGATTCTCAAAATGAACTATAATCTTTTAAATGGGTACGACATCGAACATTGTCTGAGCGATGTTGTGCTTCACAAACTGAAATAATATTGATTGCGTGACTATCTTATTATAATTCTATTACTAGGCAATATCTGATTTTGGGACGCTTCGATGACTAGATGTGGGGTCCATCTATTGGGTAAATTTTTAATTCATGAATGAAGCTCGGTTGTTCAAAAAGCATTATCAGTTAAATTTCAAATGATTGAAATTTCAAAAGTTACTTAAAGGATTTGAAATGTTGGGTTTGAATATCTTGACATCAATGACTGCAACATATATTTAAAAATGTATGCTAAATATTTCTGATGGGTGAAGTCTAATCTAATCTAGGAGCTGTAAACTATGCTTTGTTAAGCACTCAATAATTTATGTTATTATTTAACTATTTTCACAAGCGAATCTCATGTTTGTTTATATCTCAGTAGCATACTGTAAAAAATGTGCAATTTTCTCATTCATATTATGTGTTGTTTTTTCTTTCCTTTAAACAGTTTTGTTATCGTAAACGAATATTTCTTTTCTGTTCTTGTTTTTGGCATAAATCTTTTGTTTAAATTAAGTATGTTAACTGTTTTACTAAACATTATTTTATTTTGATTTTTTACTGAGATCTCTTTCAGTTTCGACCAATTCTATACTCAAAACTAACCAAATTTTTCTATATATTATTCAACGAATTGTCTTAAAGTTTTACTGTTTTAAGATCATATAAACTCTTATATTGATAACTGGAATATCTATTAGTTAAAGTTCTTTATATATGCAATTTTTTACGCTGTTGTTTGAATAATGCGACTTTCTCAAATTTCAGTTCCGTATTGTATAACGAAAAATCATTAATTTTAATTGAAAAATATAAATTTTATCTTGTGTCATCATTTCAACATTTTTTGACTTCATACTTCAGATATACGAAAATAACTAGAAAATGAATCACTCAAAAATATTTTAATCTGTGTAGTTAATGAAGGCGTTGTAAAAAACTTGTTAATGTTTTTTATCAACATTAAAATTTATCTTGCTAACATTTACAGCAGAGCTTTTAAAATCCTCGAGACTTACGATGATAACAGCAACAGAGTTCCTTTAAAATTATCTTGACTCATTTAAAAATTCCTAATGCTTTTACAAGAATCAACGGCAATCTTAAGTGTTTATATGCTTTTTTATTTTAGAATTTATGGTGTACCTCGGAAATGTTTTGAAATTCCTTATGACGTTTGTGCATCTTGATAATTTCAAGGTATATATTTGCCTAGTTTTTGTGTTGGATGACATGAATTTAAATGCTCGACGTTTTTTAATGTTCTGATAAGACTCCACACCCATTAAGGTTCTTTAAAGGGTGATAATTAAAATTTGGAGGTGTTCTTATCTTAAATTATATAGAATTTCTTCTTCGGAACTGGAAATTCTTGGGTATTGTTATATGCAATCTAAACGGTGACATTTATCTTACTGAATATTAGTTTTTACATCAAACGGTAAACTTACATCAACATTTGTGGAAATACAAGTTCGTCGTGTGTAGACGTTTATAAATCTACCCACATTATATGATTTACATTGAATATGAATATAGCTTTGTTGTGTATTCGGCATTCCCTAATTATGTACGATGCACAATGATGCACTAAGTAAAATGAAAATTTTACGTACTAGTAAGATTAACTGAAGTTGTTTGGAAACTTTCAAATATAAACTGGTTTATTCTCGTTTTCTGTTAAAGTAGTTTACCAAATTTATATTAAAGTGTTATTTTCTGGATATCTAACAAACCTTAGTAATTGTATGTTCAAAAAACTACTATTAATGTATATGTTCTGGAAATATTATTTCATAACCTAATTGAAAAAAAGATAGATCGAATTTATAACGAAAATATTCTGTATTCAATTAGGTGTAACAACCAATGGTGTTGTAATGTCCCTAAAACAAAACTGAGTTGTACCTTGGAATTTATGAAAATGTGAACATTCTCAAATAGTTGTTTATTAAAAAACTGATGTGGTGGCATTTCAATATTATAATAAAGTGTAATCGTTTCTTATTGTTTATCAAACAATGCTCCAAACGTGTAATTCTTTATATCAATTGGTTTTGTAAACAGTAACAAATTATTGCACATTTGAATTTTAATTTCATATTCAACGAATACAAGCAGTCAATTTTTTTATGTGGTAACAAGTATTTAGCAACCATTTTTGTATAATCTACCTAATCTAAATAACATATAATTGTTCCCAAACATGAATAGCAATATGCAGACTAAGACAACTGTAACCTATTTGTACAATTAATTTGAAGACTCAGTTCACAATTTTATTAAATTCTTTTAGTTGGAAGATATTTTATTACAAGTCTTAAATTCTTTTAGTTGGAAGATATTTTATTACAAGTCAACACCTTTTCTGGTATATTTCCAGGTATTTCCTTCCGTCTTTCTTGTTTTCGTTTGCATACTGCTTTTAACCCAAACCTTTATTTTTTAACGCTTTTTCGACAACTATGTTCATCTCGTTGTTGAAACGACTTTGAGATGACAAATATTGACTTCAAATTAATTAGTTTAGAAGCCTGAACTTTTTATTATACATAACAATAATCCAAAATTTGAGCTCGATACTAAGTGAACAAAATAATCGAAATGGAAAGTCTAGTTTCAATAGTAGATACCTTTGAAAAGCTGATTTTAGTTTTTCCAGTTTGAGCAAGTCAACATTAATTACTTCGCGATGAAATTGAAGAAAATATTATTTTTGTGAGATTCATACTCATCCTAGTGTATTAATATCAAGTTAAATGGTCTTTTCTGAATTTCGTTTTAGATTAAATTCCATAAAAGTAATTTACTGTATTTTACAGACATTGGCCAATTGTTTTTTGTTGCATGTTTCGGTGTGGTAACTTTCCAAATCACCCAGCTTTAGATCGATACAATTCTTGGAGCACTTTAATTTTTAATAAAACATTTTGCCCGTAAAAATTCCCGGCTCAAATATACTCCTGTAATACTGAGAGTTTCCTCTACTGTATTCCACAATTAGGGATTTCAGTCCCGCTATATATTCCCAGTCCCGGAATTTGTATGATAAGATTTACAGTCCCACTGGATACCGGTATTTTCAGAAACCTGCATGAATATAAGAAAATTTCGAAGAGAAGCATAAACACAAATAAATAGGCTTACCTACATAAAAAACGCATATCTAAATGATTAACTTATTTTTTACTAAGAAACCACAAATGAAGAAGTGTTTCCTTAGGAAACATAACATACACATACTTAAAGTATCATCTACCAGATTTCCTCGTTAACCTATATTAGAAAATGACCAGTTGCCAAAAACGCTCTTTGAGTTTGCACATTACATTAGTATGTGGAATCTTTAGGAGTTATATCATCTCCATTTTATTAACATAAATGTCGGACCTTGATGTTGTGATGTACATACTTTAGATTATATGTTTCACCTTTATTCTCCGTCAGAAGTTACATCTGTTAAAATAAAAGATTTCAAATAAAAGCTTTAGCAAGCGTCTTTTCTTGCATGCACATACCTTTTTCTATAGTTGTGTTTTCATTATCGTCAGAAGTTTCAGGGAAAACTTCTACATAACACAAAAGTTGAGACTACAACAGTGCTACAACAAATTTTCATCGTTATGATAATGTTTTGGTGGTAAGATAAATCCTCTACAGATGTACTACCAAAGTACCCAATATTCGTAAATAATAAAATATAGATGATGTATTTGAAAGTATTTGGATATTTATTTTCGAAAAATAATCTTCAGTTTTTATTCCTAATAGTTTGCTCTAAATTTTCATATAAGTCGACTTGGACATACCTATTAGGACCAGCAAAGCTCATCAGTTTTCCTAATTTTGATGGCGTGTAAAACACCCCAAAGAAAGTTTTTTTTGACACCATTCTTAAAATTCTCATTTTACTTTAAGCAGTATATCAAAAATAAAATATGCAATTGGTGAAACTGTATTTTTTAAAGGCTCAATTGTGCTGTACAAGAATGTGACAAATGTATAGAATCTTCAAAAATTAGTTAATCGAAAAATAGAATTTTGAGCAGCGCATTATTGGAGAATACTGCAGAAAATTCATTATATGGATGTATGCATTCTTACTCAAAAGTTATGACGGTGAATTTTGCCATAAAAAAATTCCACATACATTTGAAGAACTAATATTTATAGAATACTCTCTTCGAGGTGTCATTCCTTGGTACGCAAGACAATATATATTATATATAAATATAATATATATTGTTTCTGGTCGGGAACCTTCATCAGTTGCGCTTCCCACAATTGAATATCCTCTCGAACACTTCTTTATGCATTTGTATAGGTCAAATACATGTAAATATGTGCTTGTTATCAAAGTGTAACTTATTTATAATCATAAACATCAAAAACACGTTTGAAAATTCTTCTTTATGACAGCAGAAATGTAAATTTTTCTTCTACTAATTAAATATCTAAAGTTTTTGAAATTCTGACAAATTTGTTATTAAACAGTATGAAGTAATGTATAGACTTTTACAAATGTAAAATTCTGACAAATTTTACCATTATAGTTTGACATAACGGCCTTATTAACAATTCAAATATTTGTGAGAAGTTTTTAAATAATTTATTGTCCGATTAATAAATGTTATGTCAATAACTTCACTATTTATAAAGGCCTTCATGATAGCAATGTTCTTTCCGACTAAGAGCGCCGCAGAATCATTTTGAAAGCAAGAAGAAGAAGAAGAAGGTACGTATGACCTTTATTTAAGAAAAAAATTAATAACGGTTGAAAGGTTAATATTACGACAGGTTTCTTGAGAGTGTACCGTAATTGGCCGTGCTGAAGGAAGATGCGCTCACTCGAAGACTATATATTTATTTACCTTCACGTTCACCGAGACTTAAGCATTTTAAAAGTTTTCCCGTAGAAGTCACGAAAAGTCTAAGTAGTTCTCACGGCTCTCTACCGAAGTGCTTCGAGACAGTTAATTTCGAATTAGGCTTTATCTATGATGATTTCGTTCAATTTAGCATCTTTTCAGCTTAAAGCAATTTCGTTCCTTGCTCATTATGGTTTAGGTAAAATATTCCGTGTATGATGGTATCAAGATGTTACCTTCTATCTGCCGTCATTATCTTGTTTGTTTCGTGTTAGGAAACAACACTCTTCAGACATGTTTTGTTTCTCTTATGACACCTTCAACGAAAACGATAAACATGTTATTACATAAGCTTTAAAAATCCTTCGTGATCCGACATTCTGTTTAATATATATTAATATAATAGGGAATTAGAAAATGTCATTAGGCATTTGTAGCTGTTCGTTTACATATCTTAAGAAAAGGTTTTTCGTTAATAGTTTAGAAAAGATTGAGATTCTGGTTGTTACTAGAATCTTAAAAGTACGGCGCAGTGTGTATTCTTCATAAAGAAACCAATTACAGTTTTCAAAAATAGCTTCACACAATTAACATACAATCAACGATAACACCTTTTAATCAAAACGATCAAAGTAAGTTTATTGCGGCTTTACTTTTAAGGTAATAAAAAGTTGAAGTAGCTTAGATATATTCAATAGAAGTGAATTAGAATAAAATTAACGGATGTAATTTGCTAAAGTTATTTTATCCTAAAGAACTGAGCTGTAATTAATTTTCAATTTAATTAATCTAGTGTAGTATTTCTGAAATTTTTCGTGTTTTTTGTGTGAAGCTTCCATTTAAAACACTTTTTGATAAAAGCGTCATCAACCACGCCTAAGTCACATTGCAATACAAGGGCTGCCTTTTATATTTCGGGATTGGACAACTCTAGTGTTGCAATCTGACAACTGACAGCTCTATCGTAAAGTTTGACATTTTTGAGGTTATACGTATTCAGAACGTTTTGACATACGAGCGCTATGTGTTGTTTACAGTAACTTAAAGGATTTATCTCGGCCAAAAAATTGAATTAAATCGTGAACATTTTCGTGCGATTATTTTTTACAACTTTCGACGTGGATTAAGTCAGCAAGAGTGCATGAATGAACTTAATTTAATTTTTGGCGACGAAACTCCACCAAGGACCACTGTTTATCGATGGTATGGTGAATTCAATCGAGGTCGTAGTTCACTCCAAGACGAATTTCGTGAAGGTCGTCCAAAAACAGTTGTTGTTCCCGAAACCATTGAGGCTGTGCGCGAACTGATATTGCAAGATCGTCATGTGACCTATCGTGAGATTGAGTGAACCTTACACATTAGTGGGACCAGCATACATTCAATATTGCATAAACATTTGAATGTCAAAAAAATTTGTTCGCATTGGATCCCACACAATTTGTCAATCGGTCAAAAAAAGGCTCGTGTCGATTGGTCGAAAGAAAAGCTCAAAAAACACGATCGCGGTGCTTCAAAACACGTTTATGACGTAGTGACAGGTGATGAATCGTGGATTTACGCGTATGAGCCCGAAAGTAAAGAGCAGTCGACTGTATGGGTGTTTCAAGATGAATCGAATATAACATAAGTTGTTCGCGCACGAAGCACTTCCAAGCAAATGATCGCCTGTTTTTTCGGAAAAACTGGACATCTCGCAACCGTACTACTAGAACACCACAGAACAGTCAATTCTGAGTGGTAGACAACCATTTGTTTGCCAGTTGTCTTCCAAGAAATGAGGAAAACCAACCGCCGAAGACTCTTCACCACGTCAATGCAAGCTCTCACACATCGGCTCAAACAACTGCATTTTTGACCACTGAAAACATCGATTTGATGAGTCATCCGCCCTATATTCCTGACTTGTCACCAAATGACTTCTTTTTATTCCCGTACGTAAAAAACAAACTGAGAGGTCAACGTTTTTCGACACCTGAAAAAACGGTTGCTGTGTTCAGAATGCATGTTTTGGAGATACCTCAATCAGAGTGGAAAAAGTGGTTCGACAATTGGTTCAAACGCATGCAAAAGTGTATAGATCTTCGTGGGGAATATTTTGAAAAATAATAAAGCGATTTTCGATGATTAATTTGTTTTTGTTCTCTAATCCCAAAATATAAAAGGCAGCCCTCGTAATTATAAATTAAACCTATTTGGATTTATAGAAAAAAAAAATCCATGGCATTGTCACTAATTCTTTTTTGGTATTTTCATTCTCGAAACCATAATTTAATATTGGTGTTTAAATGATACCTGGAAAATTACAATGTAATTATCGGGACTTAAACTGCATATTAGTTATTTCGATCTTTAATTAATTAATTTCTGTTAACTATTTGAATCTCTAATTAAGAGGTCAATGTATTTCATTAAATCAGAGGTGATAATCAATTGTGTAGAAATAAAGGTTCCATTTGGTAATTATTTTCCTGGATCAATTGGGAATTCGCAGAAACCGATAGTTTGTATCATCCCTTTATGGGATTTCGTAGCATGTATTGACAAATAAACATTTTGCCTTCAAACCTATCATCGTCAACTGACAGATATTCTTTTGGGTTATAAAGTCTTTTGGAAAGTTTCAATGTTTTTAATAATGTTTTTCATTAATCGGTTGTGCCGAATAAACCACAATGTGTAGGTAATCATGCCAAAATCATCGTTATTCCACATTGCGATATTTTACTAGATAAATATTTCTTTCGTTATCCATCACTCCCTCCCTTCTGTATAACATATTAGTATGTCTGTCTTATATAATAATATCCAATAAATCTTTCGAGAACAATGAAAGAAATATTTTATAAAATGCATTTCTACGTTATGATGAATGTTGTGGTTCTAGAAGAATTCATATATGGAATACCAAATGCTTTATGAACTTGTTTTATGCAGATATAGTAGACACGAGATGATGCGAGTCCAACTTCATGTCTTCCTTCAACTTCCTCAGTTTCAGTACTATAATTTATTTTTTTGTTTCACTATCAACATCAGTAATATCTTTGTCTTTGGAAACAACAAATTATGCATCTGCTTTTAAATATCTCTTCAAATTTACCTTCCAAGTTGTTATATGCCATTTTCTTATCTTAGTTTTAGGAGTTTGATGAGTCAATATTTTCCTGGTGTCATGTATGTATACCAGTTTTATAAAATTTTTATAGAGCTTGATGAGTACTTTCAAGCTAATAACAAAACTTAACAATGATAAGTTACTTTTCCCATTTTTGTTAGTAAATTTCTATAAAATATACTTAGAGTAATTAAAAATAAATAATTCAAAGTTCGATATGCAAAACCAAATTTATTCTTACTAATTACTATTCAACATTTGTTAAATAAAACTTTTTTAGGCACAATATAGTATCTGTCTTGTTTAGAGGATTATTGCAATATCTAGGAAAGCTAAATCAATTAAAAGCGATATGTACTAGAAAAATGCATTAGTATGAGTAAACATGGGAAGGAATTAAATACGTACTTATTTGAAGTTTTTAAACCAAATAGGAATTCGAAGAGAAAGAACCTTGACAGTAAAGTAAATTAAGTATCAGACATATAAGAATAATTTCATTTGAAAAGTTAAGAATAAACCAGATTTTTCGAGAAAATAATAACAAATTATGAGATACAAATATAGTTGAAAATTTGAAAAAGGAAGTAGTGTAAAAGAAAGAAGGCAATAACAATAGTGATAGTGCTTTAGTTATAATGTATTTAGGATACTTTAACTGAATAAAAAAGAGAAAATATGTCGTTAAATTAAACATGCTATAATAAAAAATTTCATAGCAAATTGGTTAATAAAATTTAAAGTGACAAATTAAAAAATATGGATGAATTGAATATGGAAATATACGTTTATAGGCAAAAAGAAGAAATTGTAAATAATTTTATGTGTTTACGTTTTAAATTTGTACATATTTAAATTAATGATAATATCTACCGAAAACGTCAAAAAAGTTTAACTTCAACATCGCGAACAGATTACCACTCTGTTATACGAAATCCTCTACAGGTTCACATCTTGACTTTTTCCCGGCACAAATTAACTACACTGGTGAACATAGAAAAAAATAACAATTCTGCACGTTTATTTATTCAACTCAGGGAACTTGCGTTCCCGTTTTCGGAACGGCAAAACGACATCAAAAGAAGTGTAAGCTTTGAAGCTCTTTGAGATAATCCCCCCAAAATTGTTATCCTTTATACTCTTGAATTGTTTGATAAAATTTAAATGACTTTCAGTGAATATGCCTTTGATATGCAAACTGCAAAGCATTTATACCGGGATCAAACTACCAGCAAATATGCAAATTATTCAAAATGACATTCCCACACGTACAATCACCCTTCAAAATTTAATTAAAGGTCCTGTGCTAACATAGATTAGGGGTGCAAAGGAGTACTGGTTGCTGGAATTTAATCGTTTTGCTGATAAGATCTCGGCAAGGAAACAGAATATTCAGATCATATTTACCAGCTCACAAAAGAGGCGCAATTAAGAAGGATAATGAGAGAAGAGGCCCAGATGATTTACAACAATATCTATGCCCCCTGTTGGGTTAGGGGCACCATAAAACTTTCATATGGCTATATGAAAATTGCTCTCTGTAATTTAATTTAATGGCTTGCTGAAATTTCTTGAATAGACTAAAAATATCTGAAGTATTTGAAAAGCTTTTTGAGCTATGATTAACGACAAAACTGATATTATATTTGGTTCTTTTTGATTTCAATAAGGAATTAATACTTAGTATTAGTAAAATATTCTACCAATAAAAATGTTACTTTCCATAATTATTAAATCTTTGGTTAATATTTAAATGTATTTTTTTCTCAAATTACCACCTGGCGGACTATTAAACTATATTCGGTTTTATTCTTGAATATTAAAAAGTTTTCTTTAATAGAACCGTTCTAATTATATTTATTGGTGAGTTTGAACTCAAATTTGCAAAAATAAAATAGCGTTAGTCCTTTAGAATGCCCCATCCGATTTGCCAAAAAGAATGCAGTTATGGGGAAGGTACCTATTTTACCATCCATATTGGTAAATAGTTGTGGGGGATCAGCTCCTGACTTTTCGGATTTTACTTTTAGATGATCAAATGAAGTTACTATTTTTTCAGAATGAAAACTCGCTGTTTACGTTTTATTTCAATTTTCTAAAACACTCTTATTTGTAACAGCGTCAAGAATGTGTATAAAATTTATTTCCAGCTAGATATTGCATGAGTTATGTAATTTTGTAACTTCACTTTACTGCAATTAACGTTTCTTCTACTTAAATTGACTCATCTCCTTTTACTATTTGAAATGCCATCGAAAACACGTACAGTATTATGCGATTACGTATTGCCGATAACGCTGTTTCTTCTCAGAGGTTGAGAACCAATAGATCGCACTTAGAAAGTAGGTTAATATTTAAAGGTCTTAGAGTTACTGGCACAAGAAGCATCTTGCAAGAAGAACGTACATTACGGAGATGATGTATACTGAAAACGATTAAATGTACTAATTAATGCAGATAACAAAATAGATTTATTTGCTACATAATGTGTCGGCTTGTATAATCATTTATAGTGTCTTCAACACCTGACCTGCAGCAAAAGATAAATTGTAATTCAATCGGGTAGCATCTTTTAAACGTTTTCCCCTCGGTATTAGCACTTTTGCTACTTCATTAAGTTCCCGTAGACCCCAGATGTTGTTCGTCAAACTTTTTTATGTGAGATCATGTTACCTGTTCCTAATTAGCTCAAGGCACTGTCTGACTGTAAATTAATACCACCATAGCGACATCGTATTCGTTACTTCCTAGTGTGCATTTCAAAAAGTTTGCTGCCTTACAAAAATATTTTGAGAGAAAGGATGAACAGATTTAAAAAACGTGTGCTGAATGATTCCACAAATTTCCTTTCATTATTAGTTTTCCTTTGCCGATAATCAATTTTATTTGCTAATGAAAACTTTTATCTAGCGTTATTGCAATGTTTTCATCTTACCATTAGATATTTTTTGTTTTTAAAAATATTCTCGAAACAGATCTATTTATTTAAAATTGACTGGTGAAAATATAAACTTGAAATAATGTTCCTTTAATCTAATTTTAATCAAAATTCTCATCACTCTTAGTCCAGTTTGTCATATTTTTGAGTATCTATTGCCAGCGTTCGAAAACACTAGGGGCGCGTTCGGTATAATTTAAAATTATGCTCTTACTCAAAACTGTGAATGTCAAAAAACAATCAAACCTATTTTGTGAGTTTCTCCTTTGCAATTTTTTGAATTGCTTATCTATGTATTTACAACCAAATGATGACTATAGTAAGTGATAATACACTAGAGTCAGTTTAAAGAAACTTTTCGAATTATGAAAAGAGTTTATCAAGATTAAGCTTGAAGTTTTTATTTCCATTTGGACAATTGGAACTCCATGAGTCAACGCTTTTTAGGGTATTGACCTGAACATATTTTTCTACGAAAAAATAACTCTCTTCCATACCTTTTCAAAGGAATCAACATGGATTTAATTTTTTTATTTTTGCCATATGCAGGACATTGTGTAACTCTCTACAAACTGAAATTATCGTTCAATTCATTAGGAAAATTTATCAAAACATTTGTTACGGTTAAAATGTGGAAATGTACTTATATACAAGCTGGCCTGCTGCGCCTTTGCTGGTGGAGAAAAATTGGAGTTTTATTACATTACATATTTTTCATACTCCCAAACTTAGATTTTCACGTGAAAACTCTTTCGATGTCATCTTTTATGGGGAATATTGCAACAACTTCCATGAGACTAGAAATTCAATTTTTAGTTTTAATTTATACATTTTGCCATTTTTGATATTCTTGACATTTTTAACATTGTTGGCATTTTCAATTTTTTTTTAACACGTAACATTTACCTACCGTTTTTTACATTTTTGGATTTAATGACATTGTTTTGTTTTTTCTTTTATTTTGGCCTTTTGATGTTTTATATATTTTGAGATTTGTGTCCTTTTATGTTTTTGACATGTCGACATTTCAATATTTTTGATATTTTTAACATATTTTTAGTATTCTTGTCTTGAAACTTTATAATTTCTATCACCTCTGATTTACCAGACTGTGAAATCTTCAACCCTTCATAAATTAAATATCAAATATTTACAATGAATAAATATTTCTCTTGCCTCCTGTCGGATGCCTACGTGAATTTTTGAAAGCGATTAAGTTAGTTCCAATCATTTGAAGACAAATATAGAAGGTGTGTGTAGAAATTCTACACCTGCATCACTGTTTGTTTTCGAGAAATAGATTTTTCGAAAAAATCATTAATAGAAACCGCCATTGCTCGCTCTGTATCCAGTAATACAATGGTGGTAAAATGTAATTTTGACAAAATTAAATATAGCAAATGATACTCACAGATAGTATAGCTTTGTATACCTATTAATATAGATGTAAGTTCGCTCTGTTGCCAAGAATTGAGCAAATTATCAGTACCCTATCTGTCCCTAGATATTTTTACAGTGGATTAAAGGGCACCACTTGAACTACTTTCCTATACATTGCTAAGATTGCTATCTCCCCCTAAAATATTGAGAAATATTTAAATGAGGTGAGCATTCAAAATATGCGCTATTTTAGGTAATGTTGTGATAATAAAGCTTTTAGAGAGGTAAAACAATGCTTTTCGCCACGGAAAATAAATTCCATGACATTTTGAGGAAATAATAATTTCGACAAGCGTAATCAACATTTTCGGCACCAGTACTTCCATACCGTCCTTTTGTGAAAATGCCAAAAAAAATAGGGGCATAAGTTTCATTTTAACTATCTATTCCATAATTTTTCAATTTGACTAAATACTGGAGTTTCTAAATGATTAGAGTATGTAGATACTGGATAGAATTCCGATTTATACATTTTAAATTATTCACCTTTTCGAAAATTAGATCATAACGTCATCATAATAGTTATTTCCATCAAAACAATTAAACAAATTGGTTATTTCTTCTCAGTTTCCTAGTGACATTGAAAATTATTTTTCATTATTAATTATTAAACTCTGGATATATCACATTTTGTTCATTTGGTTTACATAAATAACTGCCCAAATTTAAAAAATTAAATTTAACGTTAATAGGATTAAATCAATGAGAATAAATAACCTCTTAAGTTAATTTTCAACAAAAAAAAATAATACTTTTGTTCACTCGTATGTAAAAAACTTAATATGATGTTCATAATCGAGAGAGAAATTTTCATTACTGTGACGAATCATAAAGCGACGTGGTTGATATGGAACTTCTTGTGTCGTCTCGATAATAATTATTCAGTAGTATATGACGAATTAATTTTTACGGTGAAATAAGTGTGGAAAATTGATAATATTCCACATTCTGTTTTTTGAATATGTTAGTAATCCTTTCTAGGTGGTCTGTAGTTATTGCATCATTAAAAAATTAAAAAATCGCAACTGTTTATATTAGAAAAATGGGAACATACATTTTCATTAAAAAAATTTCAAAGGCTTAGTAGTAAGTAAATCTAAATTCGGACATAAAAAGGTAAATTCACCAAGTCTACTCATTTCAGTTATGTGAATACATTCATATGATATATATGTCACACAAAGGGCAACAATAGATCGAATTGTGGGAAAGGGCCACCTTCATTCCATACTTATTTCTGTCACCTGTTTTGGTGAGAACGCACCACAAACCGTTTCACCTTCGTTGCACTTGCGATTTTGAATAAATTCACAGGTAAAATTTTTTCGGCATTGTGTTCTGGTTGTAATATATATCAAATAAAATTTCAAATTAATGTATTCCTAAGCAAAATTCAGTTTTGCTACCTACATAAAAAACAATTATTTATTATATGTATTTTTGTAAAACCTTTCAAATTAGTCTGTCAATACATTAGACAAATAAAATCTCGAATATTCTGTTCATCTTAAATTTAATGTTAGTAGTGCACTACATTTAAGTATATATTAATTTTTTTACAACTATTTAAGGTCGAAGCTTGTAGTTCATATGTTTACAATATTACTAAGAATTATATTTATATATTTTTTAATATTTTGAAACTGGCTGCATAAATCTTTTATTTGTGGGCTACTCCGAAAGACCACAATCAGTTTAGGAACGGCATCGATTTTCGAAGCAATATTCCCATGAAATGAAAAAATGCAAGTGATGCGAAATATGACACTTTAGTCATTTGTTTTTATACGTGAGCTCGTACAGATTTACATGTAACCGATAAGTTTCGTTTGTTCGAACGAAGAAAATCAATTTTTCAGACTTTGCATTATTTTTTAACAATCGTGTTTCCAATTTTATAACTTGCACGACGTTCACAGAAAATAATTAAATTTCAGTTTGTAATTAAAATTTTATGTT
This sequence comes from Octodonta nipae, assembly GCA_034190945.1. Taxonomy (NCBI): domain Eukaryota; kingdom Metazoa; phylum Arthropoda; class Insecta; order Coleoptera; family Chrysomelidae; genus Octodonta; species Octodonta nipae. The sequence continues at coordinate 44,618,639 of CM067222.1, read as the reverse complement.
CAAAGTATATTGTCAGAAACATTTCTCGGAACCATCTAATGGAAATACATTATGTAATAAATACTATTTTCTAGCGGAAAATTTATTCGGTCACGCTTTGTTATAGAAAAATGCATTACCTTAACATTTAGCTAAAATTTGCGAAATGCTATGATCATAGTTACAACCTATTTACTTGTACTTATGACCTTACATAATTTTTTTGTTGATTTTTAACTTGTGGTTATTATTATTTTAAATAAATTAGTATACAACTTGTAATCAGAAACTTGTCAAGAAACTGATGCAATCCAACATGCCGTGCAGCACACGAACCCTTATCATGGATTTTGATGTACTTCAACCCATAACTCCATTTTTTTTTAAGTTTGCAGGTGCTCTGTGTATTCATGCGGGTTTCTATAAGACCTATTAAAATTGTAAAAATTCGCGATACCATTAGATTATTTTACCAAATTCCAAGACGTAATTGTCATTTATTCTTTTTCAAATGAAATTTAATGTTATAAATCAAATATATGAAATGTTGAAATTTCAATCTTCTTTTTAATTAATAACAATATGCTATTATTTTAATTAATTTGAAATAACTACGAATTAGTCAATAATCTACAAGTTATTTTAAGATGACCACACTAATGGTTCAGCATCTTATATTTCTCTCATCTATTAGCAAATCCAGACCACTGCATTTTCAAATTTCAATATGCTGGTGTACCACTTTTAATTGACATCCCAAAAAGGAGGAAGTTATCAGTTAGTCGGAATTATGTATGCTCATCGATTATGTATTCCATAACGATATAACCATTTTCGATAAATTAAACTTATAGTTTGCCAGAAAAATTGATAAAAACTCATTATGAAACTAGTATTCGATGAATTTCTTTTGGTTTCTCTGAAAATGTTTTAAAACAGAGTTCTATTAATCTGTCAATATGTATTATGTTATGTAACTTATCGTAAAATTGCGTTTTATTAATTCTACTTCCAAATTATGATTACACAGATTCAAATTGTATTTCGTACATTTTTGAATGGTTTCATGTGTCGACTAATTTTTAATAACTCAACATTCATTACGAAATCGAATGAACTTGATACATCATTTTAGAAAAAAATTTTTCAAACATGTAAAACTTAATGACAAAGTTCAATAAATATAAATGACAATAGTTAGACTTTCTTAATTAAATGTTGAACCTGGCTACCACAGTGTTCTGTACAATTTGTTTAACTATATTTTAATGTTGTTTTATCTAACAAAAAAAATTTGAACAATTTTTTAAAACTATTTTCAGCGTCACTTATGTTCGTTTCGGTTATGAATTTCATTGTTGTATACTAAACATTCAAAGGCTTCAATTTTGGAATACAGGCAGCCAATAATATTCATTGGCCCATCCAATTCAAAGACGCAGAAAGTGATCATTTAAATACTGTTGGACTGTCGTACATAAACGAAATCTCACAACTAAAGGGCTTTTTAAAGTAAATTGCTTAAATTATTTTCAAATAAAAAAAAAAATAAAAGTTTTGTAGATTTATTCTCGTGGAAAGTTTAAACAGACCACTGAAATGGTAGTCAATAATTTCTCATCAAATATTTGTTGAAAATTCATGATGAAAATGAACTTGTTAGTATTAATAACGATTAGCAAATTCGTAGTCAATTGAAATCTATGCAGCATGTGAATGTTGCTTTGTCATATTGAATCGATTGATCTTATTTAGCACAACTTGACAGTATTGTACCAGTATCATTGTTCAGTAAATAAATTTTTGATAACCAGATTTACTTATACCAGTAGTTGTATTTTCCATAAATCTCCTTTACTTATGGGATAATTTGTGGGATAGTCTCGACATTAATATATTTTATTTTAAAGCGAGTTACTTTATTATTAAACCTTTTGCGGATACCTAAAATTAGACTTGTATATAAAATTTTTGAAATTTGTAACAAGCGTTTTGGTACGCCCATATTTTGCGAATATTCTGCTATTAAATTCACTAATAATGATTTAGTGAGCTCTACTATCATTGAAGAAATTAGGGACCATATAGCGAAAACAAATCAAGCAGGTGATTAAATAATTTCAGACCATCTGCCAAGATTTTACGAAAGTTATAATAATGTTGGTGTATTCGATTATAGAAAGCATTTAAGACTTGAAAGAATCTAACTTTAATGTTAACATGTATACTGGATACATCTTGAAGAGGTGGGATTTAAAAAATCGTGACTTGACTCAGCCTTGATGCCTCACGTTTTACACTTGTGAATACGAAATCGATGGAAAATTGGATGTGATTATATTGTCGAAGAATGCTATCAGGGATATATGATGCGTGCTTTTTTAGTGTTTTTTGACAGACTGTACATCTTTTTTTACTTCAAGAAAAAAAAATAATACACGATAATGGCATATCACTTTCAACAAGGCTCCGTTGGCTTGATTGATACGATCGATAAATGAAATCGAAAGGTTCAGTTGGCAGTACTACAATCAATTTGTCTAGATGGTTTTGTTCTTTTAAATTTAGAGAAGGAAGGAAAAATAAGGCAATAAACTGATTTATATTTTTTTAAATTAACAAATGATTTCCTCATAAAATAAAATTTGTAACGAAAGAATAGATTCTTAGCATCAATACCTAAATTTACACTTTCTGACAACGTCATAAGGTCATTAAATAACTTTTGGCTACTTATAGGGAATTCCCAGTAAAATTTTCGAAAAAAATAATCTATTGCCTTGAATTTAGTAAGAAAATCTTTTTACGATTTTAGATGCTGGCTCCACCAAGATGGTGTACTCTGTACACTAACATTATCTCTATTGTCTGGAGTATAGCGATTTTTCGTCTTACTTACTTGCTATAAACTCAACCAAATTTTCCAAATAATCCCATTAAATCAAAATGTATTAGTAAGGTATAAAATGTATAGTAAGGTGTCATTAATATTCATTGGAAGTGTATAAAACTTAAACATTGAAAAATATCTGTAAAGTAATTAAGTAGGTACCTACTTACATATATTTTTTTATTATACACTTCCTATTCTCATAGTGCGTTTGTACTGCAAAGTTGTTAGTATATGTTAAATAAAAGGAAGGCAATGCATCACTTTTCAACTTCCATTTCTTATGAGGTATTTTCGAGAACTTATTTTTCAAATAGTAATGACTTACAAAAATATTTGAACCCATTCTTGCTGTTTTTTAATTAAATTTATAATTTTGATAAATTTGAGAATCCACTTATTGCAAACTTGTTGTTACCTATTGTTATTTCTTGAACAACAGGCTAAAGCACAATACACCATAGTAAAATAAATAACCAAATCCAATTTGAATTAGAAATGGGTAATTAAAACACAAACACGTAATTATCTCTAATAATCACAAATACACTCGTAAACAAGTGCACAAAGGGCGAAGTTTGTCACCGACTGACAAGTTTTTTTTAACGTAGGTAACACTAGTGTTGGTTCTTTGACAGAACTTCTTGCTAGTGAATTGAGAAATTTGAGTATAAGGGATTATATAATTCCATATTTTCTGAATATTCTAGACCAACGCAATCACACAAGATAAATTAAAAAGAAAAGACTAATGTTTCATTTTTTTGCGACTACACTATTATGTAATGAATTTCACTTGAATCGTTAACTATTTAACTTTTCATCAAACATACCTGTACCTACTATCCCCAACTTATACATACTTTATTGGAGCATACATTCATGTAACACATACTATTGTTTCGACTTTTAAAATTCTTCTCTAAAGGTAGGTAGGTACCATAAGACTATTTTACACCATAAAATTAATTTACTAAGTATTTCTATTTAAAATATAATTCCATATTTTCTGAACATTCTAGATCAACACAATCACACAAGATAAATTAAAAAGAAAAGACTGTTTCATTTTTTTGCGACTAAACTATTAAGTAATGAATTTCACTTGAATCGTTAACTATTTAACTTTTCATCAAACATAACTGTACCTACTATCCCCAACTTATACATACTTTATTGGAGCATACATCCATGTAACGAACTATTGTTTCGACTTTTAAAATTCTTCTCTAAAGGTAGGTAGGTACCATAAGACTTTTTTACATCATAAAATTAATTTACTAAGTATTTCTCTTTAAAGATGAAGGCCACCGTCAATTGTTGCTTAAACGAAATTTAATGTATGTGTGATAATAGGAAACCATCTTTTCTATATAAAGTATTATTTAGAACAATTTTCGGCATGACTGAACAAGATGCTATTGGTAAAAAACCAAGATGTTTAAGCATTGTGTTCTTTTTAATCTCTGTATAAAAACAATGTCCAATAACTCCGATTATATCAAGCGTTAAATTCACTTGTCATGCTATTCAATAAGCGTTCTTTTGAAGAAGAGGATAAAACTGAAAGAAAAGTAGATCAAAACAATTTCGGTTGTAGTTATTTTCGAATAAGACCGTTAGCAGTATTGATATAAAATAAAATAATATTTGTTCAACCACAGATTTATTTATTCAATTTACTTTGCAGCTTTCAAAAGGTCGTAAGCATACGGAACATAAACTTACAAATATCGCAATAAATTTGTTAAGATTATTATTTAGTAATAATTATACCTACATTCTCAAAATTTTAATACCTTTAATGATTATGGAGCCACAGCTATATCTGGTGTGCCATGTAGGTATAATCAAAGAAGTATAGGAACCTCTCTGTCTAAAATATGAGTTGCCTGCTCAACTCTAAAAAACATAAGAAAGACTATTATTTTCATTAATTTTTAGTCGGAAAATCTAAGATTTCTTTTTACTAAATCAAAACATCATATTTAAAAACGGGAAATACTGATATGATGAACCTGTGACACACGAACATATTAAGCTATATTGCCCATCGGCATTCTCCTTTGTGTAACATTCCAAAGTCTGACTTAATAATTTGTAGATAACGTGTTGGTTTTATACATAATATAAAGCACTTGAGGATATTCGAAATATAGAAGCTTATAGAAACCAAAATAAGGATCGTCTAAATATTTATAAGCTCGATTTTGAGAAGAATTTTGTTAAAAAAAATTAGTTATGATTACACATACTGTATACACAACGGAGTTTTAACACCGGACACATCTCCTTTTTTCATTCTAGCTCGTGAAGGACTGGACAAAGATGCCAGCAAAAGGAGCGTTCCTGGTGTATCGAAAATAGTATTCAACTACCTTAATTATTTTGGTTTCAATACTTCAGAACAGAATCCCTACATTCATATTGAAATATTGATAGGTAATTTCAGGATGAACCAATACGATTTTCGTATTTGAGCGCTATCTTTATATCTACGACGGGACTTATCAATGACATGAGTTCTCTCTTTCATTAATTGTATTCCCCTATGTGTGAGGGTTAGAGAGTATTTACTTTTCTTTTATGTGATCAGCGATGATGATGAGCGTTTGAAGTTGACACCTAGGTAATTAAATCGTCTAAGGGTTTATCCCGACAGTTACTTGCCTATTTTCATCACATTAGTGACGATGTCTACATCTTGACGACTTCATCTTCAACACCATGCATTGTGCTTTTTTGCATCTTCTCTGATCTGTACCAGTGTACGTTTGTAACAGTTGTTGTACTATTTGTCATTTTCTCAAATTTCACATTTGATAGTAATTTCTGTTAACTACTTTTAAATATAATATCGATCTGGGTTTTTATTAATGTATAGCTTTAACGTTTAATATGAATAGCAGGCCCTTATATCGTCGTGACAATATTGATGTCTTGGACTTCATCAGCATCCGTTTTTTCTGGATCTGCAGGAAAAATGCTTACTAGATATCTTTATTATGAAATTCCTATAAACAAGCAATCAACCATTCAGTCGTAAATGATCTTTTAAAACAGATAGTATTTACTGATGAAGGTATACCTAAGGTCCACCGAATGAAAATTCATCAGCAAAACTTTTCAAGGTGACCGAAAAAATAAAAACTTTTCAGTATTTGTTTTCACTGACGCAGATCATTCTTTATAATATTTTCAATACAAAATATACGAGAAAACACATCTATACCTAAAAATTAGAATAATATAATTGTATTGTTTTTTTTTTCTGTTCCTATTGAGCCATCACTTATTGTTGCCATTTTTATTGAAACTCGCGAATTCATGTTATTACTGGTGTGTCTAAGGAAACATTATTTAACACATTTTGCAATTCTATGGTCAGGTTAAATAGTCAGAACCGAATAAGAAAACTTAGTAGGTAGTTGAAACATGCATTTAATTCACTTATGTACAGGAAAATTTAAAATTATCTATGGATTGTTGCTGTACTTTTATCAGATAGTGTAATTTATATTCAATAATTCGTGTTTTATTTTTTAATAATCTCCATGAATAACATATCAGATACCTATGTATATTTCCATAAACATCAAACTTTCCTTTACTTTTTTTCATTGACAGTAACGATCTGACAATATGGTTAATACCAGAATAGTTGAGTGTCTGATTGAATCACTTATACAACTTTTCTCTCTAATTATTTTCCTTCCTCCTATACCTAGTTCCTAGTTCTTTATATATTTTAAAGATACACATACATTTGCAGGCAAATAGCTGAAGATATTCCAGTCATAATACATTTCTAACTTAAAAGATATGAATCTTTAACAATTAGGGTATCCGCTACCTACATTTAAATTTAACTTTAAAATATTATTCAGCAGTTGAAATCTATTCGCAGTTTGTCGGTAGAGATGCTCCTTTATTGAAAATTAAATGGGAAATAAAACTGACAATACCAAAACAATTTCTAATAAAAAAATACCAATAGTTTGCTATAAGTATATACATATATGAAACATAAATCAACCGAACCTATAATTCACTACAACTTTCATGAGAGATTTTAACGATAAGAGTACCCAGCAACTCGGTGTGAACACTTTTTTTAGATAATTCTATAGTATGCTTCAAAATCACAGTCACCGTATTTTTAACAATTGAAAGCTAACAACATTGTTTGCTCGCCATTTATCACTTGCATATGAATTAAGGGATAGGCTCTACAAGGCTATATTTGATGAGTAACAATCCCACGGATCTTCTCGTTTGCCGTCCTTTTCTATTTTACTGCTCACTGAGTTTCACTGCGACACCTTCACAATATCTATTGGTATATTATATTTAAACAGATTGTTCATTGAATAAAGGAACTGCGGTAGATTTCATCAAAATATGAACTTGAAAATGTAGGCAAGAGAAAATATTGACAGTAATTAATTATTGATAATTACCAAACGGTTCTTGTATCAAACAGATTTATTGAGAAACATTCAATAAATAACGTTAGCTTTTAAAGAAGAATTTAAAGGATGATGTAGGTTAGAGTTAATAGAAGAGTTGATGAATATTCAACTACCATTTGTCTTAAAATTCGTAGATAATTTATTCAGTCGTGCCCAAAATTTGAAATTCATGAAATAAGTCTGACGATGCAAATATGATGTTCATATGAATAAATTATATACATGTATTTGTGTATATTTACAATATTATGATTAAGAGTTACCTAAATGGGTTTGGCATGAACTTGAAAATTAGTGGGCATTAGTAGCTATTGTAAATCTAGTAATATTGAATAAGTTGCATGAATAACATTCTATCAACACTACCTAATCACAGGTTATTACTATAAACAGTATAACATTTATTTTTCATATCAATCTATACATTTAAAAAATACCAAAAGTGTTTTCACAATTTATAGACACTGCTCTAATGAGCCTAGAATTGGTAGATATGCAAAAATGACAACAGAGGGACCTATTACAAAAATAATGTAGTAACTTATTTACAGAAAAGAGGAAAACCATACTATCAGATGAAAACTTACAATATCCAAATAAAAATCAATATAATTAAACCACCAATGTTTCATGTGATGTCATTCTCAACAATGACTAACAATTTTGTTTAAATTTACGAAATTGTGGGAGTTTTTGATGAAATTCACCGATTTGTCCTTCTGTTCATAGAAATCGTTTGTCAGTGAATCAACCTTAACCAATTCTCGATGATTTTTAATATTGACAGATGTCAGAATTGAATAACAGAAGGTGAATTCTTTGACTGCCACTTTGGCTTCATGCAAGTATAAATAATATTATATTGTTGGTTTCTTAACTAACAGGTTATTATTACAATTATTTTGCGAATACATCATGTTTTGAAGACGCGAGATGTAAGACCAACATCTAGGTTTTTTTTCAAATACATAAAGAAGTGTTCGAGAGGACATTCAATTGTGGGAACCGCAACTGATGAAGGTTCCCTGACCAGAAACAATATGTAGGTATTATATATAATATATATTGTCTTGCGTACAAAGGAATGACACCTCGAAGGGAGTACATCATGTTTTGTTTCGTTGGTTTTGAAATTGTATTCATTTATTTTATTCTTCATATTTCTACGTTACTTCGTAAATAAGTTTCCAAATTCTAAAATCCAAAGGTACTTATGTCAAATGAGCACGCCTGTGAAATATATAAATACTCATGAGAGAAATTTAATACAAAGAAAAATTGTAGATCAATCGTCTAACAAATTTTGTATCTCAAAGAACAAAAAATATGTAAGTATATTTTATTTCTGACACTAAGCTAAACTTAGTTATGTTCCATTCATTTAATTTGTTCTACATACGTTTTTGAAGAGAAAATGTAGTTTTCATAAATAGTAGATATATAGAAATATGTTGATTATTTTTCTAAATCGGTTGTACTAAATCCTTAATAGTATTAACATTTCGTTTTGTTAAGAAACTAGAATTCAAATGAACTGCAGAGACATTTCTAAAAAATGTACCTACTTCAATACAAATGATGTACCGGTTTTAGATTAAGTTAACCTTTCACTGCATTATGCCACAAAAGTAACACTATTCTGTCATTTGGATTCAAATAGTCGTTATCACACCAAACCTTAATTCGCCGACTCTTCTGCTCGAATCGAGAAAGACTCTTCATCAGATATAAACCACAATGAGAGGAACTTTTGTATTGTCATGAAGTCGGGAATCGTGACTTCAGTTCACGATTCTGGGCATCTTCTCTCAACCCGTACACTGAAAACATTGCTCTCGATTGTATCGACTATTTTCTTTGTTCACGGGGAAATATTAAGCTTTTCAAGCTTCGAAAATGCATTGTGGAGGTATTTAATCTTGCCTCTCATCCTACAACTAACAACAGTTAATTTTATTCCATAACGGAAATTATACAGCACTTCAATAGTCTATAAGTCTTATACTTATACCAAAATGTTGAAACGGAATCATTTTATAAGTAATGACGTTAGATATATCGGTAAAAATTCACGAATACTTAAAATAACAGCAAAACGTTATTAAATTAGCGTTATAGTGTTATGTGAAATAATTGTGTTGGTGCTGCTTATTTAATGGTATTTGTCAAATCTGTTTTAATGGAAATTGTTCATTGAAGATAAAAATGATCAGTAAAACACTTTAGTTAGTTAGTTTTACAAAATAAACTTTCTAGAATTACGTCGGATTTAAACATGTTATAATAATGCTTGGGTCATAACTAGAAGGTAATATAAGTAATACTGCAGAGCAGAATAAGGGTTAAATATTGCAGTTTTAATGGGAAAGTTGCTCCTATTTTACTCTTTTTAACAACAACTGATTTTTCTCACCTGCGTTCAAAACAATATTGATTAATTTGTTACTTATTTGATCTTGTAACTCTTTGTTAAAACAATAAAAAATGGCTTTGTCTATATAGTATATATACTAACTGATCCGTCCCGGCTTTGCGCGTGCTAGACAAATGGGCGTATTTGACGTATTTATCTTGAAAATATTTTTCAATTTGGAAAATTTTACATACCATACATTCTTAGATGTTTTAGTAAAAACTGGTTTGGTATTGTGGTTTCTTCGTTTTCCATTTTTGACATTTTCCATGTTAGACTTTTTGACATTTTTGGCATTTTGAACGTTCTTGAAATTTTTTAATTCTGATATTTTTGAAATTTTTTATATATTTGACATTTTTTCATATATATATATATATATATATATATATATATATATATATATATATATATATATATAACACCTTTTACACCTGCATCATTTTTTGTTTCCCAAATTTACTAAAACCCGTTCCCCTATTCCATAATAGAATGTTCGCACAATTTCATATCAATTCTCTATTCATTAAAAAAAAATTAATATCATATTTCTCATATCTGTATTAATTTTGGTCACCGAGAAATAGTGATTTTTTTTAAGTCCTCACTTACCCCTATTTGAAAATAAAATTTTTGCAAAATGATAAAACCTGCTTCTATTTATTTTAGAAGATTATATATATCAAGATTTACATTCAGATTATTTTCTATTTCGATAATATTGAAGAATAGCGACCCCTATTTCCCCCATTTAATGTTTCAGTTTTGAAAAAATCATAAAACTCCCTTCTATTTATTGTACAAAACTGTATATATTAAGATTTACACCCTTATTACTTTATATTTCGAAAATATTGAATTCTCCGTAAAAAAATAGTTACCCTCATTTCCCTCATTTAATATCTCAATTTTCGAAAATTGATGAATCACTTACTAGTTTACTTAAAGAAAGGAATCAACCAGTTAATTCTTATGGCTCTATTATTTTAGATTCCTGAAAAATATTGTTTTTTCAAAAAACATTTTCCCACCTGTCTCGCCTGATATAATTGAATGTTTACAACAGTATCACTTTTTATTTCCAAGATATAAAATTTGAGTAAAAACATTAGATATCCCGCTGCCCCCAATCCTAAATTTTATGAAAATAAAATATCGCAGTCTAGCTTTCTGTTAATAAAAGAATTTCTAAAACCGGTTCCCAACTTCCAGAGATGTATGTGCACGCACATTGACTATATATGTCTCTTGCTGTTACCATACGTTACCCGAAATCAATGTTTTTTCCCGATCCCAAAAAGTGCCTAACGCGCCAAAAGAAGTTTTCTCTTCAGTGTTACAATTTTAGAATTTCCACACATAATTGTAAATATATTGACTGTCTTGACGAGTTTTTTCTCAAGTTTTACATATCCTTTTTTTCTTTCTTCATTATTTAACAGCAGTTTAAAAATTGATCAGATAACTTATTTTCACTTTAGGAAATATTGTCTTAATTTTTCGGCCATTGCTCTATTGATTCATACGGTTGGTTTTATTCAGTTCCATTTCGTAACTTAATATTTTCCACCTTCATCTTTAGTCTGCTATTAGTCAAATAACTTCTTCTATAATGTCTTCGAAACATTTTATTCATTGCCAATTACAACGTACTATTACTTGACTGTTCTGTCAGTGCGTCACAGTTTCAAAAGTTATTTACTACTATTAAAGGTTCAATAGTTTGTTGAATGGTGTCCTTTCTTCAGTTTCGTTCTGTTTTCTTTGCTTATTGAACTTTCCAAAATTATTCACAACTTATATCTACTTTACAAAATAATTATCTGCTGTGGCAAAAAAATACGGGAATACCTCCATTTTTTCAATAGTACCTAATATTTCTATAACCCAGCTTTTGGGTTAGGAAAAATTTCTACTAGGGAGGGGCAAATCAGAAAAAAAAATTGTTCTAGAGAGAGTGTCAAATCAGAAAATTTTTAGGTCCAGGGGGGGGGCAAATTTATGGGAATCTTTTATGGCTCACGCAGGTTTTTCAAGTCTAAATGGGGCAGATACGGGTAACTATATTTTTATCAAGTAACTTTTCTTTGTAGTATTCTAGAAAATACTAATTATTATATCTCATTTATCACAGTCCTTTTAACTTCTATAAATTTCTTTCTTACAAACACTGACTAACATCTGTAATTCGGACTTTGTTTTCAATTATCTGCTGATAAATTCAGCTCCACTTACGAATATATTTCACATATGTACCTCGTTATTATTTAACATTTTCTTGCAACTTTTGGTATAGATTTTTACAAAATAGGCATTCAAAATGACTCCCACTGTATATAATATTCAATTGTTAGCAAAATTATTAATTCAACTTTAATGTCCTTCAATTATACGGCTTAGTATTTTGATCGAATGTAACATAATATTCTTCTTTAGTATTCAATTTCTGCTGTCGCATTCTATCCTATTATATAAGCAGTAATAGCAAGCAAATAACTCGAAGCAAAATGTCGAAATAATTACAGGTAACATTGTTCATTTGTGGGATGTAATAACCATTTTAATAGCATTGAAGATTTATAAAGAATGCACATCTGCAATTGGTTCCAAGGTTGGAATGTACATAAACATTATTTGCATCCTATATAGTGAATTATTAAATTATTTTATTCCGTAATTGTATTATTCAAGAAATGCTACATGTTTTTAATTTATCAAATGCTATAGACACTCCGATAATCATCCGGATATTCTATTATACATGGTTCATACTTGAATAGCATCGAGCAAGCTTACCAAAAACTGTTTTAATTCTGTGTAATCAGGCGATTTAAATCCGTTTCCGATTCTTTTTGTATCATATGTAAGGTGAAAGTCCCGCAGGGTTTTGGATGTAAAGCACGCATCAATAATTCTTAATCAGGTTTTGAGCTTTAACAAAAATGTATGAAAGCATGATCGTTCATTTGTTTAAACCACACATAATTTTTTGATTTATTATATCTTTGTAAAATAATTAGGTATTTGGACCGTGAAATTAGAATTCTATCAAGTTTAAGAACATATTTTTATTTTAATAATAATTTTGTTATAGTACGTGATTTTTTCGCTTTTTACAGTGAATGTAAATTATTTTTGATAGTCGGCTGTTACTAATGCAAAACAAAAGCATGCAATATGATAAATACCTTTCACAGTCTTGAAATTAAACGAAATCTTATAAGTTCTTTACTAATATATATTTTTCTTTACAGACAACCCTTACCAGTGCTTCACAATACCTGTTTTCCGCTTTAGACAGCCGTGCCTTTATACGATCAGCAACTGTCGTACTTCCTTCGACATGGCCGGATTCGTGTGTATCTTCAGCTATTTTATCTGGTTCCGGGGAATCTTCTGATATCACCATCTTACCAAGCGATCCGGCCAGAGGAAAAATTTGGACACAACAGTCTTTCGGTTGTGGACAACCTGGTGACCAAATTTATATTGGATATGAAAGCCTACTTCTGAAAGCCAATACTTTGGGTAACTTTTTTTATTTTCGAAACAATAATATTTCTGGAATTTAGAAAAAGCTGTTAAATAATCTTGCTCAAAATTATTAAACTTATTGCCTCGTTTGAAAAACTGTCTACGTTGCCTTGAGAATTATGTTTGACTTATGGATGACATGATTATAACTAGAATTTATTTTTGTAATATTTTTGATTACAACTGTAAAGAGGTGTAAAAGTCTACTGTTTTAAAATGTTTGTTGCAACTTCAGGAACAATATAACAATTTCATGTTAAAATTTATTGAAAATATAAGATTATAATTTAAAAAATGTTTACATATATGTTTCCAAGAAACATAAATTATATTCTGTCCAACTTTTTAAATTCAATAATGCTAGTATGAAATGACGTTTTTTGAAACAATGATTTTTTCAAAAATAGTAAATTTATTGTATTCTACTTACAAAATTATACAAATAGTGTTGAAAAATTGAAGAAACCAATTCAATGCGGTGGATTGTTGTACATATAATTATATTTTTGTAATTTATGAATGATTCTAAAAAGTGAGTATCGTAGTACAGGGAAGAAAGGTTACCATTTTTTTTAAATAACATTTAGTTTTCATTTAATTTTACTTAATAAGTAGAAATTAAATATCTTAATACAGTAAGAATATTTTCGTCAGTTTGTTTATCAATCTTCACTGCAGTATCAGGGAAAAACAATAATGTATCCAATTTCTATTTACGAGCTGGGCTCATATTCGATCTGACTTGACTACTTATTGTACTTTCTTCTTTTTAACCCCCTTTTTCAAACAAATATATACATTATTACCTTTCCACCTTGCACTTGTTGATACACTCTTCTAGCATCTGTTTAGATGGCATCAAAAATAAAGATTTCGCACTAGTTTTATATTTCATGACTTTTTTTTAACAGTATGCCTGAAGTTACTTTAACTTGTATTTAGTATTATATAAAGTTAAGAGTATAACAATAGTGGACAAAATATAACAATTAATAAACAAAATATACAAAAACTATTTAATACTTACTGATCCTTTAAAAATACTGTTACTCCAATTAAGTGTAGGTAGGTTAAATTAATTTTATAACTTTTACGATGGGCGTACCTACGAGGCAAAGGGGCAGCTTTCCCCCCTATGCATGAAAATTCTGCCGCGAGCCTTCAAAATTTCCCATAAATTTGCTGACTTGCCCTCCCCTAGGCTAAAAAATTGTTTCCTGATTTGCCTCTTCCTACACCAAAATAAATTTTTCAAATTTTTTTAAATATATTGCAAAATAACATTTTTTCCTCCTGATTGCTCATGGAAAAATGACACCCATAAGCCGTAGACATTTTTTTAAATGGTCAATAACACATTTTAAAGCAACCACGCAAAACCTCAATATTTTCTCTATATCCAACTAAGGGCGCACATACATTGGATCCGTAATTCCCCCATTTGCTCCTATATCAGGCGAGATCGGTAGAAAAACAAAAACGCTGTTATTATGTTGATGTGTCTACACTATCGGATCAGGCGACCTACGGGCCCAAAGTGTTTGCGCACTTGTGTGTTCAAGTCTTCTATGATAATTTAATATAAAGTTGAAAATTACCTCTACTTTGATTATTGTTGGGGTCTCTTATGAACTTGATTTCTATTTTACGATTTCTTAAAAGATTGTGAACGGCCACCTCTGTGTAAATTAAAGAAATTTTATTCTTACAATTGAAAATTAAATACTTTAATTTCCTATTTACAGCAAGAACCTTAATCAAGGAGTTTGCCATGTATCGCTATGGTGTCTTCGAAGAACAAGGCTATTACAATGACCCCATATATCCAATGTGTTATTATGATGACCAAACTAAACAAGCGAAAGTTACTGGTTGTTCGGATCTGCCTATCAAAGATAATGGGTAGGTATTTAAGCATTAATACAATAAATATTATTAAATACAAGTTATCCTTAGAAAATTCCAAGGACACAACAACACAAATGACAAATTAAATTTATAGAAACGAATGCGACACACTTTGAAATTCTTATTAGTATTCACTGAGGATACAATTGCGGGTTTGGTTGAAATCATTATTAATCATTCAATGTTTTTCCGTTTGAAAAACAATGGAGTATTAATTACACGTATGATTTGGTGCCGTAAAAATGTCGTTATTTTAAATATGATTCATGAAATTAAAATTCGTAATTCAATTATATGTTACTTGGAAACTAAAATTAGATGTTCAGTTATGTAGTTTCTTTCAAAACCAATCCTTGACATACTTTTCTAGCATTTTAGTTCCATAAGATATTTAACGTTTTTTTTTATTATTTCAGAATTTGTGGTTCTAATCCCAACGTCATGTATAATACAACCTCCATGACGGATGATAAAGCTAGGTCTTCCATTATGTTTGCTCCAGAAGCACCATCAATTTCCATGTTTTGCGATGATGGTACCCACGATAGACTAGCTCCCACCAAACACAATCTCATGTGTGACAGAAGAAGTGTTCTAGATGTGATCTTAAATCATAATGATTTCAAATTCAACAATATGCAAATTAGCCAGAACAACAACCAAATCACCGATACAACACCCCGAATAGTATACAAAAAACAAAATCTCACTCGGTATGTTTTTGTTATAGAAAATACCAAGAATATGATGCAAAGAGAATCGTGGAGCTATTTGAGATTAGCAATGAGGCAATGGGCTCGATATGTTCTTCCCGACAATACCGAAATTGGCATGGTCCTTACTGATTCTGCTCAACCAACTAGAGCTTTGAATTTGGTGCCAGCTAAAAATTCCATAAATGATAGGTTTGGAAACAGTAACCGCGATAAGTTTTATTCTGCTCTACCATACACACCTAGCGAAAGTATGCAACCAGGCTGCTTACACTGTTCTTTAAGAGAAGCTATGATTATGTTGAATGACCGAACAAAACATAATGGTGCTGCCAATAATGTCATTGTTGTTATAGCCTCCGGAATGACGCACGATCAAAATATGAACAATACAATTAAACTGCTTAAAAAGTCAATGATAAAAGTGGCAACTATTAATTATCCAGACGTTATCAGAAACAACAGCCTTAGTGTCATTGCCGAAGAAACGGGCGGTGTCGACTACACTGTTTTCGAACAAAAACTTAATGTAGATACTACTTTGCTGTCGACATATTTTGAATTACATAACGTTTTGTATGATATTGTTGCCACATTTTACTCTGGCAGTCAATCAGATCTTCCCATAGAAATTCATCGAAGAGAAGTCACTGATGACGGGAGATCATCGGTAACTGGAAGCTTCATGTTAGAGCCAAGTATGGGAGAACCAGCTGAGTTCATTTTTTACACTCATAATACAGTTACTCCGCTTATAAAAGGTCTAAAGCTTGTCAGTCCCAGCCATCAGGTTTATTCTAATCGTAATGATAAATTCATTGACTTCAAGATGATTACATTGAATGCAAATATGTCCGAAACTGGTACATGGACATATACAGTCGAACCGTATCCAGGAAATCCTCAGCCTCATTTTATTCAAGTTATGGCTACGCCTCGTTCTCCGTTCGCACCTGTTGTCAGAGCAAATTTCAGGATACATAGAAATCTTCCTGGAAGTCCCATTATTTTGCTAAGCGAAATAAAATATGGCGATTTACCAATCCTTGGTGCTAAAGTTGAGGTTACAATTACTAAACCTGGCGTCAATGGATCCACTGCTACCAAGCAAAAAATTGAGCTTTTAGACACAGGCGCTGGAGATCCAGATATTACAAAAGGAGATGGTGTTTATACAAGATACTTCAGTGCTGATGAATGGGGATCAGGAACTTACACTTTCGAAGTTATGGTCACTGACAATGGCAATACTGCTTATACTTGGACTGATTCTTCAAAACGTAAAGGTAAACATATAATTCATATAGTTTTTTCTTATTTAAATGGTACCTTTCTATTTTTTGTTTTCCTACAAGTTGTTTTTTGAGATTTATGAAAATGGCAATTGTGCATAAATATATCTTATTTAGTGCCTCATCCTACTGATTATTTCTGCATCCATTTTATACTCTACACTTATAGTTGCACTCAATTTAAAACCATATTTGTGGACATTTGCTGCCTGATTGATGTCAGTTTAATACACTAAATATTTAAAAACTCTATTTTCAAAACTCTAATCTCTCTTTTTTTTGGTTTACAGAAGACCAACCTTGTTGTGGAAGCGTTATCAATCTAAGTGGTGTTCAACCCATTACACCCTTCCAAAGGATTCTCCCTAAGAGGACTTTGTTTATAACTGCAGAAGATATTTCTGCTGCAAACAAAATGCTGGTAGGACGCATTGGTGATTTAAAAGTTCAAGTATTGCCTAAAGAACTAAAAGCTCGATTGACTTGGACTTCACCAGACATGGGTGGAAATACTGTATCCCGATATGAAATACGATATGCTACGTCCGCTTTAGATATTATCGATAAATTCGAGACTGCTGCAGTAGTCTGGGATGACGGACAACCTTTCCCACTAGCACCTGGTGCGGAAACATCGTTCACGTTGGATTTGAGCCAGAATAAAGACCTGCTAGACAAAACACTATACTTTGCAATAAAAGCATACTCTAGGATGAGTAATGATTTTTCTGGTCCAATTTCAAACTGGGTTCGAGTTTTGGTTCCATCTCCACCACCACCGCCGACACTTGCAGTTACATTCTCGCCCAATGAGGAATCTTACTGGCCTGGTAACAGTAACAGTGTTGGTATGGATCCTGTTAGTCCAACTTTAGCTAAAACTATGCATATTGGATTAGAACTGATTCTACCAGTTGTAATTGGGTTTATACTATTAGTAGTCCTCCTTATGGTATATTGTTATTTCTGTGTTTTAAAGAGAAGAGGAAGGAACTCACACAAAAGTAACAAAAGCAACGCCATCAAGAAAGATAACTTAAATTCGACCATTACCATCGTACCAAGTTCACCACAAAATAGTCCACAAAATCAAACTTATATTAGCGCTGAAATTCCTGATCCTCACCAAGTAGGTGTTCCAGTTAGTAATTACGGTTATGAAGATGAAAACAAAAAACGTTACTCACTTGTTAATCAACAAGAACAGCAACTCATTGAGGAGCTGAAGCAACAACAACAACTACAGCAGCAACGGGATAATTACGGAGTCAGCGTTATATCTAATAACACAATTAACAGGAATCAACCTATTCTCAGCCCATACAATTCATGGAGCGCATCCCAGTTACTTCATGAACATGAGAGACGGCATAGCCCTATGGAAGGTAACATTATGGAAGATGAGCAAATGGTTGCTCATCAAGATATGATGATGAATGGTGATCACATGTCGATCAACACTCAGAGCTTGGATCATATGAGTTTGAATGGAAATCAAATTCAGGAGCATTATACCGGTCATCTTCCTCCACCAGTTCCTCCACTACCAACTTTTGCAGGTAATGGATATCCAGTAAATTATAGCATATATGGAGTTCATCAACCTCAATCACCTCCTCATATTCAGCAAGGACATCCGATTTATCAAAGTATGCATAGGAATGAGCCTCCTTTCAATCCAAGTTTACAAGGTTCTATGAGTTCAGTGAACTCTGGTGAGAAAAAACGCAGGAACGTGACTATGGTGTAACATTATGTGACATTAGTGGATTCACTAACTGTATGCAAGTATGAGACTTATACCAGTAATTTATAAATATTGTAAATGTTTTGTATTATTTTGTTGTATATATAATTGTTTTTGTTTTGTTACTAGTCCTGTGTCTATTGTATTGAGTATTTTATATTGTATTGTAAGCTTAGTACTTACATATATGCTATATATTATATATAATAAGTACAAATTTTTATTTTCATTTTGTTAAAGACTGATCTCACTCCTATAATAAGGATGTACGTATTAATGTGTAGTCAAGATGAAAGTATTAAGAAAAAAGTTGCCAGTAATACTGTACATAATTTTATAATTTCCTAGCATTTAATCACAATGAAAATAAATATGATTTTATATCGTGTGAAATTTAATTTTACTGCATTCCTTCCAAAAAAGTTTTCAAACTAATTATTAGAAACTGACTGTGTGCATGCAGCTGTCAAATATAATCAGTTCCCACAAACTTGTAAATGCTAATTGTTGAATGTACAGCTTTCAAAACACTTCTTCTAAAGGAAGCGAATAGGAAGCAGGCCAAAGAATGTTGGCGTATATTCTTTCAACACCAGACTAGTACTTCAATTCCATAATAAAATGGCATAAAACTGCTGAAATCGCTTCATTGATCAGATCTCTACGATTATCCATAACTTTTGAGGTATTATTAATTATTTCTCTTCACAACTCAAAATAGTAATTTAGTTTAGTCATTAGTGAATGACCACTATCATCATCAGCCACTATTCTTAAAACATACTTAGAAAAGTGCCAGGTCAGTAATAAAGTATCTAATCAAGTCATACTGCTTCAAATAAAATTATAGAAGTATCTTATTATTTTATGGAACTGGCGAATTCTCGAGGCAACAATTGCAAATAAACCTATTGGAAAGAGTGAATGCATAAGAATGGGTACAGTTAAATCTGAAACAATTATGACTATTAATACCACAATAAACTGCCACCATATTAGTTATTGTTAATCTACATCGAAATTCTCAAGCCTGTATGAAGTTCTGTGTCCGTTTATTATTTTTTGTTATGCTGGAATGCTAGGCATATACCTTCAAGACATAGTGTGCTTAAGTATAACAAGGTTTTATTGTTATACTTTATATGTCAAATAATTTCAATTCAAATTATTTATTTTTATTCAAATTTCAGTTACAAGTAGGTAAGGCATTGCTTGCACAGCAGTCATATGTAGTTCTCCTGCAAATATTTTTTAGGTAGAAACCATTTAATTAGAAATTCTTGCTTCAGCAGAGACAACTAACTAATCGGGGCGTTGTCACTTATTTTATACAGAGGGTTCAAAAAATATCGGCCTCCTCCCTTCAGAAAGTACTGACTGGAGAAGAAAGTGGCCAAGCCAAAAGTTGAAGTTTTTTTTAGCACGCCTATCTTAAGTATTATTATATCATGTGTTACAGATGTAAGATTGTCTACTTAATCGGCTTAAACCAGCGGCGTGCAATGTCATAGAATGTAAAACAACAAATGGAAATAATCCTTAATGAAAATAACACAAATATTGATATCAAATATGATACTCTCTTCGAGGTGTCATTCCAGTTGCGCTTCCCACAATTGAATGTCCTCTTGAAAATCCTAGATGTCGGTCTTACATCTCGCGTCTTCATCAAATATGATGTGCGAATAGACACACTATAAAAGGTAGGGAAAGGAATTGGCGAAGGAAACTAATGAAAAGGAAGCCTATATCTTAAAGAGAACAAGGGAACTTATGGATAAAAGGAGGAAACTAATTGAAGAGGGAATGTGTCGACCTTAGTCCCATCGAATATGGAAAATGTATTAAAAGGGACATGAGAGTACATTTTTTCCTGTTGTTCACGTGCCATTATTTACAAAATTTTAACAGGAAACTGGTAGCAATAAATTTTTTAAGCATTAATAACGAAAAAAATCTGTGGATAACGTTTTGTTTTTTTTATTTATATTGTGAAAACTGATTGTGGGATAATACTGCTGGCAATGGAAAAGTTGTAAAGAGTCAGAACATCTTCAAAATGGGTATTTACAAATGGGAACTGGGCATTTTTCACAGAGAAAAGCCGGAAAACCGAACTAAAGTGTTTTTTCTTACATTATAACTTCGTTGTATTAATAAAGCCTATTCAACAAAAATGTAAATTACAAGTACGGTTACGGTACAGTTGGTCTGTGCTATTTTTGTCCTGATTTTTTAAGAAAATATACTCAATTGATTGTTTTAAATCTTTTAGAATACATTTTCATGTATCCTTAGGATGAACCCTATTTCGCACCATAATTAAACTCATAACGGTTATTTATGAAAACAATAAATATTTAGTTTTTTAAATTTTTTATTATTTCCTTAGGATGAACCCTATGATCTCATAATTGTTAATTAATATTAATGAAAATCGATAATTTGTTACTTTTTGAAATTTAATTTAATTGTATTTTTTCTCTTGTTAATTATAGTAGACAATTTTATTTGTCTCTCTTCGCGTGTCTCTCCTTTTGTTTTATTTTAATTTATTATATAATAAGTGTGTGAGACGTGCACTGTTGATTGTCAACATTAATGTCAAATTGTGATTTACTAAATTTGGCATTACGAATCCTTTTATTTTTTTAATTTTCTTGTTCATTTGTATCAAGTTAATTACAATTAAAAACAGTCTCTGATGTAGACTCTGAAACGTTTGGACTATTTGAAATATACAGACTTTCAAGTTTACATTGTGTTATTCCCAGTGAGTAAATACATCTGGTTATTCCCAAAACTCAGAAAAAATAAAAAGTGCACTTTTGGATTTTGCAAACTATCTTTATTTGTTAAGGTTTCAAAATTTTTATATTTAACGACATTAAAATTTTTGGCATTTTGAATCTATTTTCGTATCCGATTAACAGACTAGTATCCCCATCTCCTGGTAACTAGTAGAAGCGACGCGACCAGTCGAAGATTTTAGAATTTGTTGTTAGACTAATGGATGATTCTACTTCTTACAGATAGATGTCCAAAAATGATTATATAGTTTTTGGTGTGTAAAGAGTAATTATAGTAAAATTAATTTGTATAAATAAATGAGATTTATGTAATAATGTCGCATTTAAGTTTCTTTGTAAATTATTTGTTAATACATCGTGTTTATCAAACAATTTTATGAAAATTCAGTTGAAAATTTTAGCGTATTCTTATCTCTCTCTCATTTTCTAATTCACTCTGTACAACTATAATTCAAGTCAACACAATATTACAACGGTTCTAATATGTTTAAAATCACCCTGTATAAGTATAAATCCTCTTCACACTATTGACTTTTTCTCTTTTTCTATTGTTTAAATTATTCCTGTATACCAATGATTTTACTTCGCCTCATATGTCTAGTATTCCATTTATGCAACTGCTCTTGGTCTACCTTATATAACAAATTTCACCGTTTTGAACCATAGTTTGTGACTGTAATTTTACTCTACCATTTATTTCAACTACACGGTATATCCAACTGCTTCTACAATTAAAAAATATCCTAACTGCTTATGCTTATATAACAAACTTTTGATACACCCTAAATAACAATAATTTTACCCCACCCTTACTTCAAACACCTTGTATAAGCAACTACTTATGTTCCAAACTATATAACTTTTTTAAACCGCCCTGTATAACTGTAATCCTACTCCACCTTATATTTCAGCTATCCTATATATTCAACTGCTTCTGACAATTTTTAAAGCCTCTTGTATAACTGTAATTATTCTCCGTCCTATAACGCAAATATCCACTCTCTATAACTATAGTTTTGCTCCAGTCTTATTTTAACCATTTTCTCTTCTGTCTTTCAACCGATTTTCTTCATTTTTGTTTTGTTTAGTAGCTACTGACGACATTCAGTGCAGAATGCTAATATTAATTTATCATATTGGTTCATTCATTAAATAAAATATAATAAAATTCATTAATTACATCCATAATGTCAACGCCAAACAATTGAATGTGCCGCCGCCGCCAGACTCAAAACATTGAGTAGTTATATTTAGAGGGACCAATGCTGTTATATACTTAGAGCATGGACTTCTGGAGATGGCATGCAAGCGTTGTAATTGTTTAGTGGTAAAGTATTCTTGAATTTATAATTATACAGGACGATTCCAGATATGTTAGAAATCAATTATTCCGTGGGTTGCACATAAGTAGTTGCATATATAGGGTGTTTAAAATGTAGAGTACAGTGCAATTATAACTTATAAAATAATTATATAGGGAAGCCCATTAGCGGTTGAATTTACAGGGTTCTTGGAATTGAAGGTGTAGTAGAATTACAATTATACAGAGTGGTGCATAAAATATTATACAGAGATGCATAAACATGGTGGCGGAAATGGAAATGCAACAATTCATAACCCATAAGCAGTTGTATATAAAGGGAAGATGAAATATGGGGTGAGAGGAATTACATATATACAGGATGATGATACAAAATGTTAGAAAAGGAAATGATTTATAGAGTAGCCCACGAAGAGTTCCATATATATGATGATTGAAATATAGGTCGGAGTAGAATTATAGTTACAGAAGATAGTTAAAAATTTCATAAACAAAAAGAGTAAATACGGTGGCTCATAGGCAGTGACATATACAGAATGGTTTACCGGGTGGTTCAAAAATATTATGCGTGGTCCATGAGCAGTTGCATATACAGGGCGGTGGAAATATATAATGAGATGGAATTATTATAATGAGGATTTTAATAAATGTTAGAGAATTGAGGGGAATTATAGCAGGTTAGAAAAAATAAATATGTAGGGTAGCCCATTAGCGGTTGAACTGTTGTCATTATAAATTAAGAATTATGAATTTGAACACAAATAAAGTCCTATGATTTATATCTGAAAAAAAAAACTTGAATTTCGTTACCTATTTGTAGAAGCGAGGTGTAAGACCGACATCTAGGATTTTCGAGGAAACTATCCCACAGAGGTTCAGAATCTGGATCCGTTCCGTGTAGTTGCTGTTCTCCCTAAAGTCCTAGGATAGAATGTCACGATAAAATTTTCAGGTTATTTAACCTGCCAGAGATATTGACACAATTGGTCGAATTTCGACCACTGGGCGACAGCTAGTATATATAAATAGGCAAAGACAAAACGATTAGGTACCATTTTCTTCGTTGTCTCTCAACCGATTTTCTTCATTTTTGTTTTGTTAAGTAGCTACTGACGATCTTCAGTGCAGAATGCTAATATTAATTTATAATATTGGTTCATTCATTAAATAAAATATAATAAAAATTCATTATTTACGTCTATATTGTCAACGCCAAACAACTGACAGTGCTGCCGAAGCCAGTCAGTCAAAAATTCAAACATTGAGTAATTATATATGGAGCGATCGTTATTCTTAAAACATGTACTTCTGGAAGTGCCATACAAGCGTTGTTAATGTCTAGTGGTAAAATAGTGAATGTAGTATATCAGTATTGATTATTCGGATGCGTTGCGGTAACTTTCATATTAAATATTCTGTTTTTAATGTTAATTTAATTATTTGATTAATATATTATTATCACAACCTTCCCGAAGGTGTTGTGTAAAAAAATGCCAGACAGCGAACAATAGAGAATGTATTAGATAATTAAGTTCACTTGGGTTGTTGACCTCTCTTTTTTTTAATATTCCTGAACTTGATTGAAACGGCAACTGACGAAAACTTTTAGGTTGCAAAGAACAATGTTCCAATTATTATATCAAATATTTTGCCAGGAGCGGTTCCAGTAAAAAAATTGGGGGGTCATTCACTTATCAAAAATATTTCCAATACCGATATTTGATTACATATATTTTTTTTATTGCATAGATTTGTCAATATGAGTGAACAATTTTGGTCATTATATCTACTTCTCCGATTTCTCCACAACTCTGTTTCGTATAAAAATATAATTTTATGAAATAGGGTCGAATTTCGACCACTGGACTACCACTAATTCCTATATAGACCAATCAATAGGGTTTTTTTCGTGCAAAAATTACTATCAGGATACTGCCTGTGCCATCACATTAAGAACGATAGGTTTGCTACCTTTTCCACTCGCAACTATGGTTTTTTACTTTATATAAACTATTGAAACAAGAAAATTGCGTTTTTTTCGTTGCATGTTAATAAAATGAAAAATAATAACTAATTTCAATACTGTCAACAGGTCAATTGTAAACCATGAAAATACCAATGAAATGAGCCCAGGATCGATCCAACAGGATCTGTAGTAACAGGGAAAAACAAAAAATACTGGAAATTTTAGGGTTTTTTTTATATTATCATAACTCCGTTACTATCGAAGTTGTGGAGCTGGGCTTGTGGGAACTGATAGTAAATGATATCTACCTTATGCGTGACTAAACCAGGCGCTATCGGTTTATTAGTTTTTAAATAATTGCGATATGAAGTTTTTAGTCCACTATTCTTGCAGTGTGTCTCCATGCGACATGGATTGTCAAAAATCAATTCCGAATAGAGATATTGGAAGTAGAGGTATCATTCTACAACGCCTCTATTTTCATTTTTCATTAAATGTCTGGGAAATATACGAAAAATTTTAGCAAACATGACCAAAATTTGGTGAGCGTATGAATGTGTTCGAGTAGTGGGGGCACGGTTGTTAAGGGGAACTGCTGACAATAATTATTATCGATAGTAACTATCACTCTGACAGATGGTGAAAGAATCTAATCGCTGAAAAAGCTTCTATACAGAGCGATTTGTTCGATTTTATTATATGAAATGAGAACTGGTTGTTTATTAATATATTTATACGTAAACGGTTTCTCGGAAACGTTTTTGCTTACATTTGTGGATTTTGGGTTTACGGAACATCCAAATAGAGCGGTCAATAGAAAAATTCTTACTTGTGAGGATTTTAAATATTAAAACGACCTCTGTAGGTGTTTATAGAGACATGTATACATAAGATATATATATATATATATATATATATATATATATATATATATATATATATATATGTTTTAGGTGGTTTCCGCGAATTCATCCGCGTAGTTGATAACTGATCCCTGCCGGGATCGATGGTAAAATGACGACGTTTCGGCAGAGTCACATCTGCCCTCTTCAGGTCGGTTCGCATAATTCTCGTAGCCTTCTGCTTTCGCTTCTAGTTACTCGAATACTAAGATTTTCTGAAGCGAGCGCGCTGTTATATAGTCGCGGCTCGGCGCCTATCGGTTGACACTGTGAACGGCTGCGTGTGATTGGCCCTTGGTGCTCAGTGAGCACGGCTCCATCCTGCTGATTTGTTATTTCCGGTTGAGTTGTTATTGGACGGGTCTGGGCCGGTACGGTGTTTAATATGATTTTCCAACAATTCGATAACTTCTGAATTTCATTGCGTGCGTTTAGACTGTGAGGTCTCTTCGCTATTTCAATTGCCTCTCTTACGAGTCTTGATTTCGGGTGTTCTATATTTGCCAGTACTCTGGTGTTCTCAAAGTCTATTCGGTGTGACATCGTGGTGGCGTGTTCCGCAATGGATGTTGTTTTTTCCTGCTTTCTAACAGCGTTCTGGTGTTCATCACGTCTAGCTTGAATTCTTCTATTAGTTTGCCCCACATAGGTTTTATGACAGTCTGCACATGGAATCTCGTACACTCCCTGTTGTTCTAAAGGGATCCTCGTCTTCGGAGTCCTCAACACCGTGCTTATTTTTCTGTCTGTATTGAAAATAGTATCAATATTGTGTCTCCGTAGAATTCTTGCAATACTGTCCGTGGTCCCCTTGACATACGGTAAATAGAACAATTAGAACAACAGGGAGTGTATGAGATTCCATGTGCAGACTGTCATAAAACCTATGTGGGGCAAACTAATAGAAGAATTCAAGCTAGACGTGATGAACACCAGAACGCTGTTAGAAAGCAGGAAAAAACAACATCCATTGCGGAACACGCCACCACGATGTCACACCGAATAGACTTTGAGAACACCAGAGTACTGGCAAATATAGAACACCCGAAATCAAGACTCGTAAGAGAGGCAATTGAAATAGCGAAGAGACCTCACAGTCTAAACGCACGCAATGAAATTCAGAACTTATCGAATTGTTGGAAAATCCTATTAAATACCGTACCGGCCCGGACCCGTCCAATAACAACTCAACCGGAAATAACAAATCAGCAGGATGGAGCCGTGCCCACTGAGCGCCAAGGGCCAATCACACGCAGCCGTTCACGGTGTCAACCGATAGGCGCCGAGCCGCTACTATATAACAGCGCGCTCGCTTCAGAAAATCTGAGTATTCGAGTAACTAGAAGCGAAAGCAGAAGGCTACGAGAATTATGCGAACCGACCTGAAGAGGGCAGATGTGACTCTGCCGAAACGTCGTCATTTTACCATCGATCCCGGCAGGGATCAGTTATCAACTACGCGGATGAATTCCCGGAAACCACCTAAAACATTTAGTGCCCGCGAAAACTTAAAAACAATTATATATATATATGTTATATCACATTTCAATTAATTAACTTTTTAAAAAAGATTTTTTTATTAAAACAAATGCAATTATAACTTTGAAATAAAAATGAAAAATAACAATGTAACTGACAAAAGTTCTGAGTAATAATGAATAACAAACAAGAGAGATTTTACAATATATAACCTAATGAGTGCTGAATCGGCACTGTCGACACGGCGATTCCCACGGATGCTCGGTGGTGCTGTAATCTGATACTCCACGTGTCGCTGACTCAGCTGGGAATGTTGTATTGTCGTTGCGATATAAGTTCATGCTAAGTTCATAGTATAAACTTATATAACAACTCCCATCCAGCATCAACTTTTACGTCAAGTTCTGGAGTTCTGTATCGTCGGTTGGATTCAGGAGGGTGTGTAGCTTTCCTTTGGGCTTAGGATTTGATGGTACTGTCGGTGGCGTGTGCTGGACAGCGGAGCTTGGTGTAGTGGTATTCTTGAACCTCTTCTGGATTGACTTCATTGTGAGGAGTATAATCACAATTACTACTAAGGTGGTCGTTGTGATTGTGAGCCAGGACGTATGCTTTTCTAAGGGTGGTTGTTCCATCAGCTTTTCCAGTTCCTTAGAATATTGGGAAAGCTTATGGTTGGCAACATCTAGGTCTTGTACATCTAATTCTTGTAGCTGTAGGGGTGTCAGGTTTGGCATCTCATTGGCGGCTGGCATGCCGTTGCAGCAGTTGAAAGGAATGTCCACTGGGTGGTTTCTGTATGTGATGTTTTGGACATTTTTAGAAGTTCTTGTAGCATGGACCCTTGTGTTGTCGATAAAGGCATTGCAGTCGGGTTGGATTTGCAACACT
Organism: Octodonta nipae; assembly: GCA_034190945.1. Classification (NCBI taxonomy): domain Eukaryota; kingdom Metazoa; phylum Arthropoda; class Insecta; order Coleoptera; family Chrysomelidae; genus Octodonta; species Octodonta nipae. Next base: position 44,590,322 of record CM067222.1, on the reverse strand, counting down.
GAATTTGTCGATATGGTTTGTGTCACGACATCTTGCCCTTTGCATTTGATGGTGATGGCCAGTGGTCTTGAAATCGAGATCAACCAAAAGTTTACGTCAATCTCTTGGATATTATAGTCTGCTGCATATAATATCAAACTTTTGCAGGTTGCTGGAAGTGTGGCTGGCTGTCTGAGAAGCTGACCTTCGCAGATGGCATCTTTGTCTATTGGATGTGATATAGCTTTGGAACAAATCTTATGATATTTAGTTAAAGGCTTGCAGTCACCCAGGTCTTCGAAGGATGTGTATAATAACGAATCGTCATCTCTCGCGATAAATTTTGTCTTTATTGAAAGTATATGATGAAACCCTGTTCCAAAGTTGGGATCGGATAAAGGTGGTAAAGGGTGTAAATCTCAGGATCAACTAAAGGAATTTTGAGTACAAAAATGATTTTGGTGTTGATTTGAAAAGCTTCCAATTCTATCAAATCAATGTACTGAGCAACATTTGAACTGTAAATAGGAAGTGGTAAATTATTTTCATGTAGTGATTGAGAAATCTTTTGAAGGGAATCGACCAAATCTACTGGGGTTATGATCGAACTATGTAAAATTTTTAAGCGGGCGAAAGAGACTGCAGTTAAAACATCATCGAGAGTGTTTTCGATAAATATGTAACTCTCCATTAGGCTTTCACACAGATCCAAGATATTGATTTGAAATTCATGAAAATCAAGATCATTTGAAATGTATAAAATTGACTGCCTTATTTTTTCAATGTTATTCGAGAATAATTTCTCCTCGGATTGAAATTTTTGTAAAGTTTTGTTGAGGCTCGTAATGACTGAGGTTGTTACAGATATTTGTTTCTTTACTAAGTCCTGAATTTGGTGCTGGTCTTTAGTAATTTTAGTTATACAGTCATTTATGTATTCACCATCTGTTGCGTCTAAGTTTCCTGAAATAGCTTTCCAAACTGATCCCAGTCCGTTAATAAGTCCGCGTTTTCTTCTGTTAGTAGGGTAAGTTTGAGTGTCAGCGAAAATGTCTGTATATTTAGAGTTAACGGATTTAGAAATTTGTTTCAAGAGGCTAACATGTGTTTGTATTTTTGGTTTAAATGATTTCGTATTAGTTGTGTTTTCGTTGATTGTCTCTAAAATTCGGTTTAGTATGGCGTCGTTATTTGAAATAGCACCTCTGAAAGGGCTGAGGTCTTTGAAGACAAGAAGTGACCATTTGTCGTTTGAAATTTTAAGTGTGCCTTCTTCATGGAAGAAAACTCCTATTGTATTGTTAACGGGTGTAAGGGAGTATTGTTGGAGGTTCACGACTGAAAACAGTCCACAGAATCTGAAAAGAAGGGATTCATTCAAAATATGGTTTTAGTCTGTCAAAGTTAATTTTACTAATTTGGTTAGTCTGTAAGTTTATAACTGTGGCAGAGTTTTTTCTAATCGCGGTGATTTCAAAAGGTCCATTGAATTTGTTTTCAGATTTGCTTTTAATCTGAGACTCTTTCACGTAAACTTTGTCGCCTACTTTGTATTCTGGTTGGTTAGTCGAAACATGTTTGTCAAATCTAACTTTAGATTTTTGTTTTTGTTGGTCGGTTTTTGCGCGGGCAAGTCTATAATAGTAGTTCATTCTGTTGTTAAGGTCCCTAACATATTTGGAAATGAGTTTTTCCTGATCGTATATTGTTTCGGGGGTCTACTAGAAGTGTGCCCAAAGATGAGTTCGTAGGGCGTGAAACCAGTTGTCTTGTTTTTAGTGTTGTTGTAGCAGATAACTGCGTAAGGGAGGACGTTGAATGGATGTTCGTTCGGATGTTCGGCTGTATTTGCCCTTATCATTTCCGCTAAAGTCGCGTGAAACCTTTCGATAGAACCGTTTGATTCGGGATGGTGGACGCTTGAAAAGGATAACTTTATGTCATATAGTTCGCACAGGTCCCTTATTAGAGTATTGTCAAATTCACGTCCATAGTCGCAATGGATGCGAAGAGGGGTACCGTAATGTTGGAAAAATACTAAGAGGGTGTTTACCACTGTTTTAGCTGTTTTGTCACCAATAGGGTAAGCTTGAGTAAATTTGGTGAGTTCATCCCTAATAGTCAGTGCGTAGTTTCTCGTTGGATATTCGAAAATATCAATGTTGATACGTTCGAAGGGTGTTTTTGGTGGTTCGGTTATGACAAAAGGAGCACTTAAGTTTTTCCTACAAAACTTTACCTTTTGGCAAGTTTCGCAAGACTTGATAAATTGCTCTACGCTTTTGATTAGTCCAGTCCAGTTATACTTTTCCCTAATACGTCGAATAGTCTCATTAATTCCACGGTGTAGGTTATTTTTGCCGCAGTGGTACTGTTGCAGTATAATGGGAATTTCGTCTTGAGAAGGGGTTGTTACAATGTTTTGAAAAATCTTTAGTTTTATGTCTTTGTCTGCGAGTATGATAGATAGTGTTTCGAGAATAGGTAGTTCGACGTTGTTTTCAATGCAGAAGGTTTCTGATTCGTCGAACTGATCTTGGTTATTATAGAGGATGTTAAAAAGATGCGAGACAACAGTTTCGGGATCGAATGGTAAAGGGACAATTAAATATTTTCTATGCCGGACAGATTTGCTGGCTAGAATGTTTAATGTGTCGATAGTGAAATTTGGGTCTTCTTCGAAAATGTCTTCGATGATTTTGTCATGCAAGTCATTGAGTTTATTTTGCCAGAAGAAAGTGACTATTCGTTTGTGAGATTTGTCTAGGAGTTGGGCGTTAGAAATTTCTATTTTTGAGTAATCGATTATCGACTCGGTTTTATATAATTGAACAAATCGATTAAATTCTCTTGTCATTCGTTCGTCATGATCATCGGGTTCTTGATCATTATCGGAATCTGGTTGTTCTGGGTCCGTTTCGTTATTTGCAAAGATGTTGATTTTAGAAATAAAGTCGGTGCATTGTTTGAAGTGATTAATTTTGATACGGGAAAGAGCGTCTGCGTTCAAGTTTACCTTGCCGGGCTTGTATTCGATTTTATAGTTATACTCCTCTAGCTTGAGGCGCCATCTGGCTAGACGACTGCCAGGGTCTTTGATCGAAAAGAGCCAAGTAAGCGGAAGGTGATCACACAGGAGTGTAAACTTTCTCCCAAAAAGATACGGTCTGTAGTGCTTGACCGCCCAAACAATGGCTAGCAGTTCCCGTTCGATAGTGGAATATCGAGTTTTTGCAGCGCAGAGTGTACGGGAAGCATATGCTATAGGAAGATCTTTTCCTACGGGGCCTTGTGAGAGAACCGCTCCAATTGCAAAAGCACTAGCATCAGTAGTGAGCAGGAATGGTTCTTCGAAATTTGGGTAGATCAAGATAGGGTCAGATACAAGGGCTTGCTTCAGTTCGTTGAAGGAAGACTTGCAATCTGCGTCGAAGATGAATTTGACGTCTTTCTGCAGGAGTTTCGTTAGGGGCTTTGAGATCTTGGCGAAATTGGGGATAAAACGTCGGTAATAACCGGCGAGACCAAGAAAAGATTTAACATCTTTAGGAGTTTGGGGTTGAGGAAAATTCTGGATGCATTCAACCTTTGAAGGGTTTGGTTTTACTCCTTCTTGGGTGATCAGATGACCTAGGTAAGCAACTTCCTTGCGGAGAAACTCACACTTGTCAGGTTGAATTTTCAAGTTTGACTGTCTAAGACGCTTAAAGACTTCTATCAAACGGGACATATGCTCATGGATGGTTGGTGAATAAACGATAATGTCATCCATGTAAACAAGGCAACGTTCATTCTGGATGCCCAGAAGAATGTTATCCATGACCCTCTGAAAAGTAGAAGGTGCATTTTTCAAACCAAATGGCATACGAACGAATTCGTAATGGCCATTGTCAACAGAGAAACCGGTCTTGGGAATGTCTTCCTCAAGGATTTCCAACTGGTGGAAGCCGGAAGCGAGATCCAGTGTCGAAAAGTATTGACACTTACCAAGTTGGTCGAGGAGATCAGAAATGTTGGGCAGAGGATATTTATCGTCTACAGTTAGTTCGTTTAACTTCCTATAGTCGATAACAACTCGCCACTTTTGCTTACCAGAAGCATCGAGTTTCTTGGGGACGACCCATACGGGGGAGGACCAAGGAGAAGAAGAGTGCCTGATAATGCCTTGATCAAGCATTTTGGAAATTTGGGTTTTCACTTCCTCCTTATGCACTTGAGGATATCTGTACGATTTCGTGAAAACGGGCTTGGCATTATTGGTGTCAATAGAGTGTTTGACGGCGTTAGTAAACGTCAAAACATCGCCTTCGAGATAGAAAATATCTTCGAATTCTAAGCAGAGATTCGTGATAAGTTCTCGCTCTTCGTAATTAAGATGTTCTGTCCGAATTTGTTCCCTGATAGTAAAGTTTCTGTCTAAGTTTGTAGATTCACAGTAATCGTGTGTATTCAGATTTAAGAGAGGGTGTGTATGGTCAAGGGGTTCTAAATGAAGATTGGAAAAGTTAACAGTTTTCGGCATTGCGTTCGCGTTTATAATCGAAGTCAGAAATTCTCCCTTTGAATCAACACGTACAACCGCGTTGGGAAGTCGTACTTTGTCAATTACTTGTGTCGGTAGAATTGCGTCAGTATTTCTAAGTTCACATTTTAGTTTGAAAATTTGTTCGGTACGTGCCTGGATTGTTATGTGATTGTTATGCGTATGAGGTTTTGCGTTAGTACTGGGGGTGTCTGTTGGTTGTGTATTAGATTGGTCGTGGTCGGGCACTTTATGTAGGGGGATAGTTTTAAAGTTAGTAATTAATTGTTTGGATTTTAAGTCGACGATACATTCATAATGCTCGAGAAAATCAAGACCCAATATTCCATCAAACTCAATATCTAGATTGTAGATAAAGACCTTGTGTGGATTGCCTAGAGCGAAAGGAATGAGGGTGGATTGCGAGATCGGGATTTTCTCATGAGTAATGCCTTGAAATGTTACTCTTTCGGGAGATCGTTGTGAGAAGTTTTTGACAGTGTTTTCTTTGAAAATGGAGATACCAGCTCCGGTATCAATTAGGAGTTTAAATTTTCCAGAAGCGTCGTTGATATAATAGAGGTTCTTGGAATTTACTGTCAGAAGGGGACTTAAAGAAATGTTTGTTCTGGGAAGTTCAGATCGGGATTGAAGTCTTCCAAATTCAAGTTCTGTATTTGAGTTTGGACTTCTGAGAGGGTAGTGGTCGAATCGGGGGGCTGATCTAGGCTCGGAAGCGCTAGAAAATCCTGGTATTCGTGAGGACTGAAAGGTTCGACAGGGGTATCATCTACTATTTGGTCGAACTCAGGGCTTTCATAGTTTTGGTCGTTATAATCGAAATTCTGCTGATTATTATCAGTATAATAATCATAGTCATTTGCAGAATATTCGGGATAGTTGACATTATGATGGTTGTTAAAATGGTGGGTTCTTTCGGAACGATAATTTGGGTTTGTCTGTATTACAGACGGTCGAAAGTTGTTAGGCTTGAAAGGAGGTCTTTGAAAATTATTTGTTCGGAATTGTTGACCTTGATGATTGTTATTATTATTGATTGGATTTGGCCTCGAAGATTGATTCGGCCCAACGAAATTTGGTCTGTTATTTTGATTGAAAGGCTGAGGGTTATTTTGATATCTCAGCCGACAATCCGCAGCAATGTGGCCTAATCGCCCACAATTTAAGCATTTAGGAGGTGGAGTTGGTTTTCTAGCCTGAAAAGATGGCTTAGTTGGAACAGATTTATGTATCTTTTGTTCCTCAAAATAGGATAGTTGAAGTTCTCTTCTTATCCGTGAATGTGCCTCAAGAAGATCCTTCGGATTACTGGCACGGATAATTTGGCCTAATCGATGTTCTAAACCGGTAAGTAATGTGTTTAAAACAATACTTGAAGCCTATTATAGAATGTTAGGGGAGACTCATTGGATAATTGTTTTAACCGTTGAAGGTCGTGTATTAATGAGGAAAGATCACGACAATCCCCAAAATGAAGAGTTAGAAGTTGTTTTATTTCGAGATAAGACGCAGGATTCCTCGAGTTGATTAACTGCGCCGCTTTTCCCCTTAATTTATTTTTAATGTGGATTACTAACAAGTATTTTTGTTCAGCAGTTGACATGTTATATGCACAATTGCAAGCATGAATAAATGTGGACAAAGAAATTTGGTCGCCTTCAAACTCTGGAATTATTGAAAATATTTCCGACAACCTATATTTTTCAGTTTCTTCGGCAACAGCGTTGTTTTGTGCTTGTGCCATTTTGATTTAATAGAATTCAAAACGAAAAAGGTTCAAATCAAAATAATAAAATGGGATAGAAAAAATGGTATCAATAAAATAAATGGTGTAAAAATCAATAATCAATAAATTTGTAGATGGGGAAATAGCAAAGTTATTTGGATGATAGAATGGTATTAATAAAATGTAAATAAAATCAATAAATCAAATAGTTCACTCAATCGAATGAATAAAATCAAAATAATCAATTAAATCATAAAATATTAATGCAATCAAATAGTAAATCAGTGATTCAATTCACTGAATAAAAAAATATCAAATAATCGAAATATCAAATCAGTCAAATATTAAAATCAATTATTAATAAACTTAAACGTTAGACGATTCACTACTACTCACATCAACAGGAACATTGGAAGATCCGTGTTCTCCTTGTTATCGCAGTTGGGACTTCTTCCAGGTTCTTTGCTTCGTTGAGGGATAGGAATCCGCCGCTACCAGTTAGAAGTAAGCTCGTGTTCTAGTAACGTTGACGGATCCTACTGACTGCGCCAATTTGTTATATCACACTTCAATTAATTAACTTTTTAAAAAAGATTTTTTTATTAAAACAAATACAATTATAACTTTGAAATAAAAATGAAAAATAACAATGTAAATGACAAAAGTTCTGAGTAATAATGAATAACAAACAAGAGAGATTTTACAATATATAACCTAATGAGTGCTGAATCGGCACTGTCGACACGGCGATTCCCACGGATGCTCGGTGGTGCTGTAATCTGATACTCCACGTGTCGCTGACTCAGCTGGGAATGTTGTATTGTCGTTGCGATATAAGTTCATGCTAAGTTCATAGTATAAACTTATATAACATATATATATATATATATATATATATATATATATATATATATATACATATTCACTACAACTATTGTTCCTTTAATATAATACAATAGACAACCAAAGTATAAATCTTACCTCGTTTTAGAATAAATTAATATTTTGTTGAGAACTCCAGAATTAAGTCAATACCTTTATATTAAACTGAAACAAACACTGAACTAAATTAATCAAAAAGTTCTTGAAAATATCTAAATTAGTTTCTGACAGAAGCAATAAAAATATTTATAAATTACAGGCAGCCTGCCTTATTACTATACGCTTCCCGTCAACAACCGTGTTACCCCCACTCCTTGGATAAATTCATACGCCCGCCCATTTTTTGTCATGTTTGCTAACATTTTTCAGATATTTCACAGACATTTAATGAAAAATGAGAATAGAGGTTTTGTAGAATGACACCTCTGCTTTCAACAACTCTTTCAAAATTGAAATTTGATTATCTATGACGCATGGAGGCACAATGCAGAAATAGTGAACAAAAAACTTTATATCACAATTCTTCAAAAACTAATAAACCGGTAGCGCCTGGTTTTGGCATACATAAAATAGATGTAAATTGCTATCAGTTCCTACAAGCCCAGTTCTACAGCTTCTAAAATGACGGAGTATCGAGTTTTATTTAAAAATGCTAAATTTTCTAGTATTTTTTGTTTTTTCCTGTAACTAATGATCCAATCGGATCGGGCCTGGGCTCATTTCGTTGGTATTTTCATGTTTTGCAATTGACCTGTTGACACCATTGAGATTAGTATATTAATTTTGATTTTATAAACATGTTAAGAAAAAAAACGTAATTTTCTTGCTTCAATTGTTTATAAAAAATAAGCATATCGGTACGAATCGTTGTTAATATGATGGCACAGTCGGTATCCTGATAGTATTTTTTACAAATTATCAGTTAGTTTTTGCTCTATTGATTGGACTAATAAAACAGTTTGATCTAGAAATAGCTTACTTACTACTGGTACACTGGGAGAGTTAGACCACTCATTGGTTCCCTAAAAATCTAGTGAACGTCAAATAGTTAATACAACCGACAGCTTGATGTGACTGTTGAGCTGACCGACAGTGGGTTTCCATTGTAGAGTCACTTGCAAAACGAGACTTCTGTATGTTTTATATAGTCGTTAAGATTTTAAAATTCCAGAAATACCTACAGCTATGAAATAATGCAGCTTAATTTCGGATATTCTAATTGTCTCTTACAATATTTTCAATGCATATTTCAATATAGAGGAATAGCTGGGCATTCCTTTGTCACATTAACGACCCTTTGTAGGTATTTTTTTATTTTATCAGTAATATTTATGCGAAAATTGTCTGATTTATTTGGAGGTGGTATATTTGGTAACAGCTTTAGTTCCTTCGCTGACTGCGTGCTTGGCGAGTTCACAAGTTTGAATTTCCCTGCTTGTAATAGTGGAACGTTTATTGTAGTGTGCCAGTTTGGAAGCTTCGGCAGCAATACGTTCAAAAATGTCGTTGACGAAACTGTTCATAATGTTCATGGCCTTGCTGGAAATACCGGTATCGGGATGTACTTGTTTCACTACTTTGTAAATGTAAATGGCACAGCTTTACTTCCTCCTGCGCTTCTTCATTTTGTCACCCTTTGAACTGCTTTTGAGAGGTTTTCCGGCTGCTTTTAACGTGTTCCACAAATGTAATATTGATTGTACCTATACAGCAGCATATACAGCATGCACTGTAGGCTGAAGTACAGTTACAGTTATGCATAAGCTGTTTCTTTTGGCTAAAAATTGTACATTTTATAAGCGGGTGAAACCGTGGGTAACGGCTGGTACTATGATAAAATTGTAGTTATCTGTTTGTTCAGACATCACGTAAGAACTAATAAACTGATTTTGCTGATGAATGAGTTTTTGTTTCAAGTACTCTACTTTGAATTAAAACATTGTATACAGTTCAACTCCCTACATTGTCAGAAACACTAGATATAGCGAAACAATTTCTACAATGTTGGGTAACACCCAATTACTTTTTTTATATACGATAGCCCATTTCTTTTGGATAATATGCTTTTGTTTTGTATTGTAATTTGTTGATTTTATTATATTTTTATTATTTGATATACTGAAATTGGTTGTTTTTCACTTAATACCCATAATTAATGAAATTATTTTACAATCCTAGAAACTTTCTCTTGTTCATTGTTTATAGATCGAGATACATTTCCTTGAATTTTCTGCAATTTAAGAGAAACTTCCATTGAATAGTTATTTCCTTCCTATTTAATCGTTTTCGAGTCAATTTCCTTACGATTTGCGCGAATGTATGGAACTATTTGTCATGACATTTTAACGCTATCTAGATAAATATCGCAAAATAATCCAATTTTTATACAAACTTGATTTTATTTCCCAAAACCTTAGTATTTAGGTATAGGAATATCATATACCATTTGAAAGGGTTTTGATTGCGTTTCAGGTTAGTTATTAATATACAGAGTGTCCCATTAAAAAACACTTTTTAACATTTTTGAATCTAGCAATAATTTCACGAATTTTAAGACACCCTGTATAACACAGAACAAACTTCTCTCCTCCAGACTAATACATGGGCCAGTGATAAACTACTTCCAAAATTTTAAGTTTCTATACATTCAAATACCGCCGTAACAAACATTTAATTGGAGCGATGTTTTGCACAAAAAATATAGAAAACAATTAATAACTAGAAAACCATTAGGGTATAGGAAAGTATTAAGACAAAATAATCAGAAAGTAATTACGAATCCAAAATGCTATCATATACAGGTTGTCTCATTTTAAAATATCAAAAATGTTACTACTTTTTGTTGTATGCGTCAACATCGCATCGTTGAAAATATTTTATGTCGATAGATCTGGGGCAATTACTTCGGTAACCAAATTTTCAGAAACATCCCATATTCCGCTTTCCGCAAACGTCTAAGCTACCATCGACCGTGGGACACCCTGTATATTATATTATATATTATGAAATAAATTAATTTCAATTGTCCGTTCATGAATCCGTCTTTAAACGTAATAAGTAAGAGTGAGATGAAATTCCCTCAGAAGGGTTGGTTGCATAGTTTTCATTTTGCCTCACTAGGTGAGATTGGATCTCCCTTCCAGTTTCCGGTTTGTATTCAGTTCAATGCTGTCAATGTCGATTTCCGTGGCTATTTAGTTTGAAGTTAGGTTATGAAACCAAAATATATAAATAAACATTGTGCACTCATATCTGTCTGAATTCCAGTGGCAATGGTAAATATTCAAGTAATGAATTATCGTTACTTGCATTTATATTCACATGAGGTAAAAATTTCGATGGTTTCATCAATAGAGTAAATACCTAAGAATAGGGCGCGTGAGGTATAAGTGCCCATACAAGTGGAATCATAACACTGGAATAGGAGAAAAGAAACCGAGTAGACGCATCTGTCTCTGCAAACAAGCAAACAAGCGCGCTTAGATAGAGTTATAATACGTTCACTTGATTTTATGTGTGTTACGTTTTTCTCGGAGCTGGCGGATTCTATATTTATAATAGAGACTTAGGGCAAGCACTACGTAATGTGCATCCGTATCCGTAACAGTTAGATGATACCGTTTAGGTATATGTTTGGTTTCAGTTTTAGTTAGGATATTTATGATTGTTTTGTGGCTATCACCAAAGAACGAAGGTCTATTGAGTAAAGAGAAATTCATTTTGTTGTTCTATGGTTCTTCATTTCATAAAACGATACAGGATACGTAAAACGTATCAATGCTCTTCCTACATCGGTTTTTAAAGGTATCCATAGAAATATACGTATTGTGGGAGGAGCTAAACGTATCCCCTTACGGTTACGTATACGGATACGTTATCCGTAGTGTTTGTCCTAAGCGTCTATTGAAACCAACCGTTTACGTAAATATATCTTCTTAAAATTACGGATACGGATACCTACGTATTACGTAGTGCTAGCCCCAAATATTTAATACCTGTATGTTTGAGTCACGTCACATCAACATCCTTATATCATAAATCAAACACAGACTTTGGTTTGTGCTTATATTTTTGGAGCAATCGTACCATTCTCTAATTTTATTTATCGAGGGGAAACATCTTTATATGCTAATGATACATAATTTTAAAAATGAACATCATGATAAGACATCTAAAAGGTAATAAATTTTGATATCTAAAGCGTAATTGTGCTTATTTAGTCAATATTTTACAAGTATCAGCTAATATTAGGAAATATTGTTTCAGAGTAGAGTAAAAATCTTCAGAAATACAAAATTTTGAAACACTATGAAATGAAGTGCTTTAGAGAGAATGATAGATTATCAAAAATTATCATTAAATTTACCTCACTTATGTGAGAGAGTTGAATAAGACTGTTTTGCACAGTTTTAACAGAAAGAAGCATTTACATCACTAAAAATAAAACTTAAAACTCAACTGCCTCTATATGTTTACAGCAAGACTCGGAGTTATGTTGGTACATTGTTTGAAGATCACTTCTAGTCGTTATAGTTAAGATGGGAACATGAAGGATTATCAACTTCATAGGATATCAAGTCTTACAAAGGAAAAAAAAGTTTGATATTGATTATTGACATTTTCATATTTATTTGATGTTATTTATGGCATGTGAACAGAGATTGAAAAGAAAAATGTTTATAATTTCAAAAAACAGTATTGAAATGGAAGAAGACTAAGCGAACACTAACACGAACATTATATAAGCAAAGGGTCAAAATTTATAAATTTTTGCCAAAAATTATTTATGCTTTTGCTTTGGTTTACAAGTTGATAAAATACATAGCTGTTTAAGATCTGTGTAATATATATTGTTTCCAAAATATACCGAAAATGCAGAAAAGTCAAATAAATTGTCTACTCTACTTGTGAATTCTGTATATCCAATATATTTAAATAAACCCTTATACAATTATTCCTGATTTCTTCATCTTCCACATCACAACAATGTTCTCCGAAATTACTGGACTAAAAATGCTGAAATTTGGTATCCGTATATTGCATGGTGACCAAATCAGGAATACATCTCATAAATGAAGAAATTTTGATTTTGGGGGTACTTGTAGACGAAAATTACAAAAATCGGCCATCCCCCTTATCTCCGAAACTATTGAGCCTAAAATTCTGAAAAAATAAGGAATATAAGACGTTACCTTAGGATTACAGGAAAATAGGGAGAAACTCATAATATTAATTCTGGGGGGCAAATTATAGAATTAAATTTAAAATAAAAAATTAAAAGTTCTTCAAACGCCTCATGTAGTATATCAAATGAAAGGGCTCATTCTGAGGAGCACAAATATTTTAGAAATAATTAGTTCACACAATTTTAAATAAAATGTAAAAAATGATTAATTTCCCTTTTTAATCTTATACGACTTAAAATTTTCGAAAAAAAAATAGTTATGGGGCTCAAGGAACTCTTCAGGAAAAATAAGGAGAAAACTCTGATATTAAGTTTGGGAGTCTACTTACAGAATTAAAGAAAGACTTCATGCAAGTGAAAGGGTTCATTATAAGGGATATAAGTATATTATAAAAAATATACTTATTATTAAAATAATTTGAAAAAAAGTTATTAAAAGAATAAGCAAAATTCGACTAATTTCCTCGTATATCTGCCACCACACAGCCTGATATCTGGAAACAATTGAGAATATAGGGCCTCACTCAAAATTTACAAGAAAAGTAAAACACTAATTGTAACAGTAATATATACTAGTGGAAAAAAAATTAAAGGATCAAAAAATAATTCCAAATTTTTTGACGTTTTTCAAGTTTTTCGCTTGAAAATGGTCGTACCGGACTTTTAAAAAAAGTATTTCAAAGCTTGAAGTTTCTGGTTTTGAGACCTTATGATGAAATTTTTTTTTCAAGCAAACGTGTACCGCTCAAACCTAACGAATATCATAAGAAATTTTTTTTAAATTTTTTTTATGTTCTTTTTTGGTCTATGAACGTGTAACATTTTTTCGAAATAAATCACTATATGGATCGGATAAGTGGTTTATTCAGCTTTAACTTGCTTTTTTGAAAAGTTCAATACGACCAGTTGTCGCTAACATATCGAACTTTGAATGTAAAATGATCTTTTTGTGTTTAACCATCAATATCTCAGCAACCGTTGATCGCACAAGAAAACAAAGGAAGGTTCTGAAATCTTGAACAAACACCCCATAGAAATCAGGAACGATTTTTTGAAATTTTTTTTAATTATTTTTTACATTAATTTGAAAAATCAAGAAAAAAAGCACTTTTGTTGGATTTGGAGATCATCAGGCGCTAAATTGGAAATATCGAGAAAACCAACAATGTTAAGTATGTCTTTTACAGTTCAATATGCCCAGATAAACCGCACAAAGTTTCGTTTCAATCCATTCAGCCGTTATTTGTTTTCTTCAATCGAATTTTTGAAAAAATTTAAAGGATAACGATTTTAACTTTAAATGATCATAATCTTTAACAAAATGAAAAAAATAAATTCAGGTTTTTTATGCAATTTCATTTTCTAAAATTATGGGGAATAAAAAAAATTGGAAAATTAAAAAAAAATTAAAAATTTTGATTTTGTTTCGTGACTCCAAAAAATTTAAAAGAAGGATTTTTGCAATTTTTAACACGATTCTGTTATTGCATTCCATTGATTTTCTTGATTTTTAAACTTCGACTGAATTGAAATTTTAATTAAATTTATAACAAAGTTGATATACCCAATCGAATTTTAAACTCGATCTACACGCTTTTCTAGACTTTTACAACGCTAAAAAATAGGTTTTTCAAAACTACTCCTTCTGCGTTACAAAAAAAATTCATAAATTTGCAAAAACCAAAAAATCAAGTTGCTTTTCGATTATGGTTAGACGGCATTTATCAGAGCCAGAGGTTGCTCGTTTGATTACTCTGCTCGAAGAAGGTTGCAGTCAACGTGATGTTGCCATCGAGATGATCAGGCAGAGTTGGCCGACAAGTTCGACGTGAGCCTTTCATCACTGCGATCATCGTGGCGAGAAATTTTGCAAATCGGGTACAACAGCAACAAAGACAGCGACACCAAGTACGAAACATTTCTTCCCGTATAGGCATCAAGCGTCTTCTCGAAAATGGGTTAAATGCACGACATCCTAATCGTGTACCCATGTTGACAGCGAGACATCGCCGAGAACGTTTAGCGTATGCTAACGCACATCGGGCTTCTACATTGAGACCATGGAGAAATGTTTTATTCACTGACGAATCCCGGTTCAATTTACATGGGAGCGACCGACGTCCCCTTGTTTGGCGTCGTCGAGGATAACGTTTTCGCCAGGACTTTGTTCGTCCGACTGTGGCCTACGGTGGTGGGTCAGTCATGGTCTGGGGCGGCGTTTCGCGAGAGTGGAGAACACCTCTGGCGATTACTTAACTTAACTTAACAGCTCAGCGCTACATTGACCAAATTTTGAGACCAATTGTACTGCGTAGACGGCAACATCAGAGGCAATTTATTCTAATGCAAGATAACGCACGCTCACACACAGCCAACATCACCAGACGCTTTTTGGAACGATATGACATCACTTTGCTGTGGTGTCCACCAATGAGTCCAGACCTCAATCCCATCGAGCATGTTTGGGACTTAATGGGTCGTCGTTTGCGCAGTGTGTATCCAAATGTGCAGAACTTGGCCGCATTAGAGCGTGAACTTCTGCAAATTTGGAACACCATCCCTCAACCTCAGATTACCCGTTATTAACATACCTGGCGAACGGGCAATTACACATACACACACAAACACTCAAACACACAAACCCACACAAAAGAAGCGTAAATTCCATGGGACAACCTTCACTTGGTACGATTTGGGTCATTAAAAAAAGATTACAAATTTGTTAAAAATTTTTTTTTTAAATTTCCAACAAAAAAAAAATTCAATTTCTCTTTTGTTTTCTCATAATCTTAAACAAATTTATCAATGATATTGTATAAGAAACAGAAAAAATATAGTTTTTTGCATTTTGTTAAAGTTATGATCATTTAAAATCAAAGTCAACTTTTCAGGTTTTTCAAAAATTCGATCGAAGAAAACAAAAAAAAACGGCTCGATGGATTTAAACGAAATTTTGTGGGGTTTTTGTTGGCATATTGAACTGTAAAAGGCACACTTAACATTACTGGTTTTCTAGATATTTCCAATTTAGCGGCTGGTGATCCCAAAAGCCATCAAAAGTGCTTTTTACCTAGATTTTTCAAATTAATGTGAAGAATAAAAAAATAAAAAATTTTCAAAAAACCGTAGCTGATTTCTGTGGAAAATTTATTCAAGATTACAACACCTTCCTTAATTTTCTTGTGCGATCGGGGGTTGCTGAGGTATTGATGGTTAAAGACAAAAAGATCCTTTTCCACTCAAAATTCGATATCTCATCCAGAAGTGGTCGTATTGAACTTTGCAAAACAGAAATTTAAAGCTGAATGAACAAATTATTCTATCCGTGTAGTGGTTGATTGAAAAGAAAAAAATTCAAGTTCGTACACCAAAAAAGAAAACCAAAAAAAATGAATTTTTTTGTTATGTTATTCGTTAGGATTGAGCGGTACACGTTGCTTGAAATTTTTTTTCTCCTAAGATCTCAAAACTAGAAACTTCAAGCTTTAAAATCCTTTTTTTTAAACTGCAGGGCCACCATTTTCAAGGGAAATACAACTAATTGAAAAACGTCAAAAAATTTGGAATTATTTTTGGATCCTTTAATTTTTTCCATTACTATATAATATTTTTTTAAGTGCACGCGATTATTATTTTAAATATAATTTGTTGTTAAGACATTTTATAATTTATTATTTAAAAGTTATCTCTGCCTATCCTTTATCTTCCAACCTTTTGAGCCTAAAATTCAGAGCTCCACAGATTATTTATTGGTAAAATAAAGCGGTAATCTTAATTATGGGGGCAAATTAAAAAAATAAATAAATATTTTTAATCAAGCAAATCATGTAGCAGGTAATATAAAAAGGTTCGTTGTGACAAAATAAAAAAGTATATTTTTTATAAGTTTAAAATGCTTCGTTTGAAAGATGTTAAGGAAAATATAAAAAAATCCACTCATTCCCTGCTTGCCTGAACTGAAATATTGCAATAAACTTCGTCTGTTCAAATTTAATTTTAACAACTAATATTCACTTTACTTTCTAGAACTTTAACTGTAAATTATTCAGCCGTTCTTTTTATAATTCACATCGAACTCTCTAGCAATTTCAATGGTCATCTCCGAGTTCGTGTAGGGTTTGCCGGAGTGTTATCGAAATTTCCAGTACTGTTGACCTTGTGCAGGATCCATTTTTTCATACTTCAGTCGGCTTAAATGTCTTATGTTGTTTTATTCAGGAGCGGCGTAGATAAATTTTATAACACTGCCTCCTCCCTTTAATCCTGCTCGTCTCGATCGGGAACATTCTTTCCATGATAGGAAGCGAGTCGATGTAAATGCACCACCTTCAACTTAGTTCTTAGGTTTCGACGGATACGGTAGACAACGTCATTGATCCTCTTGACCACCTCTTATGGACCATCCCAGGCGGGTGTAAGCTTTAGAGATTTTGCCCTTGCTCCTTTGGGGGTTGTAAAGCCAGACCTTGTCCCTCTCTTGGAACCCGATTGAATTGGCCTTGAGGTCGTATCGGGTCTTCATCCGGTCGCTGGTGTCCAACATCTGCGTTCGGGCTAGTTCGTGTATTGCCAGCATGTTATGTCGGAACTGGTCAGCATAATCGTTGATTTCGTGTGACGGTTCTTCGGGTGAGCCAAAGGCCAGATCGCAGGGCAATCTCAGCTCTTTTCCGAATAGTACCCTGGCTGGAGCCAGACCTGTACTGTTATGTACGGATGAGCGATACGCAAACAGGAAGAGGGGGATATGGTAATCCCAGTCAACCTGGTTATTGCTGACTGTCGGTGCAATGGTGTTGTTCTCGTTTTCCTGATTCCCATCATCGTACAGACCTTCTGGAATACATTCGATTCAAGTTACGCCCCTGGTCTGAATGTAGTTCCAACAGAACGCGAAACCTGCTAAATAGCTGTTCTACCAGCATCGTAGCTACTGTGATTGCCTTTTTATTGGGTATCGTTGTAGAAACTCTTTACTGGTCACCTGATAAAGAACCTATACGACCTCAAGGCCAATTCAGTCGGGTTTCAAGAGATAGTTTAGCTGTACAACCCCAGAGGAGCAAGGGTAAATCTCCAAAGCTTACACCCGCCTGGGATGGTCCATACGAGGTGGTAAAGAGGATTAATGACGTCTACCGTATCCCCCGAAACCCAAGAGCTAAGTTGAAAGTGGTTTATTTGGATCGACTAGCTCCCTACCATGGAGGGAATATTTCCGATCGGGACGATAAGGATTAAAGGGGGGCAGTGTGATAAAATTTATCTACGCCGGTCCTGAGTAAAACAACGTAAAACATTTAAGCCGACTGAAGTATGAAAAAAGAATCCTGCACAAGACTCTCTAATTCTAATTTACGTTTTTCATCAATTGATTTCACTAAGATTGTATTTCTTCCTAATGTTGTTTCTCCTTCTTGTCACGTTTTTCCAGGATCTGAGATATCTTTTCGTCTAGTCCATCCGTAACCTGTTTGAATGTTTTTATTGAAGTCCATTTTTTCCATGCTCCGAGTTGTGGCCATCGATCAATTTCAATTTACGATGTTAACTTTAATAAATCCCACTTCTAACACCAAACTGCAATAAACTTCATGGGTTCAAATTAAATTCGAACAAATAATATTCACTTTACTTTCTAGACTTGTATTTCCACATCAAAATGCAATATTTACACCAGCTGATTTCGCAAACAATTTACATCAAAATATTAATACTATCTAAGCTGAACTAACTGTAAATTGTCCAGCCGTTCCTTTTATAACCACTTCGAACTCTCTAGCAAATTTCGAGGGTCATCTCCCAGTTCGTGTAGCATTTGCCAGAGTGTTATCGAAATTTCCAGTACGGTTGACCTTGTGTAGGATCCTTTTTTAGGGTTCCGTATATACAATATACGGATACCCTTATAATATCACTCAGGATTTCTGCCTCTGTCACATCACTGCCATTTTCTCCTAAACTACTGGACGGAAGAGGTTGAAATTTGGTATCAATGTATAGTTTGGTGACCTGATCAGGAGTACATATCGCAAAAGAAAAAAAAATGATTTTAGGGGTACTTCTGGGGAGAACAACTAAAAAAATCGACCGTTCCCCCCCTGATCTCCGAAACTACTGAGCCTAAAATTTTGAAAAAAATAGGAAATATAGAGCGTTGCCCGAACTTTACAGGAAAATTAAGGAGAAACAATTAATATTAATTTTGGGGGGCAAATTATAGAATTAAATAAAAATTTAAAAATAAAAAAAATTTCAAACGCATCATATATCAAATAAAAGGTCTGATTCTGAGGAACGCAAATATATTTTTTTCATATTTAAAAAAATATATATTTAAAAAGATATTAACGAAAATATACCAAAATTTACCCATTCCCCCCCCCTTATCTCCGAAACTATAAAAATAAAGTTTTGAAAAAAATAGATTTATAGGTTCTGACCTGAAGTTTACTGGAAAAACAAGGAGAAACCTCTAGTTTTAATTTTGGGGGGCCAATTACAGAATTAAACGGAAAATATAAAATTAAAATTGTTTCTAACCCATCATGTTATATATCAAATGAGAGGGCTCATTACGACGAAAACAAATATATTTTTTTCAAAATTTTAAAATAAATAAATTAAAAGATATTAACAAAAATATAAAAAAATCGACCGTCTCCCCCCCCTGATCTCCGAAACTACTGAGCCTAAAATTTTGAAAAAAATAGGAAATATATAGCGTTGCCCGAACTTTACAGGAAAATTAAGGAGAAACCATTAATATTAATTTTGGGGGGCAAATTATAGAATTAAATAAAAATTTTAAAATAAAACAATTTTCAAACGCATCATGTAATATATCAAATGAAAGGTCTCATTCTGAGGAAAACAAATATATTTTTTTCATATTTAAAAAAAATTATTTAAAAAGATATTAACGAAAATATACCAAAATTTATCCATCCCCCCCCTTATCTCCGAAACTTTTAAACGTAAAGTTTTGAAAAAAAAATAGATTTATAGGTTCTGACCTGAAGTTTCTAACCCATCATGTTATATATCAAATGAGAGGGCTCATTACGACGAAAACAAATATATTTTTTTCATATTTTTAAAATAAATTAATTAAAAGATATTAACAAAAATATAAAAAATTTTACCCATCCCCCCCCTATCTCCGAAACCATAAGCTGGAAAATTTTGAAAAAACAATGGAGGTATAGCCCCTCACATGAACTTTACTGAAAAAATAAGGAAACACCCCTAATATTTTTTTGGGGGGCAAATTATAGAATTAAATGGAAAATATAAAATTAAAATTGTTTCTAACCCAGCATGTTATATATCAAATAAAAGGGCTCTTGTTGAAGAAAACAAATATATTTTTTCCATATTTATAAAATAAATTAATTAAAAGATGTTAACAAAAATATAAAAAATTTTACCCATTCCCCCCCCTTATCTCCGAAACCATAAGCTGAAAAATTTTGAAAAAAAAGGAAGTATAGCCCCTCACCTGAACTTTAATGGAAAAATAAGGAGAAACCCCTAATATTCATTTTGGGGGGCAAATTATAGAATTAAATGGAAAATACAAAATTATAATTGTTTCTAACGGGTCATGTAATATATCAAATCACAGGGCTCATTATGACGAATATGTACAAATATATTTTTTTAATTTTTTTAAAATAAATATTTTAATATATATTAAAAAATATTTTAAAAGAATTATCCTTTCTCCCCGTTATTGCCCAAACTCTAAGACCTCATTTTTTTGTTTATAGGAGAAATATGAAAAAAATCCCTAATTCTATTATTTGGCCTCCAAATAATAGAATTAAACGGAAAATAAATTACTAGAAAACCCCCATAGTAATTTTAGGGACAAATTATACAATTAAATGGAAAATAAAGATTCAATTTTCAAACGCATCATGTAATATATCAGATAAAAGGCTCATTATGTGAATTACAAATATAACATATTTTTAAATCATTTGTATAAAATATATTAAAAATATTGAACATCGACTTAATTCCCACTTTAGACACTACACTATTTAAATTTTGAATAATATATTTTATTTATATTTTTAAATAATTTGAATAACAGATTTAATAATTTATAATTTAAACTTTGACCTATTTTGCCGTTTTTCTTCCAATCTACAGAGCCTCAAAACTTAGACAGTAGTTATAAAAGGCATTTCTGTAAGTTTATTAGTAAAATAAAACTCTAATGTTACATTTTGGGGGCCAAATTAGAAAATTTAATACATATGTATTGTGATAAAAATTAAGCGAATCCTAAAGCAGATAAAATAAAAAGTCTATTTTTGGAAAATCAAAGTGTATATTTTTTATAAATTTAAAACGCTTCCTTTAAAAGATATAAGGGTAAGTATAAGAAAATGCTCTCATTCCCTGCTTGTCTGAAATTGGAATATTCGAATCTTGAAGGTGGTACGAAACCCTAAGTATGCGAGTCCAACTCACACTTGACCAAATTATTTCATACTTCAGTCGGCTTAAATGTTTTACGCTGTTTTAGTAAGGAGCGCCGTAGATATATTTTATAACACTACTAAAAAATATTTGCTTTGATTGGTGGTACGGGACCTTTAATATGCGAGTCCAACTCGCATTTGACCAAACTATTTTATATTACACATCCTCTTTGGCATTCAAAGCCTGTTAGTACTTTTAGGAACTATTATTTAATTCAGCCATCATTTATGGTCTGTTACTTGAATAGTATTATAGTTCTCTTTTCTAAAGTATGCAAAAAGTTTATATTTTCTAACTCTGGGTTCTTGGATTTACTTAAATACTAAGTCGAATTCAGTACAATTTATTTTCATTACTTTTATATTCACACAACTATATACAATTTATCTTGAACACCTGTTGTTTGGTTATTACATGGCAACCAAATACTGAATCTTATCGTTGGTATTCTGTTTTTATACATTTCTTCTTGGAAGACTCTAGAACAAATAGCCGCCCGGAATATTTCCTTCATGGATTATTGAATTCTCAAGAACTTATCTGACCTAGCCCCCGGCTTCAGGCGCCGCAGACAAACAACCTGTAGGATTCCACTAAATATCGGCTAAATGCCAATTTCACGAAATGTAGCATGAATTTCCGTCACTATATGTCACTATATAAAGAAGTAGTTGTCATATATTGCTGTCAAAAGGTAGGTTTTCATATAGATATACTCACTGACACAGAAATCGTAAGACCCAGAAGGAGATGTTTAAATTGAATATTGCTTTGGTGAAACAAAGATGCCATACGAAGAAGTGAATGATTAAAATTTCGTAGTTTGGTGCATGGTTTTTCATGTAAACTTTTTTATTATTAATATTGTAGTCGCTTTTTGCATTTTTTAAAAGTTTACCAAAAAAATCCAAAATCGATGTTTAGTAATGTTAAAATGCCTGGAGTACGTGTACGCCAACTAGGGGAATTTAAAAGAGGTGAGGCTTAGGGGAGCGGGTTTTTTATTTAGATAGACCGATTTTCGAACAACTCCAAATTTTGCTGATGAGTAGTCAGCAGAACAAGGCCATCTTGTAAGTGTCCGAACGGTTTCCCGACGTATGTGTTTTGGACTGAAGCATTATCGAACCTATCTTGTGCTACCTCTGACCGTTGTACAGAGAACGACAACATTGGAATGTGGAATGGCATCAGGTCGTCTTCTCTGATGAATCTCGATTATGCTTAGGTGGACATGATAACCGAAGAAGGGTTAGACGACCTCCAGGAGAAAGACGTTAACCTTACACCGAAGGAGTTATGGTATGGGGTGCTATTGCACGTGGAAGTAATTCACCTTTAGTCTTTGTTCAAGGCAACATAACAGCCCCACATTATCTTCAGGAAGTAGTGAAGACGTATGTACTCCCTTATCTTAATTCTTGAGATAATGCTCGGCCTCATGTTGCTCGCGGTAGTTTAAACTTTTTTGAAGAGACTCATGTGATGGGTAGAAAACCTTGGGATAATATTCCTCAAGAAGAAATTATTTAATCAACTCCAAGACGTGTTGGGGAGCTTATAGTTAACCGCAGTGAACAAACACATCATTATTAACAAACTTAATAATAAAAAAAATTAAACTCAATTTTGTTATTCAAATTCATTTACCCGTTACTATAGCATCTATGTTTTACAATATTAAATTTAAACATCTTCTAGGTGTTGCTATTTCTTTGTCAGTGCCTATATATTTATATACTATTTGTGTGTTTTATACATATTGCACCTTTAATGTAATTTGATATTGATGTGGTATTATTATCCCTTAGTATTTCAAGATTCAAGTCGTAGCAAATTTGTAAATGCAAATTTTAAAATTGAAATGGAGATTTTTTATTTGAGCACAGTAGTTTTGAACCACAAGAAAAACTAGTTACATAATGTGCAGATTCATTTTTTATTTTGGAAATTGCCTATATACAAATAATATTTAAAATATTATTTATTGGATCTCTGTAAAGTATTATTTTATTGGAATGATACCGACAGAAGAAGCATTTTCTTTTATGGACCTCTGTCTCGCAGAGTCATCTTACAGCTGTACAGTGCTAAGCCAAACTTCGTGTAAAAGAATTCGACCTATTAAAGTAACTTTTGAACTTATATTCGGCTATAACAATGTAGGTTTATAGTACTACAACCATAATCCAACATTGGATAATCCTCTTTTTGACGTATCCTGAAACGACATACGTTCCAAATACCACAAAATGACAAATTTTTGTTGTTTTTTGATTGTGAGGTTTGGAAATAAGTAGAAATTCTTAAATATACTTTAAATACAAACATGTACATATTATAAACACTTCTAAATACAGATTTGTTCAGTATTAAACATTAATAAATTAAAAATGCGTTACTCTCAACCTTATCACAAACAATGCGAAAACAAAATAACTGTGCTTCAAGGAGTTAAATATTTGTAGAGAATTCCTTATAAATCATGTATTAAATTAGTGTTTTCAGTGGAATATGACATAACCTTCCGTCAGGAGCATTCGAATAGTTACACTATTGGGCGCATATCTATCTATGATATACAAGGCATTTTTTTAAATAAGATATACACATTTTTAAATGTTTTATTTATTTAAACTCTTACATGAGTTACGAAAAATATTAAAATGATAGAAGCATAAATGTTTTTTACATTTGCCACAAAAATATTTGGATACGCGAGTTCTTCTAGTTTGAGCATAACATGTGAAAAATCGTTTCCGTTTCGTCGAATTATGGTTTTCATTATTATATTCTCAATGACTATTTGCATCTCCTAATGTCTCAGTTAAGGTACTTCGAGAATTATCTACTCGACATTGAATTTATTCTTGCATTAATTTTTCTGCAAGCTGTATCAAAAATAGCCTTCTGATTTTGACACTCTGACAAATATTTACTATTCAGAAATAAACAACCATCGGCCATCGTTTGGCGTTTCGCTCGACGTTGAAGAAATTACACATTTGCCTAGGGTGTCTACCCCACCCGTAGGTTTATTCTAATAAATTATAAATTCAGCCTTACCGGTATTTCATATATAACACCATCCAAATATTCTCTGGATATCAACAAATCATTTTTCAAAACCTTCGGTATGTAGAATACAATTGTTGTCATATGTCGGAACTGAAAGTTCAGACATATGACAACCTTTTCTCTTTCAAATATTACTACTAGTATTAAACTGTAGTCGCTAACCTATAAATTGTGGGAACCAAATTTCAAGAAGGCGGTTCGCGATACAACCGTGCTAACGACGGAGTTAAATAAATTGAAGAAAAATGAGTAATTTGATATAATTTTAACGTTCAAAGTACCAGTGAGTGACACAAACGCACAAGTGGTTACATATATAAATAAACTTAGTGAATTTACAAACAAATGTGATAATAAGATACTTGATGCAGTAGAAAATGTAGCCTGTTCTCAGTGCGAATCCGCATCTGCCAGGACCAGCTCCATTAAAAGGGAACTCGATACTGTAAGTAAACTTACATTTCATCTAGAAAAGAGATGCCAGGAACACGAAAACTTCATTTTTCTCTTAAAATTGAATTGAATGAAAACATAAATTTTCAAAAGGTACAAACGTCGCCATGTATTAGTACTATTGTGAATTCCAAAAAATGTCATGAATCCGATTTAACTAACGCCGAAAAAAAGACCGAAGAAAACATTCAAATGTTTACAGACCGAACAACAAAAAGTGAACTCGTGACTAACAAGCAAAAACCAGATGTAAATAAACAAGGGAATTCCCAAAAAGTGACAACAACAGATGTTTCAAAAGGACTGTATTTTGAACAAAGTAGATTAAAAACAAATCAATACTTTAATTTAATACAGGACGGAAAACCTAATGACAATAAAAAACCCATTCAGGAAGTTGGAAAATATCGAGAATGGAAACCATTTAAACATAAACGACGGTTCAGTTGTAATTGGAAGCAATAGAAATAGCAAAGATGTGAAAGGTGTCCCAAAAATATCAACTTTACATGTTACAAGAATCAGTAAAGAAACAACAGTAGATTGTTTAATCAACTCGCTTAAAGTGCATTTTCCTGAAGCAACATGCGAAATGATTCAGTCCAAATGCCCAACAATATATTCAAATAAACACATCGTTCAAAATAAACATACTGACTGAAAACTTTAACAAGGCTATGAATTCAGAAGTTTCGCCACATGGAGCTGTTATGTCCTTTTTTATACCGCAAGAAAAATAGAATAGCAGAAACATAATTTTTAATCCGGATATCGCAGTATTAAATATTGGAACTGTTAGCCAAAGTAAGCTGGATAATTTATATGTTGATGTACACAATTATGACATTAGTTTTTTATGTTTGACAGAAACTGGTTTTAAGGATTGAAATTATTGTTCCTGTTTTATATCTTTATTTTATTTATATATTTACAATTTTACACAAATGTATATACATTTATTGTTCATGTATCCATATAAAAAACTGACTTTTTGCATATGGTTTATAACTGTCAAAAGGAAATAAATATATTATTATTTCACAACATCAACTGGTCTATTACTTTGTTTGATTATGCCTTTTGGTTGTTAAAATAATTTGGCGTCGACCAAGGCAAACATTTTTATTCCATACCTAGTCGACTTAGACGGAATATTCTGTCTAAAGCAACACAGGCCTTTGAAGGCTTCCAGCTTCTCATCAGTAGTTCCCGATGTTTCTAAGGAACAGTACTTTAGACAGTTTTGACCAAACTTTACAAAAACTCCACGACTCGGTCGATATGTTTTCTCGCTTTTCTTGTTATCCTATCAATAGAAGCCATCTAAGCAAAAAGTATTTTTTTATACTCATAGTGTTTCTGAATTTCTCTACTCCGTCAGAACCAAATAATTCTGCCATACTTAGTCTGTTGGCGTGATATACTCCGGCCAAATAAAGCAATACAATCAATGCTTTAATTTCATTTATATTGGTCTGTTTAGCATATATATTTCTGCTAAACTTTTATTGAACTTACTGTATTATTGATTGGTATATTGAACAATCTTGGACAAAATCGAATCAGTCATACGAAAATTCCAAGCTTGAAATACTTCAGCCACCCCTCTCGCGTCACCAATGACACCCGGAAGTTTGATAAGGATGTTTTGTTTGCTCATTCTACTACTTTTTGGGATTTTTTTTCTGTTTTGTTGGGTTCATTTTATAACTATTGAAAACAATAAATTAAATTCAATCAATATCCGCCAAAATCGGTATATAGGGGTTTTTTGGGTCTGTGATAATGAGTCCGGAATTTACAAAATTCAAGACGGCGGACGAAAATTTCGTCTCCTGATTTATTTTCATCGTTCATAATGGATCCCTCCTCTTGAATTTTGTCGGATTGCTGATCAGCGGACCCAAAAACCTCCTTAGAAGAAGTTTGGTGCAACACGGCTGATATTTTAAATTTTCATTCGCCATCTTGGATCCACCAATTTTGGTGTAATTGGCAATTATTTTCAAATATTTATTTTTTTACTGTTTCTAGGTCATTACTCTGTAAAAACGTAAATATAAACTAACGTTTTTTGGCTTTTTCTTTTGAGGATATTTTAAAAGTTATTTTGTGTGTTTAGTTTTGTAATGAAAGCCCTGTATAAGTGCAGTATGACATCTAAATTATAATTGTATGATTTATTTGGCAATGCCTATATTTATTTCATCTGAAATGATAAAATTGTTCGCAATTTCTAATTTGATCCTTCAAATACTGAAATACTAAAATGTGGTAGTAGCTTAGGTCATTAACAAAAATACGTCACACAATTAATAGTAGAACAAAACTATCACCAACGTGTTCTAAGGAAAAACATGACTAATTGGAATAAAGTTAACATTTTTTATGGATGCGTTTTTGTTTTTTTAACAAAAAACCTGAAAATACCGCTCAAAATTTAGTTATTTGCCTATTGTAGGAAATCTACTCGCAAAACCCTATTTGCCACTATGGTCAATGTTGAAGAGAAATGAAAAAACATATCACGTTTGCACTATAATAATTTTGTCATAGGAAGCTCATTTCGTTGAAAGAGTTATATTTCTACAGTTGAGCATATCATTCAAAAACTGTTGCTCTATTGAGCTCTAATTTTCAAAATTTTAAGTTTAAAAACTCCAGCGAGTTTTCTGTAAAGTTAATAGGTTTGTTTATAAATATTATTAATAGGGAATTTTTAAATTTTGTAATATCTCCACTACATGCCTGGATCCGTCTTTTTGAATGTTTAGTTAAGTTATAGACTATGTGTAAGTGGCAAGTTCGAGGTGCAGAAAATAAAAATAAAATAAATATTATAAGAAAATGTATCATCCAAGATGAATTCAGAAAAAAACATGGGTCTCATAGTAGATAAATCTAAGCATACATTTGGAAGTAGCAATGATGGAAATAAGGCAAGAAATTTTTTTCATTTCTACGAAGAGTCAGCCAAAAACAGGCATTAGCAAAAATATATTATATACATTTTTTTAATCCTTTTGGCTCCTACAAGTACCTTTCCAATTAATCCAAATAATTTTAATTATTTTTGTTGGTAGACAGCAGTGCTGTTTATTAATCATTATCCATGATTCCCCTTACCAACAACAGTACACAAAATTTTATTACATGGCCATGAAATAATATAAAATTGTATTGATTACTCTCAGAGTTTCAGAAGAAGCTCACGAGTCTAGGAATAAAGACATAAAAATGTATAGAGAACATTATTCTACAAAATTTAGAAGAACTCAAAACATAGAAGATGTGTTTAATAACCTTTTAGTATCATCAGATCCTTATATTACAGACATTTCGAAAAAATATTACAAGAGAGATTCTAAAATTAATGAATATCCACAAGAGTTAAAATATTTATTAAATATGGATAGGTGAGAATTAACGATATTATATATATATATATATATATATATATATATATATATATATATATATATATATATATATATATAATGTGGATAAGAGTGAAATAAAGCTTTAGTTTATGCTGCTAATATTTGTTATTTAACGTATTTCTGCTTACAAAAGGTTTAAGCCATTCGATAGGCCGCCTGTGTGCGCTAATTCTCTCTGTTCGCCTTGTACTTTTTCAAAGCATACAAATACCCATCGAATTGTCTAATTAGTTCTTGTGAATTTCTTCATCAAATCTAAAAAGTTACTCCGCCAAAATACACAAATTACTATTAATTTAGTTATAATTTCAGGTAATAGTTATTTGTAAAATATCAAACGTAGAAGGTATTTTTTTAACTTAAATTAGTGTTATCTGCCTATTAACCTTATTTAAGTTTTCGCATTCCATTTTACTAAAATTTTTGCATAAATCTATACTAGAAATAGATGGAACTGCATAAAATTACAATTTGAAATATTAGTGCGAAATAAAGTTTTCTAGGTGCCATCTCTCAGCAATTTCACGAATGGACTCGTCCACACCGTGTGAAATATTTTCTGTAATAATGAATTGTGGAATACTTTGATGAGGGGGGGGGGTAAGGTTCACTCTTCTACTTTGGAAATCTGGTTTATTAATGATAACACGGTCATGTGGTGGGGTAATACATATCTTTAAAAAAAGCTATTCCACAGGCTTCGCAAAAATACCGGAGCTACAGTATTTATTTTTACAAAATTGACCAGGTATAAGAAAATCTACACTTTAAGTTAATAAGAATATTTTAACTATCAAATAAAAAAATATATAAACAATCAAGTCTTTTCTTGTAATTTTGATTTTAGGTTTAATTTAATAAGGTTCAGTTCATAGTAGCTAATATTGTAGGTTTTTTATTTCTCTACAACATTGCCTATAGCAGCAAATAGGGTTTTGCGAATAGATTTTTAGTAAAAGAGAAATAACTAAAATGTTAGGTAACGGTTTTTTGAGATTTGTTTGTTAAAAAACAAAAACACATTTATAAAAAATGTTGAATTTTATGCCAATTAGTCATGTTTTATCCCTAACTTTGTTCTATTATTAATTCTGTCACCAAAACGACCTTTTGGCCTGGAAATGACCTGAGCTATTAGGTTTAATTTAATAAGGTTCAGTTCATAGTAGCTAATATTGTAGCTTTTTTATTTCTCTACAACATTGCCTATAGCCGCAAATAGGGTTTTGCGAGTAGATTTCTAGTAAAAGAGAAATAACTAAAATGTTAGGTAACGGTTTTTTGAGGTTTGTTTGTTAAATTTTATGCCAATTAGTCATGTTTTATCCTTAGTTTTGTTCTATTATTAATTCTGTCACCAAAACGACCTTTTTGCCTCTAAATGACTTGAGCTATAGGTATCGGGATCGGGAAGCAAATGAATGAACAGCATAATCGCTTTTTATTCATAAGAGTATGTGGCGCATTCGTGCGGGCAATAGGGCTACTTCTGAATTTAAGGTTTCTAAGGTCGTTAATGTGGTCTTAACTTCTCTCTGTATGATCTGTGGTCTTAAGTATGCTGGTTACGTTAATTGGGAGTAGCAAGTGAGACAAAATTTGTAAAATGATATTTAAATTCCATGTTTATATTATAAAATTATCTTAATCAAAACATTTTCTACCAAAAAATATTTGTGAAACGGATTGCGTAATCTAACCACATAAATAACGTTTTTCAAACCAGTATTATTCAACGTACGATAGCCATTTATTTGGGAAAGATAATTTTCACCAGTTTTTGTTTTAACATAACAAACATTTTTTGTTAATAACTTGGTACTACCTAGACCTTAAAACTTTTGTTTTATTAATCTAGACTTTAATGTCCAGTTTGGTGGTTGTTTTCAATAAATTTTACAAAGATGACGTAAGTTATATTATTTTACTGGTGAACATATATTTTTTTCTTCTTCATTTTAACTTAGTCTTTAATTTAATTATAATCTTGTTTATTCCTACACCACAAAATTGACTTTAAATATTCTTATGCCCGCCACAAAACATCTACTGAAATAATTGTAATCAAATATAGAAAAACATTAAATGAAATATTACATAAATATTTGGTCAAGTGCGAGTTGGACTCGCATACTTAGGGTTCCGTACCGCCTTCAAGATTCTAATATTCCAGTTTCAGACAAGCAGGGAATGAGTACATTTTCTTATATTTACCCTAATATCTTTTAAAGGAAGCGTTTTATAAAATTTAAAATTTATAAAAAATATACACTTTGATTTTCCACACATAGACTTTTTATTTTATCTGCTTTAGGATTCGCTTGATTTTTATTACAATACATATGTATTTAATTTTCTAATTTGGCCCACAAAAATTAACATTAGAGATTTATTTTACTCATAAACTTTCAGAGAAGTCTTTTATAGTCTACTGTCTGAGTTTTGAGGCTCTCTAGATTGGAAGATAACGGGCAAAATAGGTCAAGTTTTAAATTACAAATTATTAAATCTGTTATTCAAATTATTAAAATATACAAATAAAACATATTTTTCAAAATTTAAATAGTGTAGTTTCTAAAGTGGGAATTAAGTCGATGTTTAATATTTGTGTTAATATCTTTTAAACAAATGATTTAAAAATATAATATATTTGTAATTCATATAATGAGCCTTTTATCTGAGATATTACATGATGCGTTTGAAATTTGAATCTTTATTTTCCATTTAATTGTATAATTTGTCCCTAAAATTACTACGGGGTTTTTCTAATAATTTATTTTCCGTTTAATTCTATTATTTGGAGGCCAAATAATAGAATTAGGGATATTTTCATATTTTTCCTATAAACAAAAAACTTTAGGTCTTATAGCTTGGGGAAAACGGGGGGAATGGGTAATTTTTTTAAAATATTTTTTAATATGTTTTAAATATTCATTGAAAAGAAATAAAAGAATCTATTTGTATTCGTGATAATGAGCCCTGTGATTTGATATATTACATGACCCGTTAGAAACAATTATAATTTTGTATTTTCCATTTAATTTTATAATTTGCCCCCCAAAATGAATATTAGGGGTTTCTCCTTATTTTTCCAGTAAAGTTCATGTGAGGGGCTAAACCTCCATTTTTTTCCAAAATTTTCTAGATTATGATTTCGGAGATAGGAGAGGGAGATGGGTATATTTTTAATATTTTTGTTAATATCTTTAAATTTATTTATTTGAAAAATATGAAAAAAATATGTTTGTTTTCGTCGTAATGAGCCCTTTCATTTGATATATAACATGATGGGTTTGAAACAATTTTATTTTATATTTTCCATTCAATTCTGTAATTTGCCCCCCAAAATTAAAAGTAAAGGTTTCTCCTTATTTTTCCAGTAAACTTCAGGTCAGAACCTATACCTCTAATTTTTTTCAAAACTTTACGTTTTATAGTTTCGGAGTTAAGGGGGGGGATGGGTAAATTTTGGTATATTTTCGTTAATATCTTTTTAAATAATTTTTTTTAAATATGAAAAAAATATATTTGTGGTCCTCAGAATGAGACCTTTCATTTGATATATTACATGATGCGTTTTATTTTTTTTTATTTTTAAATTTTTATTTAATTCTATAATTTGCCCCCCAAAATTAATATTAATTATTTCTCCTTATTTTTCGGTAAAGTTCGGGCAACGTTCTATATTTCCGATTTTTTCAAAATTTTAGGATCAGTAGTTTCGGTGATCAGGAGGGGGGGAACGGTCGATTTTTTTTAGTTTGTCCCCCCAGAAGTACCTCTAAAATCAAAATTTTTTCTTTTACTCCTGATCGGGTCACCAAACTACACATTGATACCAAATTTCAACCTCTTCCGTCCAATACTTTAGGAGAAAATTGCTGTGATGTGACAGAGGCAGAGACCCGGAGTGATATTATAAGGGTATCCGTATATTGTATATACGGAACCCTAAGAACTAAAATGGTTTACACTACAAGTGTTTCGCCTTAATATCGTTATAAATTATCCATTCCGTCCCTGACAAGTAACGTAAAATTTTTCATTCCAATACGAAATCAAACGCTGGGAGGACAAAAACTTAATCTCGAAATAACTCGACAACTGTAAAATTTTCTAGAAAGTGATAGTGAATATTAGATTTAAAATTTTAATTGAACCCAGGGAGTTTTTTATAACAATATTATGACTTCAGGTTTACAATGTATTTTAAACAACTACTGTTGTACGCCAAATTTATTCTATTTAAAGTAACCTCATTACAGAACTATTAAAGAGATTAAGGAGAGGCGAGGAATTTGTATCTAATTGATCATCTATCAAAATGCCTGAATACCTACTTAAAGTTATTAATTTCTAAAGTTTCTAAATAAATTCAATTTTCAACTCTTGTTTTCTGTATGCAAAATGTCGAAATATTCGTTAAATCGATGATTTTTGATCATTTGTCTCATAACTTCTTCTAGGCTCAGAGATGCGTTTTTTTTTAATTTCTATATGTGCGAAGATGTAGATTTTGTGACATGTACCACAATTCACTTTATATACCCCTGATTTACTATTTTGTAATAAACAAAATATGGCGAAACATTTTTTTTTTGAAAAACTATTTAGTTTGTTATTTAGTGTAATAGTGGGTGTTTTTATAGAGCTATAGAACTTTGAAATGGAATAAAACAAGGATATATTTTTAAATTGATATGAAATTTACTTTTTTGAGTCCGCGGAATTTACAAAATTCAAGATGGCAGACGAAATTGTCGTCTCCTGGGCTATTTTCATCGTCCATAATGGATCCCCTATCTTGAATTGTGTCCGCCATTTTGAATTTTGCAAATCTAAAAATCACCGTAAACCAATTTTGGTGTAATTGGCAACTATTTTCAAAAAATTATATATTTTTACGGTTTCTAGGTGATTCTCTGTAGTAGTCTGATTTAAAAAAATGATATGTCAAAATATTGGAAAAAAAACAGTCCTTTAAAAAGAGGTGTTACATTTGTATTTAAAGTATTAGAAGTGATATTCACCCCCGCTTAGGTGTTGAAACTCTAGGGTGACCGATACATGCAAAATGTATCCCCCAGTAAATATATAAATTAACAAGTTTTAGGTATGTCTTTTTCTTTTGAAGATATTTTAAAACCTATTTTGGGTGACTAGTTTTGAAATGAAAACCCTGCATAAGTGCCGTCTGACATCTAAATTAAAATTATATGATTTATTTCGCATTCCCTATATTTATTTCATCAGAAGTGATAAAATTGTTCATTTTTTAATTTGATCCTTCAAATACTGCTTATGAATGACTACCATCTACCATATTTGCTATTTATTCTCAAGAGTAGTATGTGGCGCATTCGTGCGGGTAATAGCGCAACTTCGGAATTTAATGTCACGAAAGTGGTTAAGTTCTCTCGATATGAACTGTGAACTTAAGTCTGCCGATTCGATTAACCGAGAGTAGATGGCGATGCTATGACTAAATTTGTAAAATGATATTTAAATTCCATGTTTGTATTATAAAATTACCTAATCAAAGCATATTCTACAACAAATATTTAGGGAACGGATTACGTAATCTATTTATTTATTTTATTTATTTTATTTACTAGTACACCATCCAACAGCCATAGGCCAAATCAAGGATGGGCATTTAAGTTAGTGTACATGGAAAATTAGAAAGTTACATACATATAACATAAAAATCTAACCACATAAATAATGTTTTTCAAACCAGTATTATAATCTTACCAATTTTATTTGGGTAAGATTATTTCCACCAGTTTTTGTCCTAACATAGCAAACAATTTTTATTAATAACTTGGTACTATCCAGACTTTGAAACTTTTGTTTTTTTTTAATCTAGACTTTACTGTCCAGCTTGGTTTTGGTTACAAAGTTTTTGCCCTAACATAGCAAACATTTTTGTTAATAACTTGGTACTATCTAGACTTTGAATCTTTTGTTTTTTTTTAATCTAGGGTTTACTGTCCAGTTTGGTTTTGGTTACAAAGTAGACGTAAGTTATATTACTGGTCACCATATATTGTCTTCTTCTTCATTTTATCTTGGTCCTTAATTTAAATTTATAATCTTGTTTATTTCTACACTAAAAATTTACTTTAAATACTCCTATGCCCGCGACAAAACATCTATTGAAATAATTGATTAAATATTAGAAAAATATTAAATGAAATATTACATAAATATTTCAAGAGATTTATAGTAGTGAATATCTGAATATTTTGGGGAAATTTCTAGAATATATTTCAACCATGATATATTTTAAATTATTTCACTTTAAAATTATTGAAATATGCGTATCTCAGCGACAAAAAATTTTTTGAAATATATCATGAAATTTTACAGATATACAGATACAGATTTTCATGCTGTGTAGCCACTGCTTTGTTTACACGAACACTGCTGAGTTAATCGCACATCAGTCGATTCAGTATTGCTGTGCTGCTGCTGCACGCCTGCATTTATAATCCATCTCAGTCACTCCCAAGTGGTCATGTTGTCTCTATTAAAGGGATGGAAAATTCGGAATTTTCTATGCAAGCAATCGTTCAAGAAAGACTTTCTTGTCGGCACTTTACTCGGAGAATAGTTTTGTTCAGATAAATAATTTTGAGATGGATTCCTTTTTAGCAGTGTAAAATTAAATATATAAAATTTATTCCGCGGGACCCAAGTCAGCGGGGTTATCACAAGATTGAATGTAAAACCAATGCGAAGAAGGAATTTTTTCCTGAATGTAAGCAACTCGATTACTGACAAATGTGTTTCAACGGTGCGGAGAAGAACTAAGCCATGAAAGAACTACCCTGGAATCTGACCAGCAACGAATCACCTTGAATAACAAACGACTATTGAATTGCTCATAAACATAATGAGCCAACTTAGCGGTAAGAACTGAAGCACACAGTTCCAATCTGGGAAGTGACAAAGTTTTCAAAGGGGCAACTTTCGATTTAGACAACATAAAAAAACTTTGACGAAATCCAGATGCGGTTTCGAACACAAAATAAACCACAGCGGCATAACCAGAAGCATCAAATGCGTGAAGTTTACAACTAGAAAAGTTTTCTATAGCAAGCAGGCGAGACAAAACTAAATTCTGTAAGGAAGGAAGATCACCTATGAATTTTGACCATAACGAAACAATGTTAGCAGGCGGGGTTTCATCCAAAGACAATGCGAACTCCATAATCTTTGAATCAAGTGTTTAACCAGAAACGTTACAGGTGAGATAATTCCTAATGGATCAAAGATTCTGGCCAAAGTGGACAGAAGTATGCGTTTAGTACAAGAGTTATCAACATGAGGTAGACTAGTAAAGAAAAAAGAGTCAGAGGATGGATTCCAATGCAAACCTTAAACTTTTAAAGGATTATCAGATTTAAAAGAGTATGGATTCATCGACAAATATTCCTCAGGGAGGTGTAGCAACAATCGCGAATCATTACTGGACCATTTGCGAAGCTCAAATCCTCCTTGTCTTAAGAGTTCAATAATTTCTAACTGCAATATTTGAGCCTTTTGAAATGATGAACTTCCAGCAATGATATCATCTACGTATGTGGACGATCGAAAAATAACGGCTGCTGATGGCAAAGAGCGTTCTTCTTCATCAGCCAACTGATTTAAAGTGCGGATAGCCAAGAAGGGTGCGGATGAAACTCCATAAGTGACAGTCTTTAGCCTATAGACTGCTAGTGGATCTTGCGGAGAAAAACGCCAAATGATTCGCTGATAATTTTGATGTTCTGGGGCAATCAAAATCTGTCTATACATCATTTTGATGTCTGCAGTGAACACTACAGGATGATATCGAAAATTCAACAAAATAGCGATAATGTTTTGCTGCAATTTGGGACCGATAAATAAACAATCATTCAAAGATAACCGATGAGGTATCTTACCGGATGCATTAAACGCTACACGAAGTTTGGTTGTGCTACTATCAGGTTTCAAAACACAATGTTGCGGTATGTAGTAACAATCAGAAGCAATAGATGGATCAGGAACCAACTCCATATGATTAAGCTCTAAATACTCTTTGAAAAAATCACAATATTGTTTATAGAGCTCTGGTTGCTTTAGAAGACGTCTTTCTAAAGATTAGAATCGTTGTACGGCGAGATTATACATTCAATCAAAAGCAGAAAGTGTATTTCGAAAAGGAAGGGGCACAGCGAATCTACCAATCTTCTGCCATCCCTCGGAAAATATATTTGCGCAGATAAGATCATCAGGGGACTGAACCAGTGCTGTAGGAACATCTTCAATTGTCCAGAACCTTTGGAGTGAATCATCTAATGATACTACATCTTCAATTTTACAAAAAAGCGAAGTTGGGTTTATGGCTGACTGAGAGTGAGAGTTAACAGAACTCGAAGACACTCTACCCATAAGGATGTAACAAACACAGTGTTAATAGCATCAGGAACACCTTCCTTTCCCAGAAGGCGTCCATTCAACAAAATTTTAGAGAATATATCGGCACCTAACAAAAGGTCAATGGCGCCTGGGCTATTGAAATCAGGATCAGCAAGTTTCAAATTGGTTAGATATGCCATATTAGCCATGTTAATTGGAGCAACAGGCATATTATTGCAAATGCGGGGTAAAACAATAGTATCATCAACAAAATTGCACTCGCGCTTTACTATAGAGCGAAGAGAAAGGGTAAGAGAGCCCTCAGCAGAGGTACTCTGCATAGAACCTAGCCCGTTGAGTTGAATCGAAGCGGGCATAGGACGGAAGCCTACGCGTTTCACAGCCTTGCTCGCAATGATTGATGTCATGCTACCAGAATCTAGCAGACATCGCAATGTTTGATAAGAACCGTGCTTATCTAATACCTCAACTAAAGCGGTAGATATCAATTTGAATTGTATGACAAAAGTTAACTATGACAAGAAGTCTGCGGTAGAGAAGTTTCGGGACTTTCAACAGTATTAATGGTACTGGATCCAACAGATGTGGATGTCAGGTTTGCGGGGGGTGCATTAGATTCAGACCGAATGCCTGAATCACCACGATTTACAAAATGAAGCAATGTGTGATGGCGTTGTTTGCAGTTGCGGCAACTGGATAAAGATTTACAGCGATTCAACTGATGAGAATCGCTCAAGCAATTAAAACAAAGTCTAAAATCTTTAACAAACTTAAACCGCACTGATATTGATTTGTTCAAGAATTCAGAACATTTGTAAATCGCATGATCGGATTTACAAACTAAACAATTTCTATTTTTAGTGACAAACAAAGATGTAGTGAAATGGGAAGAATGCTGCTTTGAATTCAATGGTAACTATTTGTCAACACTTCGCTTTGCCTTGCGGGAAAATTCTACATGTTCAAATGCATCGCAATGCTTCGACAAAAAATCAACAACTTCCGAGCGGATCGGAAAGTCAACTTGAGCGGTTACAGTATCATTGTAAAGTTCAAACATAGCGGCTAAATTCTTTGAAACTCGTTTCAACATCATCTGAACGATACAAAAATCCCATTGATTTACTGGTAAACCCAAATTCTTCAGTTCCTCCAAATTATCACTGAAGTCATCCAATAACTTCCGAACCTCTGAAGGGCTATCTGAAGTTAGTTAGGGGAATTGTTCTAAAGCTGACCAATGAGACTCCGCGATTAAACGAGTTCGCTTGAATTTTTTCAAAAGTGTTTCATTAGCACTCTCGTAATTGTTTTGTGTTAGTTTAAAATTCCTAATAGCCTCAAAAGCAGACCCTTTTAAAGCTAACTGCAAATATTTGAACTTCTGCATAGTACTGAGTTTTTCATTATTGTGAATTAATGAATCAAACAAATCGATAAAAGTACCAAATTCTAATATGTCTCCACTAAATGAAGGCAAATCAATTCGCGGCAAAGCAACACTTTCCTGTTCCCGAGCTATATTTTGTGGCGTAGAATTCTGAACAGATTTCAGTTTAGCAAAAATAGACCTAATTGAAAAAAAAACAATTTTTCAAATTTATTGCGAATGTCATCCTCAAAGTCAAAATCATCGTTTGCATCTGAAATTAAACCAACAATCGAATTGTGATGTTTAAAAAATTCTGAATGAATTGAATCAACCATATCAATCATGCAAAAAAACAATTCAACGTCGTCACCTCTTAAGGCTTTCTCAGCAGCAAAATAAATATCTTCTAATCTTTTAAACTCCGATTGTCGATGATTTTTAAATTTACGTAAATTTTCAGCCGTTTTTGAAATCTTAACAATAAATTAAAATCACTTTAACGCCACTGAACAAATCTAACACCATAGAACGAAAATACTATTCCAAAAATGTACAATTTTTTACTGTTGAAGTCGAAAATATCTGACCAAATGTCAAATAAATTCAAAACAATTTAGCAAAATAACCAAACAAACAAAACGAGCTCTTGCAAGTTTTTTAAGGCGGCAAGAAATATGCGAAATTTATCTCCAACGGAATGAGTGATTATCCCGAACTTCTAACAAATAAAGAAACGAAAATTCAATGCGGTTTTCGACAACAATTGCAACGAAAAATCAATGGTTTGATCGATAAACTTTGCACGGAAAAAATGTATCAATTAGATGTTGCGGTTTTAGTTCAATGCTGGTTCAATGCAAGTATGTAATTGACGAAGGACCTTTAGCGGAACAATCAATAAACACGTGCCGTTGCGTAAATTAATTCACCAAACAAAGTTAATCACTAAACTTTTACGTCGAAGCTCTGCAGGTGGTGTGTTCTTGGTTCTTCTTTCTTCGGAGGCTAGCCCCGCTGCGGCAGGAACTGTCTTTTTAGAGCTTGGTCTGGACAACACGTTATACAAAAAATAGCGACGTAATGTTCATTGATTGTGCAAACAAAAATGCGGGTTTAACAACAAATGATGCGCTTTTGTTAACACAAAAGAAACAAAATGAAAGCGGCTTAGTGGTTGTTACGACCCGAACTAATAACTGGCGTAATCGTAACACAATAACAACAAAAAGCGGCCGTCTTAAGACGGTATCAAAAGTGTCCGAATAGTTCGGCATACAAAACAGGAATCACGAATACCGTCTATATTTTACACGCAAAAAACACTTAAAATTAGCATTAGCGCGACGGAAGGTTTTGGAAAAGGTGCTAATTCAATCAAATTTGAACAATACACTAACAAATTGCGGGAACGCACCAGGCCGTTTAAATACATTATTCTAGACATTACTCCCGAACCTATGAGCTCTCTCACATACTCTTGGAGTTTTATCTCTATTTCTATTTGTGGACTACCAATTGGAATTATCTTATTTTACATTTACAATTACCTTTATAGATACGTCAATTTTATGTGTTCAAAATTTAATTCCACTGGAGTACAAAACATTGTTTTTTTATCTACCTAACGATAATATGTTTATAGGATTATTTCATTAATAAAAATGGCTATTAATATAAATCAATTAACCGAAAAGTTGTAAGGAAATTTATTAGGAGAGTTTAATAAAAATCAAAGTAAACATTTCCGATAAATTTATTTAGTTGGTATGTATTTATGCAATTGGACAATCTTAGAATCAAATCCCAAAATCATATCATTTCCGGTTTAATGAAATCCTTCTACATACAATCTTAATATTACTTATTAACTGTGAAATACAAAATACATACAATCACAATTTGTTTGGAGTATTTATAATACCACTAAATTCTGGAACAATTTTGGTAATAATGACAATTTAAATTAGCATACGTTAACGATTATAATGTGGTTACAGTCTTGGATTCATAAACACAGGTATTGTTTTTATTTCATTGATATTACAGATTTGCAGAAAAAACTGATTTTGCAGCAAATTAATTTGTCCCAATATTTATTTAATTTAGTCCGAATACAAAAGTTGTTAAGAATAATAATAACATAAGAAGTGAAAGTAGCAGACGCTTTAAAGATGCTGAATTACATATGGAAGTGAATGGGAATTAACTGTATAGGAAATAATTAATAATTTTGGTTATTCTGCTGTTATTTTTCAACCTCGAAAGATAACTATTATTATTTTTCATTATTAAGCGTAAATTTGTCATTGGAGATCAGTTTTCCTTCTTTTAATCCAGTCAATGAAGGTAAAAAAACGGTAATACTGGGTAATTTGTGTAACCAGCAACGAATTTCCTAAAAATATGAATTTAATTTCTGCTTACCCTCTACTTCAAAGTTGACTCTGTGCCGTGGGATGCTTTTTCCCCGGGGGAATGGGGTTATGCTACCCCTTCTCGGGGGAGAAAAATATATGAAAAAAATTCCGGGAATGAATAAATTAACTAATTTTAAGCAACTTTTGTGCTATAAAGTTTTTTCTGAAAGTAAATTCTTTTCGAGTTAATCGTGAAAGTATCGATTTTTCCATAGAAAACATGTTTTCATACGGTTTTTCTTAAATAACTTTAAAAATATGTACTTTAAACAAAAAATCATGTGGATCAATGTAGCTTATAAAAGAACAAAAAAAAAAGTTGGGTCTATGGTACTGTAGAATTAATACAAACGTTGTTATGGCTTGTTGAAATTTTGTTTTTATTTGTCAAAACAAAAATTGAAAGGTTTATCTTGAAATAACTGATAAACAATGCATTTTTCGGGAAAAGTTTATAAATACTTTTTAAAGTGCTCAAAAAATCATTTAATTTGGTTTTCTATAAAAGT
Source organism: Octodonta nipae (assembly GCA_034190945.1). Lineage (NCBI taxonomy): Eukaryota > Metazoa > Arthropoda > Insecta > Coleoptera > Chrysomelidae > Octodonta > Octodonta nipae. The sequence goes on along the minus strand of CM067222.1, from coordinate 44,549,833 downwards.
GTCTAGCATGAAAATTAATTGCTATCAATTCACAAATCACCAATTTGTAGGTTTTTCATAAGCTAAAAGCTCATGTAAATTGAAAATGTATTTAACCCTTATTTTTGAAAGGGCTTGAGCCGAAAGGGTGGCCTCATAGTACTATTAACGAACTTGTTCAAATTTTAAACGGTCATATTTAACTTAATTTTTATCCTACACAAAAAAAACGAAACATAAATTAAAAAAAAAACAAAACCTACAATTGTGTACTCTACAAAATTTTGCCTTTCTCTCATAGTTTTTAAGATATTTTGAAAAAAGACAATTTTTTGCAAAAATACAATATTCTCTTGAGGCTCGACCTTTTTTTAAAAACTACTTCATCTAAACCGATTTGATCCTATTTGAAATAAGTACGTTAAGCGATTAGTGCAGTAGTAGCACTAAATTTCAACTGTGGTGGTATTTAGGGAGTAATTTGTACATTTTTTTGTCAAAAAGAAACAAACAAAAACAATCTTTTTTATGTCAAAACTCGCTTAATTTTCATGCTAGAGACTTTTGTAAAAAAGCAAACTAAAGAATTTTTTAAGCACTTTAAAAAAGTGTTCATAAACTTTTCCCGAAAAATGCATTGTTCTTCAGTTTTTGTTTTTATAAATAAAAACAAAATTTCAACAAGCTATAACTTTGTATAACGTTTGTATTCGTTGTACAGAAACTACAAACCCAACTTTTTTTTTGTTTTTTTTTGTAAGCTACATTTTCAAGTAAAATGATGTTTTTTAAAGTGCATACTTTTAAAGTTATTTACGAAAAACCCTATGAAAACGTTTTTTTTTTTGGTTGAAAAATCCATACTTTCACTTGCGATTAAGAATTGGCTATTTTTCTTATACTATTTTTGACCCCCGGGAAGGGGAGCATCACCCCTCCCGGGAAAAAAGCAACCCCCGGCACAAAATCAACTTTGAAGCAGAGGTTAAATAGTAGTCAAATCCAAATTTTTAGGAAAATCGGTGCTTGGACAAATTATCCGGTAAAACGGTCATTGGCTGGACTATTACTAGAATATTCAATTGAGAGATTTCTAATTAAAAAATCTATAATCTTTTTAACTATGCATTTGCTGAAAACACTAGTCGCATAAGAGGATATGTGTATTTAATTTTTGTGAACGTACTGAAAGATTTATAAGAACCAAAGGAGTTTAAGCAAATATTCAACTTTAATTTTGGTTGACAATGTCAGGAACAGTTCAAACTCATAACCGTTTAATAAATCAGTTGTTCATGTTAGTGCTTTAGTTTTTCTTGGAATGCTAGTTTTGTCTTTTAATTTACATTTAATGATTTCTTTGGAATAATTACCAAATTCGATCTTAAAAAAGTATGAAGGTCTAAGGCTAAGCGCAAATTGAGACACCTATACCGCGTGTGACATGACACAGCACAGCGCGAACTTTTGTAACGTATAGTATTGAATAGAACAGCGCAAATTGCCAACAAAGTGTCGCGAGGCACGACACGCGTCTACTGTCGGTCGCGTCGCGCTGTAGTTGAGACACAGTTTCCGTGTCGCGCGTGTCAAGTGTTTTGAAAAATGGTAAAATGAGACGTAAATAGAGACGGTAGCATATCAAAAAGGGTGCTATAATTTAAAAGATACTAATTATATGAATACAAAATTAAAATATCAAATTTATTCGTTCGTGAATCATATATTTTCTGACGCAATTAGCTAGGAACTGCCTCTCAATATGTAGATCATCACGCGGCGTGTGTGACACGATCGGGTCGCGCCACTCGTGTCATGTCACCTCACACGCGCTATACGTTTCTCAATTTGCGCCTTGCCTTAGGCTAAGCGCAAATTGAGACGCGTATAGCGCGTCTGAGGTGACATGACACAGCACAGCGCGAACTTTTGTAACGTATAGTATTGAATAGAACAGCGCAAATTGCCAACAAAGTGTCGCGAGGCACGACACGCGTCTACTGTCGGTCGCGTCGCGCTGTAGTTGAGACACAGTTTCCGTGTCGCGCGTGTCAAGTGTTTTGAAAAATGGTAAAATGAGACGTAAATAGAGACGGTAGCATATCAAAAAGGGTGCTATAATTTAAAAGATACTAATTATATGAATACAAAATTAAAATATCAAATTTATTCGTTCGTGAATCATATATTTTCTGACGCAATTAGCTAGGAACTGCCTCTCAATATGTAGATCATCACACGGCGTGTGTGACACGATCGGGTCGCGCCACTCGTGTCATGTCACCTCACACGCGCTATACGTTTCTCAATTTGCGCCTTGCCTTAGGCTAAGCGCAAATTGAGACGCGTATAGCGCGTCTGAGGTGACATGACACAGCACAGCGCGAACTTTTGTAACGTATAGTATTGAATAGAACAGCGCAAATTGCCAACAAAGTGTCGCGAGGCACGACACGCGTCTACTGTCGGTCGCGTCGCGCTGTAGTTGAGACACAGTTTCCGTGTCGCGCGTGTCAAGTGTTTTGAAAAATGGTAAAATGAGACGTAAATAGAGGCGGTAGCATATCAAAAAGGGTGCTATAATTTAAAAGTTTCTAATTATATGAATACAAAATTAAAATATCAAATTTATTCGTTCGTGAATCATATATTTTCTGACGCAATTAGCTAGGAACTGCCTCTCAATATGCAGATCATCACGCGACGTGTGTGACACGATCGGGTCGCGCCACTCGTGTCATGTCACCTCACACGCGCTATACGTGTCTCAATTTGCGCCTTGCCTAAATCTGACACCATTCTCAATAGAATGAAAGTGAAACTATATTGTTTGGCAATTAACTTTGACGTCTCTATTAGACATATATTGTTTTTCATATATACGCTAAAATTCCAAAAAAAAATTTTTAGAATGAAATAATTGCGTTTCAGTTTATAATGGAAAACTGGTAAATCTTATGAAGTATACAGTTATATGCTTTTCTTTATGTAATACTGAATTTTAAAGTAATATGTTATGAAATTTTATGTTCATATATTCCTAAATAGAACCACACGGGCGATAACGCAAGTGATAAGGATGAAAAGTGGCCCATACAATCCTGAAATTGGAGATCTAGAGAATAATGCAGTGAATGCATGACATGAAGGACCTAGAGGACTGATGTGGTTACGAAGTACAATAAATGTACCAAACCAAAGGGTAGGCCGAACCTGATTGTATTTAATTTTTTTTATTTTAGTCCTAAATAATCTATCCAAAGTTATAAATCAAAAATGAATAGTCACATATTAAATGAACCGGATAATTAACAATGTCTAACCTAGCCGCTCTGTATTTGACAATGTGTATTTGGATTTCTAGTTAATAATATTCTTTTCTGTGTTCTCTATTATATTACATTAGAGTAATAAATTCAATTAATCAGTCTACACTTCTGAAAATTACATTACGAAATTTTCTACTGACTGTTTTGATATAATTTGCAAATAGTTAATTTTCGAATACAAATTAATTATTAAATTAAATCAATATTTTCCAAACATGTCAATACAATGGATATTGCGTATTTTTTTTAAAGAGCTTGTCATTTAAGTGTCATTATTTAATGACAACGTAAGCAATAATAATACATAGAAATTTTCAATTCCAAAAAAATCCGCATGTGTTCAATTCGTTTTTCCTGAAGAACATAATACATAAAAAGGGTTGTTACCAAATTTTTATTTCATAATTAATTATAAGGCATGTTTAAAATTGCAAAAATCGCAATTTTGGTAATTTTAAGACTTTTTAGTAGCAGAATCAAAAGTTTTATTGTCAAAAGTAAGTATATTTTATACGTATTTTTAATTAACAAATGATTGGTTGATCTAGCCAATTGGATAATTAGTTGTTGAGTTATTTGGAAAAAACTGTAAAAACTGCGCATTTTTCAATCATTCATAGACACTTTAATTTTTTTAAATTGTTTATAAATAACTGGTAAGTATCTCAACTTCACGGGTTTGAAGGTTTTCTTTTTCCCAAATGTGATTTTTTTTTCGCGGGCGTTTTATTTTACGTGAAGTTTACAATGCTCCCATTTTACGACAAATTAATTTTACAAGCATCTGAAACGAACATATTGTAATGTTTTTATTTTCACACACAGGTTGTGTTGAGTTCTTGGATTTATTCAAAAACACAGTCCAATTCACTCTAATTGTCTGGTAAGTCCACGAACCATCGGGAAACTCTTTCATGTTCTGGAAGCTTTAAAGGAATTCCCAGTAACGGCAGCGGTCTGCCTGTTGAGAGGCAAAACATTTCGCATTCGCAGAAGTGTGGGAATAACATCCCTTCCACGAATTGGTTGATGGCCAGCTGTCGGATGAATTCTCGTAACAATATTAATTATCAAATCTTTCAGTACAAACATTCCTATAGCTAATTTTCTGTTGGTTTTGCTTTATTCTATGTAAATTCAGTTTGAAAGCCTGCTAGTTCTACTGCGTATTGAACTGACATTAATTTTAAAATGCTTTTCTCATTAGAAAATGTATTAGTTGTTTTATAGATTTTAATGTACACATTATTTTTAAATAGATGATTGTAATAATAAATCATAAACAATTACGTAAATGTTGAGATTTATTCGGGCTTTTAATATATTCATAATATAAATGCCATACCAACAATAAAAGATAAGGTTGGCAGCCCAAAGCGACAAGGGATGGCTATCGTAGTATGTTCATAGTGTTAACCCAAGTTTGATTCGCATAACCAGATCACTTTTTTTCCTTCTTGTACTTTTATCGTTAATATATTTTCACGTAATTATTCAATTTAATTTTCTATTATATAAATTATGTAGGCAAGTAAATATTTTGAAATTGATTAATATTTGACGATGCTGTTTTCTATATGTCCTAGGTTAGTACACTATAACAGTATAACTTTGGGTCATATCTTTGTGTTGACTGTGGGATTAAAGATCCGTGGAGTCCTCAAGATTTGAAGGGGTTGAACACTATTTTTGAGGCAGAGAAGTCGGAAAATTTTGAAAATAGAAAATTTTCGATTGGACTATTATTTTCTGAACCGTTGTCCTCGTTGAATCAAATAAAAGTAAAGGGTGAATTCTTTAGTTTTTTTTATCAAGTTTGCAACACTGCTTCAGGTGGTAGCCGTTTTGACAACTCACACCTAATATATGTTCAGTACGCTTTGCCATTTCACAATGAACAGACTTACACCGGAGCAACGCTTGCAAATTATGAAATTTAATTCGAATATCGTGGTTCAGTTCGCGAAACTTACCCTGCACTACGTCCATTTTACGGTCGACATAACCGTCCATCTGAGCAAGTTATTATCGAACAATCGTGAATCGTTTTCACACCACATATAGCCTAATGCTAAAAGTTTTTGCTGCTGTGGAAGACCTGAATGAGTCTATTCACCATGGTGCATAGCAATTGGAGCTGTGTTCATCGACTTTATGGAGGATTTTGCAGCAAGATCTTGGTTTACAAGCTTACAAGGTTCAACTCGTTCAACAGTTAAAGCACGTTACCATTATGCGTGTCGAACGTTCAAGATTGCTCTTGATCCTCACTTTCCTCACAAAATTATGATCAGGGATCATGCTTATTTTTGTATGAATGGATGCGTCAAGCAAAATTGCCACATTTGGAGTGAAGAACATCCACAAGCCATTATTGAGACACAGTTATATCCACAAAAAGTTACTGTTTGGCGTGCTTGATGGGCTGATGAAATCATTTTGCCATATGTTTTCAAAGATGATGCGGGTGAGAAAGTTACAGTCAATGGGTAGATCCATGATTACAGATAATCATTCTGTGGAGATTTATGGAAATGCGTCTACGCCGATAAACCCCAGACCTTGGACCACTTAGAAGCTAATATTAGATGCGTTATTGCTGATATAGGGCATCAGCTGCTCGAAAAACTGATCGAAAATTGGATTTCCAGATTGCCTTTCATTCGAGTCAGCCGCGGTCCGATATCATATTTAAGCAGTAATGGAATAAAAATATCTTTTGCAATATCTTGGCCATTATCATGATTTTAAGGTGTTTTATTCATTTTAAAGTTCTATACTGCTAAAAAGCACCTTTAATTTACAGGTAGAATGGCTCTGTCATATATTCATTAATTATATAAAAACGTACTAAAGTAAAAGTACAAAAATGAAAAATAAATGTCGAGCACTTAATATAAAAATGATGGAGGGATGGTACAGAACAAAAGATAAGTATTAGCTTGTTTAGGTAAATATATTAAAGAACAATGAATTCATAATATAAAAAAATACAAACAGAAAAAGTCCTTAGATCATAAGATTTGATACGAATAATAGGTTTTTTGACATGACGTTTATTTTAGCAAATTGATAATAACTGATATGAATTTCAACATTTATATATATATATATATATATATATATATATATGATTTATATTTGTCATTTTTTTATTCCAATCATCTAATTAAAAATAATGTGTACATACAAATCTTTTTAAAAACTACCAATATACATGTCTTTGAGAAAAACATTAAAAAAGTCAGTTTGATAAAGTTAGGGAAAGTGATGGCTCCCCTCCAATAAGCTTTATCCGTAACCGAACGTTGAAATACAGACTTTCAAACTGATTTTACATACAGTAAAACAAAACCAAATACAATTAGTCGATAAAGGAATGAATTCAAAGAGTTGATAATTACTTTGTTCCTTTCAGGTACTTGGAAAATTAGTTTGTCGTAACATGGTAGCATTGTAAACTTCACGTAAAATAAAACGCCCTCCAAAGAAAATCAGATTTTCTAGAAAACCTTTAAAGTCATGAAATTATGGTGATCAGATATTTACCTCAAAATATTGAAATTTGATACCAAATTTCAGAGTTCTAACGTGTTTTAAACAATAACCATGAGCGACTAAAAAAGTGGGCAGTTTTTTGCAAATAACCCAATACCTAGTTATCTAATTGACTAGATGATCCTATCATTTAGTAGTTATTGAAAATACGAATAAAACAAACCTGATAATAACACAATTCTGTTGCCGAAAAGTTCCAAAATTGACAAATTTGCAACTTTAAACATCCCGTATAATTAATTAAGGAATAATAATATGTTAACAACAGTTTATGTGTGTTATGCTATGTACCTTCTTCAAAAAAAATTATTCAAATACCTGTGGAATTTTTTTTGCAAGATAGGCATAAACAATTCTACGTTCGCTAGTCTATAAATTTTGGGTATTATTATATATCTTAGTATAACATTTGGGATAACATAAATTAAATATATACTCAGTTTTTTCTGAAAACTGTACTGCGTCACAGGTTATTATAAATATACATATTGTTTAACAAATAAACATTCTTAATTGCATATATTGCCAACTCTACATTTTGGAATCACATTATTTACTTCTTCTTGAAGTGCCATACTTGAAATAAATTTGTTTAAAATAATCACATTTCATATGATAAACTAATAGATATATTTTTCAAACAGGAGTAGTCCTTCTAAGTGAATCACTCCCGTCATACATTTTTCTTGAATTTATACTACCTATGCTCGGAGCTCTTAACGGCAGTGGCTGATCAAGATCGAAAGTGACGAACTCATGCTCGTGCTGTATGCTAGGAGAATAGTCGTCAAAGGGTTCACTAAGATAATCATCGCATGCTGCGTCTGTAGTCGTGCTGACCGTATTTGTCGTAGCATCCCTAGGAATGCGAAAATTCCTAGGATCACACCTGTTTAAGGTTTCTGAAAAATGATATGAAATGGCAGGAGGAGGGGGTAAGTAAAATGCAGATACGTCTTTTAGTGAATTGGAGTTGGATTGATTGTGGTGTATACTGCAAGGAGAGGTGGGGATTTCTTTAGTAAAATAGTAACGCTTTTGGTTCGAAAACTGGATAGCACTGTTGGAGTTTATGTATGCATGAGGATGGCGTCTACACGGATAGATAACAGTTGAGTCTATGTGATTAAAGTTATTTAAAGGCAGCACACGTTCGCCACGTTTAAAATCTTCGTACTGTTTCCGCTTCCATTTGTATTGTGATCTGTATATGTAGAGAAATATGCAGCATACTCCTGTTAATTGAGTGAATACAGCACCAACCACGTAGAGCATGAAGGAATATCCATAGTTATACTCGAAAGCTGGTGGTTGAAGTTGTGATCTGGGTCGAAGTTTACTGCCTACTTCTGATTTGAAGATGGCTATGTACATTATGAGACCGCAAAGCATAATGAGACCTGAAATTAGAAAGTCTCATTTTAGTAACTGGGGAAGTTTTAGCCGAATAAAATCAATTACTAAATGTGTTTACAAATTGACAATAAAGTTTTGTAAACAAATAATACTGTTCTTTGACATGTAATGAAGTAGAATTATAGAACAGGTATTTAACTGCAACATTTGATTGTTTAAATTCTCAATAACATATACTCTCGAAAACCTTCATCAGTTGTGCTTCCCACAATAGAATGTCTTATTTGTGTATTTGACACATAATGGTAAATTTGTAGACGCAAGATGTAAAGAGTTAGGACAGGACAAAATTTTCAGGTTAACTTCAGCTGTTAGGGAAGAGCAAATGATGAAGGTTCCCTGACCATAAATAAATTTACGGTAGCAATTACGTGAAACGGTTCCAGATTCGGAACCTCTGTGTAACTCCTATGGTAAGATCAAAAATAGAGTAGTTTTGTGAAAAACATTCTGTATAAGGTGTCAAAAAGATATTACCTTGTAATGCTATTTAATTGACGCAACTTTTTGTTTTAATAGCTTTTATCGTAAGAGGTATAATAAAGGCAGGAGAAAAAGGGGGTATCTACTGATTAAAGTACTAATAACTATGGTTTGGCTTAACCGGTTTTGGTAAATTCGGCGTCATTTAAAAATGGATACCAGCTGGTTAATAGAAAATGTTTGTTAATAGAGTGAAACGGTAAAGTTAATCTATCATAATCGGAAACTGTGAGATTTTTTTAGTTATTTCCAAACGAATGATTTTTAGCCTTCTAATTTAAGAAGTAATGGTTTTATCGTTACACAGAACGGCATGTCATAAGAAAGTACATTTTTCGTTTTCATACTTATTTATTGTAATTTAAAGCTTTCAAACCTCCATTAAAGTTTATGAATACATAGTGTAAAACTTACAATTTAATCATATTATTCTCTAATATACAGTCATGAAACAAAATCGACCTTATGCCATGGATAATAAATTAAAATAGATTATAGAAATAGTTGACAACTAATTACTTCAATAATTATTGTTATTGTATTTTCTTGTTAAAATTTGTGTTTACAAAACTGGCTTATTCCTTTTGATATGCTTGCCACATATTTTCAGTGTATGAGTGGGGATCAGTTACTGTGACGAGATGTGACAATGACTTCAAATATGTGACGTTCTTGTTCTTTAAATTTTCTCTCGACAGTTTTTATCTCATTTTTCTGTTACGATAGAAAGTCATTCAGAGAATATAGGGCTTCCACGTATTCTGCACTCTCTATTTAATAACAAATGAAATAATCTCTTGAAGACTATACACGAACGATGGTCCAATAAAGTAGGATCTGTAATAGTGTTAATATACACCTGGTTGACTCGAATTTCAAGGTAAATGCTAGAAATTTTGAATAAATAAATATACAAAGGTTTGTATTAGGACAATGTTGTCTAACAAAAGCCTATATTTTAAAGGTTCGACTATATTTAGTTTTAAATATTTATTTCATTTGTCTCAGGCAACAAATACAGACTGTTTTCATTTCTCAATTTCATGCTCGTTATTATGTATACTACGCAGTCTACGATAGCATTTCTTAGAATTCATAGTTCAAATTTTAGACAAAAATGCCATCTGAGAGAAGTGAATTATACCAAAAGTTATTTAGCACATACAAATGCTAGTGTCGAAAAGAGAGAAGAAGATACTGCAAGATCGTTATTATACAAGTTTATTTATTAGATTAATATTTGGGTAATTTTAGTAGCGATGTACCACATTTTCTAGCTTTTGTGACTAATATTTATTGGGGTCCCAGAAAGTGTGACACAACGTGACGAAGGGTGGGGGGAGGTGTCCGAAAAGGCAAAATTTCGTATGACGGTTTTTATGAACGGTCCCTAAGGAACTACACGGGAAAACATGATTGAATGAATTCAAAACGCAGTAAACTTAATTCCACCCGTCGAGAATAAAACTACTATTTCCACTTCTAGGGAAAGACTTGACTCCCGCATTTTGCAAAAAGCTGGTAATTTTGACCATTTGTAATGCTTAATTATTTTTCAAATGTTCCATACAATTCTTCTGGGATATGTTATATAACAATTTTTTCTAACTTTGTTGTACCACCTTACATAACTATAAATCCACCAATCCAGAATATACTTCACTCAAACTGCAAGTGCCTATGGATGGATCACCCTATACAACAATTTTAATCAACATTTTTCCGAACCTCCTTTTATAACTATAACTCAGCTTCGCCCTATAATGCAACCATCCTGTATATGTTGCCGTTTATATATCAAGCAATATAACATTTTTTTAACACCTAACTTTACTCTACTCTACCCTGTATTTCAGATTTGCAACTGCTTATTGTATACGCTATATAACAATTGATTTTGAAAATTTTTACACATGCAGGTGTCTCAGATGGTGTGTAGATTACTCTCATTGAATTTTGGAAACCTTTTGGAGCTGATGGTGCTGTGTGTTTGTAGGCAAGGATTTGTTGATCCAAATCCGACTCAATTAGGTTCTCAGTCATAACTCATTGAGTGTCTTTATTGTCAGAATTGTCTGTATCTTTTTCCTCTTGAGTGAGTTTATAATTGGCCAAATCGAGATTAGTTGCGCTCCTTGGCATTTTGAGTCTTTTTGGGGTGTTTGAAGTTGTGTTCGCTTTTGCATATGCATATTTGATACCCTTCACTGGGGTAAAGTTCAACTTCATTCCACCCTATATTTTAACCACCCTTTATTTGCCACTTTTTTAACAGTGTATAACTATAATTTTGCTTTACCCCGTATTTCAGGTACTCCATATAGCTAGTCTATACGACAATTTTTTTATCATTTTTTGATTGACCCTGTATATACAACTACTTATGGGCCACTCTATATAACAATATTATTCAACATTCTTTTTGAACAGCCTTGTTTAACTATTACTCTACTTCCATCTATATTTAAACCATTTTTATATTATAACTTATTTGTCTATCAGTGCTAGCACCGTCCTGTATAATCATAATTTTACTCCACAAAATATTTCAACCACCCTGAATATGCATCTGGTTACGGGCCACTCAATATAACATTTTTAAAATACTTAAATATAATCCTACACCTACACCAACCTATATTTCAACAATCTTATCCATGCTACTGCTTGTGGGGTGAGCTATACAGTGTGGAATAGCCAAATGGAATAAATTCGCTAACGTTGGGACACTTCGATTTGTATTTTTAAATGGACATTTAAAAATTATCGGGTGTGTCATGTGACAGTGGCCAATACCAACTTTCTTATTTTAAATGCAAGATCCTGTATATTATTTATTTTTTGGATTCTCCAGAAAATTCTAGACATAATTCATGTACAATGTTCTATACCTATCTTCAACTGTTTCGGAAATATTATGTGTTTTCAGATTTATTACAAAAAATTAAAAAAAGAAAATTATTTTATTTCACAAATTCGCTACATTACACTACAAACCTAATAAGTAAGATTGATTAATTCTTAATAATATAAAAAAAAAACTAATAATGTCAATGTACGAAATGTTCAAAATGCCGCGAACGTCTTGGCAACATGCTAATCTGGTATAGAAATGTCTTCTAATGTTACTCATCATCTCAGGCGTGACTGATCTACTCGCAAACGTGATTCATTTTTTTAGGTCATCTAAGTTGAGGGGTTTAGTTTTGTACTTTTGACATATCTCCACAAAAAGTAGTCCAATGGCGTCAAATCATGAGATCGTGCTGGTCATTCTATCGATCCGCGCCTCCCAATCCACCGATTTGCAGGACATTGATTCCGTAATGGGGCGGTGCTCCATCTTGCTGAAACTATATTGTATTGGCAGGAACTTGTGGGTTTACTGTATCAGGATATAAGTCTGTCAAAGTTGGAACGACATTATTTTGGAGCAGTTCTATATATTTATCTCCATTCAGGTTGCCATCAATAAAAAAGGGCCAAGTTACGATATGATTTCCAACAATTCCTGACCAAACATTAACCCTTTCAAGATATTGCGTATGTTTCTCTGTCATCCAGTGAGGATTGCCATTAGATCAATAGCGGTAATTTGGACGATTAACATGACCGTGAAGTGTAAATGTGCTCTCATCAGAAAACAGAACGTCTTCCAATTGGATCACATTGTTATCTAACCTTACCATCATTTGTTCACAGAAATAGGTTCTACTATCGAAATCGTCTTCCATGAGCTCCTCAGTCGGCATCATTTCATAGGGATGCATTTTACATTCTTTTAATACTCGAAAAATTGATGTGTGGCTAACGTTGAATAGTGGAGCTGCTTTTCGATCAGAATTATGTGAGTTTTCTTGAAACTCAAGCATAAAATCCAATTTCGTATTCTCACTTAGAGCTTAGCAGCTACTTTGTAATCTGTCTTACATGACCAAGCTCGCAAAACTGCTTTTCTGCTTCGCTAATTGTTCCTTGGGATACAGGAGGCAAATTTCGAAAATTTTCGTAAATTAAGCGAGAAACATCCATTTGTGTCCGTGTGTTATCTCCATAACCAATCATTTGTAGAATGGTTATTGCATTTCTGTTAAATGACTCATTTTTGTGATATTATTGCGTACAGTTAACGAAATTCAAACGACAATAGCACTGACACTGATCACCACTGTCATGCAGGCAGACAACAAGATGCTAGGCTCACGAAAATAAACAAAACAGTTTTTTTTTTCAAATCAGTAAAAGGGAACACAGGAATGGTTTTTGCTTGCCATCTCAATATCAAGAGCTAAATGGGAATTAATTATTGAGTGTAATGTAGCGAATTCGTGAAATAAAATAATTTTATTTTTTTAATGTTAATTTTTATAATAAATCTGAAAACATATTTTGAAAACACGAAATTCTGTCGATTTAGTCAAATCCCTCTAGCTCCTTTGTTTTTGATTTTATAAAAAAGTGTAAATATCAAAATTGAAGGGAATTGTATCCCGCATATGATTGTCATGTCCTCGATATAGTTATTCATAAAAATAACGGAGTTATGGATGCTTTCTCTCGAATTTTCACTTTTAACGTAGTTAGCCATGAAATAGATTGATTTATTAATAACTATTCCCAAAAACATTGAACGATTTTTTTATTAGGTATATCAGATATAACGAAAAAACTAAATAAGTAGGTAGTTACTAAAAACTTAAGAAATTACATAATAATGGTTAAAATTTATGTCGAAAAGTCCACCATTGTTATTTAAACAAATATTGCATCTTTTTAAGATTCACATTACTGCTTTCCTCACAGACTGCCTATCAGTTTCTTCAATTGCTTGTAATACCGCCCCCCTTAGGTCACCAACTGTCTCATACTTTCACTTGTATACTTTGTTTTTTAGCGCACCCCATAAATAGACGTCTATAACTACCAAATCGGGAGACCGGTGTGGCCATCCGCGTGGGCCATTTCTTCCTATCCAAGAGTTTGGATAGATATTATCTAAGTGTTGTCTTACTAATAACGAGTTATGAGCAGGTGCTCCATCATGTTGAAACCACTTAATTTCTAAACGAATTCTCATATTCAAATTATGCAATATGTCTTGAAAAGTGTGTTGCAAGAAACGCAAGTAGCGCTCCCCAGTAAGTGATTCGTCATAGATAAAAGGCCCCAAAATAGTAGACCCTATGATACCACACCAAACATTAAAACCAAATTTTATCTGAGGTCGTCTTTGTTCTACATGGAAAGGGTTTTCTTTAGCCCAGATATGCTCATTGTGTCAATTGAACATACCGCAGTTAGTAAATCTAGTTTCATCTGACCATAACACCTTTAATGGAAACTGGATTGTCAAGGCACTCTAAACCATGTACAAAACAAAGTACGTCGATGTTCGTCACCAGCATGCAAAGTTTGAGAAACTGAAAGTTTGTACGGGTGGAATTTGTGAGCTTTTTTTTACCTTAACTAGAGTTCGTTGAAATGTGCCAGCTTCTGCCGCAATCTCACGAGTTGATGTAGATGGATTTTGATTTACCATTGCCAAAACATTTATTTGTGCTGGATCGTTAATTTGAATACGTTCTTTTGGTGGTTTAGTAAAAGATCCATATCTGCGAAACTATCGTAAAGCCCCTTAATTGTACATACAGCAGGTTGACGACGATTAAAATATTTATGAAAGTATTCCTCAGCTGCACGAACTGAATTTTTATGGCATATGATATAAAATTTCACCATATTCAGTTTTTCTTCGTTTGAATATTTAATTTAATCACGAAAACTTATCAATATCGACTGTCAGTTCAGCACTACTAATGGAATTACTCTCAAATGAGGAAACGTCAAAGTGAAAACAATCTTTTTCATGGCTACCTACGTTAAAAGTGAAAATAAGAAAGAAACTCATCCATAACTCCGTTATTTTTATGAATAACTATATCGAGTATTATATCGTTGAAAATCTCTAAAAATGTCCAATTTTTTGAGGTCATAGCCAACTATATTTTCCATTCAAAAAAAGATTATTGTCTCAGATCTCGAAAACGAGAGCTGTCACGCAAACGAGGACATGACAATCATATTCGGGATACAATTCCCTTCAATTCTGATATTTACACTTTTTTATAAAATCAAAAACAAAGGAGCTAGAGGGATTTGCCTAAATCGACAGAATTTCGTTTTTTCAAAATATTTAGTAAGCCATGACTTTTTACAAAAATCCGAAAGTCTCATTAAATTGGGCCAGTAAAACTGCAAATCTTTCCCAATTTAACCATTGCACTATCTCCGCTAGTTTCCGTGATCCCCATACTGATCATAAAAAAACTCACCCTATATAATAAAATATTTTTTGTTCCAGTCTGTTTAACTATAATTTTACTCCACTCTCTAGTTAAGCCACCTTGTTAATGCACCTACATATGGACTACTCAATATAACATTTTTTGTATCACCTTGTGTAATTATACATCCACCAATCTTTAATATATACTCACTGACAAAGAAATCGAAACACCCAGAAGGAGATATTTAAATTGAAAATAGTAAGGAGTAAATAATTAATATTTGAATAAAAATTACCAAGGAGTTTAATTTTTTTTATTAAGTTTGTTAATAATATGTTTGTCCACTGCGGTTATCTATACACTCCGCCCCACGTCTTGGCATTGATAAGATGGTCTATTTCTTCTTGAAGAATGCTATTCCAAGCTTACTGGATTTCATGTCTTAGCACCTCCAAAGTCCGTGAGGGGCTAGGATAAATTTTCGAGCTTTCTACCCATCATATCCCAAACAAGTTCTATGGGCGAAAGAGCTGCGGATCTGGGTCTCATCAAAAGAGTTTAAACTAACTCGAGCAACATGAATCCGAGCATCATCTAGTTGAAAGATGGGATCCATGAACCGGTTAGGGAAGTAGGTTGATGGAGTAGATATGGATCCACTACTTCCTGTTAATAACATTGCGCTCTCATGTTGCCTCGAACAAAGACTAAAGGTGATCTACTTCCATGTGCAATAGCACCACATACCATAACACCTACGATTCGGTGTAGTCGTTGTTGTCGATGATCAGCTGTCGGAGTTAGCACAAGATATGCGTCGATAATGCTGCAGTCCAAAAAACTTATACGTGGTAAACCGTTCGGACACTTACAAGATGGCTTTATTCTCCTGACCACACATCAGCCATATTTTGAGTTGTCGAAAATCGGTTTCTAAAGGCCTTAAGTCGATCTTGAACTTCATTTGACGTCCAATTTTGGGTATTATCAAACCGCGCTTGACAGCATCTCATAACAGTAGTTGGATTTCTGTTCGTGCAGGGTTTCTCGAAATCGAAAACCCGCCTACCGTAAACCAATAATTCCAAATTTTAATCATTTACTCCTTACTATACCATCTATGTTTTACCAAAACAATATCAAATTTATATATTTCACTCAAACTGCAAGTGCTTATGAGGTATCTTATAACACTTATTAGTGTGTGAATTTTTGACCCACACTGTTTATTAAATATTCCAAACATCCTGCATATGCAGCTGCTGATGAGCCACACAAGATAACATTTGTTTCAAACACTTAAAATATAACTTTGTTCCGCCTATATTTCAATTATCCTATTTATGCAACTCGTTATGAGCTACGCTATTTCATTTTTCCCAAAATTTTTAAACAATTATAGTATAATTTCGTTACATCCTATAAGTAAACCACCCTTTATGTCCAGCTTTTTCTAACATATTTTTCTACTCATATTTCAAGTAATCCATATATGAAAGTGCTCATGTTTTATTTTATACAAAATTTTCCAATTTTTTTTATCCACCCTGTATAACTGTATTGCAACGACATTTTATATGCAACATAGAAGTCTATAAGTGGATCCGACATAAGATATGCATATATATTACTTAATCCTTGTGTGTCCGACTTTTTGTTGATAGGATTTGTTTTTTTTTTGAATGTGTAACATTTCCAAGATGATTCGCTTGTTGTATTTACTATTTCTGTCTATTATTGTAGCATCATCGAAGTCAATTGTATGGTTATACCTTCTCGCGTGGTCCGTTAGCGCACATCTTTGTTTGCTGTTCTTTATGTCACTGCGGTGTAAGGCCAGTCTATTTTTCAACCACTGCGATGTTTGGCCTATATAGGTGGACTGACAGTGCTGGCACCCAAGTTTATATATCATATTTGATTGTAATAATTTTGGTGTGGGGTCTTTCAATTGGGTGAAAAGTGTTTTCAGTGTTTTTATGTAATATGTAGCCATTTTCAGCTTATCATTTTTAAAACACTGTGACTCATGTAATAATTTCATTGATAAACATCTAGGGTAGTCATTCTCTATCAGAATTGTAGTCAGTTTGTAACTGCTATTTCTGTAAAAATCTTGGTGGCATATTCTCCTTAGTCATATTTTCATTTGTCTTATGATGTTGATCTTCATACTTATTGGGTGGTCGGATTTATAATGTATGATTTTGTCTTCATTGGCCTGCACCCGGATCTGTGTGATGTAGATACCCTCTCCCTGGTCCTTCTTCAGACAATGTCCGCATTCTACTCTACAGGATCTTCTTGAAAAGGCATCGGCAATATTATGAAAACGACCAGCACGATGTTTAACCTTGAAATCGTATTGCTGTAATTTCTCCATCTTTTCTGGTGACGGCTGTAGTACTCGATCACCCTCTCTTCACCATCTTGCACCTGGAATAGGACGGCCCCCAAACTTGTGTTGCTGGCTATGTTCGACTTTTTACAGATAATTAATTAACATGAGGTCAGGCATTATAGTATATTAACATAGATTCATGTGATACATAATGCAAATATGAAACTACTAGGTTGTCTAAAACCTAGTATGTATAGTTCAGCTGTAAGATTTCCATTATTTAGGACAAGTTCCGTGCAACAGGTGAAAAAATGCCCCCATTGTGGCGTCTTTATACATGAAGATGTATATCATTATTGAAGACAAATATGGACTGAGCACTAAATAGTGTAGGTTTCCATTGAGGGTCTGATCAGTTAACATGTCTAAAATGAACTTGCCGGACTGCATAGTAAATGCTAGGATTGGGCTGGAACATAGTGCCGCCTTCAGTCGTCTGAATGATGTCTCACAATCCTGATTCCACTGGAAGGTCTCTTTCTCAGTGGTCTGCCGATGTAGAGGGGCGGCGATGGTGGCAAATCTCTCAACGAATCGTCAGTAGTTGGAACAGAGCCCCAAAAAGCTACGTAGTTCATGCTTGTCTCTCGGAACTGGCCAATCACCGATGACTGCTATCTTGTCTTCGTTTGTGCGGATTCCTGAGTCGGACAAAACGTGGCCCCAAAAACTCTACTTCTTTTTTGAAACATGGAACACTTCTTCGGGTTGAGTTTCAGGTTGACGTTCTCAATTCTGGTAAATACTTCGCCCAGGTTTTTCAGGTGGCCGTCGAATGTATGACCCATGACCCGAATGTCGTAGAGGTAAACTAAGCACGTTCTCCATGTCAACCCGCTCAATACATAGTCCATTAGCCTCTCAAATGTAGCGGGAGCATTACATAACCCAAAGGGTATGACCGTGAACTGAAACATCCCTTTATTAGTGGAGAACGCTGTCTTCTATCTGTCGTTTTCATGTAGACCAACCCTTTAGGTCTAGTGTGGGGAACCAACCGGATCCTGCTAGTGTGGTTAGAGTGTCATCAATTCGGGGTAGTGGATAGCTTTCTATCTTCGTCACGTAACTCAGCTTTTTGTAATGATGTTGGTTCTACCGGTGGTTCCATCTTGGCTGTAAAAATTTGCCAGTGATTTGGAATAAATTGCTTGGCTTTCTTCTGTTCCTTTGGTTCAAGGTGTTTTAAATGGTAGGCAAAGTATTGTAGAAACTCTTTACTAGGCCCTGTCTCCTTCACCGATGTCGGTACTCTTCTTCGTAATTGATGATGGTCTCTACTGGCTCGAAAGAAGCTATTTCTTGACCATTGGCAATTATGATGTCGATATTGGACAAATTAAGGACCCTAATTAGTATTTCTCGTCCGGTTTTAACTATAGCCCGTCCAACTAAGTAGTCATGTGCTGAATGTACGGCCTCCACCATTTCAACGCAGCTTCCAGGATTGCTTTCTAGCTGCCCATGAATAATCTGTTTCGTTCGATCGGGAGTTCTGGTTAAAGATTTTGATACAATTTGTATCGACGTTGGTGAGCTGTTGACGGGCTGTGTCAATACAAATTCCTCATTTAGGAATCGAAGAACATCGTATCTTGGATCGAACATAAATCCATGTTGTCTGATTCGATCCACATCAAGTATAAAATCGTCCTCAATATCCGCTACCAGGACCCAGTTGTTGGTAACTCGCCGGATTTCCGATGCCCTCAAAAATCTGGACTTGGCAAGGGACACAGTGGCGCCGGTGTATATAGTGATGGTGATTGCGCGGACACTAATGATACTCCTGATGACTAGCCTGCTACTACCGCGGCAAAAACCGCGGATGGATACTTGTCCTGGGGGCTTGTGGTGGGTTAGTCAGCATTCGCCCCTTTATGCTGACTGATCGGAGTTTCCCTGGTTGGTTGGTGAGGTTGTTGTGTTGGCTACTTCTGCCTGGTCATCGTACCCTCACTCTGCAGTAGAAAGTGTCCTGTCCGTCCACACCGGTAACATGCTCCTCTGTGGTCATTTCTTTGTGACCGTTCTAGTAGTTAATGGATTCCGGACAACACTGCCTGGAGGGATGGTTCTGGTTCTTCCTAGCTGAAGGAAACTGCTCGCACCCTCGGTTTGGACATGTTCATGATTGCTTCTAGTACCAAGGCCCGAAGTAAAGCTTCATTACTTTTCTTGCCGCCACTAAGTCTTAGATTTCTTTTTTACTTTCACATCTCTGATACCGTATTTTATAAAACATTGTGTAGCCAACTGTTCTTTCGTTTCCTCTGGCAGTTTTGGGTAGGAAGTACACTAAACGTCTAATCTCTGCTTCGAATTCTTGAGCTATCTCCAGATTTTTGCCTTGTTCCACTTTGTTGCACTTGGTATACTTGGCTCAGGGATTGATTGTCGTATATTTTGTCCAGGATCGCGATGATCTTGTCGAAATTGCCTTGTTCATCGAATGGAATGCTTTGGAGGAGTTCTAAGGCCGGACCTCTTAAGGAAATTACAAGAGATGTAGATTTTTCTTGGTTATCCCATTCGATAGCTGTAGTCACGGCTTCAAATTGCCATTTATACATGGGCCAAGGTGAACGGTCACCAAATGTGGGTAGTTTGCTGCCGGAACCTTTGGTTATTGTGGTGTTCTGGTATTTTCTTCGCTGTAAGTCCTGTTGCAATTTTTAAATTTCTGTTTCTACTTTGTTTTGGATAGCACTGATTTCAAATTTAGTTTTTATTTTGTTAATATGAAGGCCTACATTTTCGGGTTTTCTTAAAGTGAGAAGCATTTCTTCTGTACGTAAATTATCCGTCACCAGCACAATGTCATCAGCGTACGTATATTTGTCACGTTTTCCCCATCAATATTGATACTTTTAGTTCTCCAATCAACTCCCCTTAAAGCTTATTCGAGTAGAAGCGCAAACAACTTGGAAAACGTCGTATCGCCCTGATTTTAAACTTATTTGCATCGTCTCAACATATTTTCTACATAATGCTATAAACGGCTACATATTATAGATGGTGTAGTACATCTATATCGTTTATAAATAACTGAATCCATCTCGTTCAAATTAATCTAATTGAGTTGATCACTCTGGTGAATAAATGAAAAAATGACTGTTACAGTTTTTATACCTTTCTTAAATTCACGTTATTACATTACACTGTAAATTCTCCATTAGTATGTACTTAGAATTTTTGGCAAGGAAATACTTAGTGAATGTTTAAACTTGCAATTTAACAAATTTTTTTTCTCATTAGCATTGTTTTCGTACTTAGATATTAGAATTATGTGAAGTTATCTCAAAATGCTAGTGATCGCAAGACTCTAAAATTAATACGTATTACTAATTTCAAATTTAAACTGGATATCTGTGTAGTTATAGTAGGAGCATCCCCTAGTTTATAGTTGAAAAACATTCAGGCAGAATTCCAGGTATCGAATGACAAAGAAAATCTTATGTTTCAAAGCACGTGGTATGCAATCAGCTGAATTACACTACCTTCAAGTGTGACTAAACTTTGAACGACTTTGAACTTTCCTAAAGTTTTTGTTCTTTCGTTGTGTGATTATTTGACAAATAAAATCAATGCATTTACTTAAAATTAAATAAGGCAGAATTTGAATGTCAGTGTAGAAAATTGTTCGGCCCGCTTTTTTATTAAAAGAATTTTACTGAAAATATTATCATCTAGAACTGGCTCTACACGGAGGTGGTGCTCGCAAGACTGTGTTATCACGGTATTGTAGTATGGAGACCCCTGCTCTAAGTTTGAATGGAGCTAAGTAAGGTACATTCGCCCGCTTTTTATAAAAATAAAAAATTTTAAAAATATCAAGAGTAGAATAAATAATACATCAAAGTTTAGGTAAACATTCCTTTATTATTTTAAATAGTCAACAACTAAAATTAACATTTTCACTAGTGATCCTATTAATACAAGGTAGTAGGAGCAAATACAAGCCTTTCACTCGGACAGTCATTGCTCCAGGTGAGATTATTACTGTTCTATTTGCCGGCTGTCCCTCTGAAAATAAAGTGCTGCCACTCGTTATATTTAAGGAAGAAATATTTGGGCTTGGAGGTATGCACAAGAAAATACTGGAATTCTGGTAAAATAGAATTTGCATTAACAGCTAACGTTACGATTTAGAAATGATCTCCACGCACTAGTCAATCACTGATATACAGTCCCTGGCAACATTATTATGGTCACTCAGCTTTATTGCTATTTTGTAGCAAAACTCATACTGTAACTTCTTAAAATTGTGAAAATCATGTAGAACTAAGAGAAAAGGTATATACAGACCAATTCTACATTAAAGTTTTATTGAAGCAAATATTAGACATATTAAAAATTAATATTTTGTAGGTCCACCCTTGGCGGCAATCAGTGCGGCAACTCTTCTAGGCATGCTCTCAATACACATCTGGGCAACTTCCTGAAGTTTCTCGTCATGATTCCAGTAATATAATATTCTTTCAATCAACTGAATTCTATTTGTGATGTTTTCCTTGGCTAAACGACTCTTCAGGAGCTCCCAAACATTTTCAATAGGGTTCATGTCCGGCGAATTGCCGACCCATGGAAGAACAGGGATTTTCTTCTCCTCCAAGAATTTTTTAATAGCTTTGGCGGTGTGGCAGGGTGCCCCATCCTGCATAAACACTTTTGGCCCCTCATGGAACCATTCTTCCAGTTGTGGCAGCAGCCTCGTCTCCAGGACTCGCTTGTACTGGTCGTGGCGCATCGTCCCTTCGACTACGTACAAACGACCCATGCCCTTGCCACTTATGCAGCCCCACACCATACTGACTAACTGAGGATGCTTCACTGTTCTAATAAGGCAATCCTCCTTGAATTTCTCATCAGGTCTCCTTCTGACAAATTGTGTTTTGTCATCCAATACTTCAAACGTGGATTCATCGCTGAAGACTACCTGAGAAGACAGAAAATGTCAAAAACTTGTGTAAAAAATGTATGACTTGTATCTTACTATTTTCCACTCGTCTACTGTAAGATGCTTGTGAGCATTAGCCCAAACCATCCTCTTCTCCCCTTGAACTCGAGTCAATTTTGGTTTCTTTACCGGCCTTCGACATTTGAAACCAAGCTCATACAAAGATTTCCGCACTGTCCTCTCGGATACCTGGCAACCTGATGCCTGCAACTTTTGTGTTATAATGGAATTGGTAGCTCTTCTGATATCCATGGCTAATTTATTTAATTGGCGCATGCCCCTGGCAGTAATGATCTTTTTACTGCCGCATTTTCCCACACGTCCAGAACTAATCGGTATATTTTCTTTTAATTTTTTATTCAATAAGGCCACTGATTGTTGTGACACCCCAATTTTTTTTGCTATTTGACGTTGGCTCATGTTGGAGTTCTCCAACAGTATAGTCACAGCAACCTTTTTTGCCTCAGACACGTCACACGACCCATACTAAAAAAACCAATAAAAATTAATTGTTTGCTTTTTAGACAGAAATATTTTGACGAAATTCATTAAAAATTCAAGTGGAATAATAAGAAAACTTACCTGAACAAAGATAGAACCAGTTATTCTTAAAAAAAAATAGCGACACAAAAGTGTTAAAACTCTACAGATGGCACAACTAACTCCAAAAAGCGCTACACTCCCGAATTCGTCCTAAAAGTCAAATTAACGGAACAATGATCTATGCAACCAAGGTAGCAATACTGTAGAAGTTGCCTATTGCATATTCTAAACGAAATGTTATTCCATATGTATTTTGTAAGACCCAAAGTTCTAAATTCAGTAGTTTTAGAGGTGACCATAATAATGTTGCCAGGGACTGTAAGTGTAACCATCCAAGAACAAAAAAATTAATAAAATAGCAATAAAAGAATACATATTTTACCCTTTTTTAAAGGCAGGGCCAGAATCCGTCTCAGGAATAAGTAATTTCTCTTAGATCTATGTTAGGTCTAAAGATTCTTAACAGCAAAGCAGATCAAAAATTATGATTGAGTACGGGAATTCGTACGAAAATTCAAATGCAGAAAAGAAAAACATATCAACGGGAGCGGAAGTAATAACTAGAGATGAAACGGATATTCGGTAGCTATCAGGTAACTGGCCTATCCGGTTGAAATTTTAAATCCGGATAAGAAACGAGTATCCGGCCGGATGCCGGATTTCAAATAAATAGGACATAAAAATTGAAGGCACTTTATTTAATATAGAGACTCATGAATTTTTTAATAACAACAGGCAACAGATGGTTTCGCTTGTCTTCGTATACAAGAACAGCTTCCGAAAAAAGTCATATTCGCTATATACACTGCTGCAAGGGAGCTGAAACATAAAAACTAAAGACATTTTTCTTCGGTACCTTACTTTAAATTTATAGAAAATGTACACACACTTGATCCATTTGAATAACCAGTAATAATTCGGAATGTCATTATTATATAAAAAAAAATTGGTCACGTTTCTTGGTAATGACATGAGCTTGTTGTTCTTCATCTATAGTATATAGTTTTGCTATTCATCTTTCATGATAGTAATCAGAACTGCCAAAATTGCGTTCTTTGTCATTTATAGGGATTTCAAAAGTTTCTAGCTTCTCATCAAAAGTTGCTACTAATCTCTCTTTAATTTCCTGTCTAATGTGTCTAATTTATCCACGATCTTATTCAGTTTATCGTCCAGCTTGTTGGAGAATCCTTTGAAAAATTTGATGCTACTATTGCTAGAGGCCAGTTCCATATTTCTAGTTGTTGTCATAAATAAATTGAGATTTTAAACAGGGAGGTACACACTTAACCTATTTAAATAAATAGTAATAATTCGGGACGAAATCGATTTAAAAAAATTGATATATAAATAACAAAATATGAATGCTGTTAAGTCGGAATTTTACTACTACCTATCCACATTTAGCAGATGCACGTTATTCATTTTATGATTCCTTTCATATTTTGACAACAACGCGAAAACAAAATTATTTTTGAATGCATTGTAGTATCTTTTGGCATCGACAAAAAAAAACATAAATGATTATGTATTAAAAAAAGGGGTTGTCGATGCCAAAAAATACTACCATGCATTCAAAAATAAAAATTGGAAAATATTCCAAAGATATAAGTTATAAGGGCATTTCAGTCTTTGAAATCCAGTGGTTTTGTTAAAGAACAGGTGGTCTGAATGCATTAATACTGGTATTTGGCAAATTATGGTATTGTATACTTACGTCAATACCTTCACTTATCTCCACATATGGTTCCCTGAACTAATACAATCTTAAAAGAATTAATATAAGATAAACATGTACTTAAATTAGCAGCTCTAAAATCCAAGTTATTATATTCTAATTACTGGACACTCAACATTCCGCTCCAATTTTGGACTGTACAAATGCATAATACTACGATATGCAGTCTCTGTGTTCACAAATAAGTAATTCTTAAAGAAAAGCAATACGTCGAAATCTAATCGAACCGCAGAAATATGTCTTTAGAAATTGCATTCAGAACATGCGTTTTTGTAGAGACTCCTAGATTACTATTCTTTCTTATTTCATGATGACTTGAGTAATGCAACTGATTACAATCTTATATTTTATTTAAAAATTGTGACAATTGCTTGGCGTGCAATGGAGCTTATTCATACAATGATAGGACAACGGGGTCTCACCTAGACTCCGAAACGTTTGGAAATATGCAAAAATGTTGTGATGTCCTTGAAAGTCCTTAACATATAATATATATTACAGGTCTAAAACACAAAATAAAATAAATGTTCAAAACTGTTAAGAGCATAGATAAGAGATTTATATATGTATAGTTAAGAGTACCAATATTTTAAATAAGAATCAAATTACACTTTAGAATTAGTATAAAATTTGTACCAGTTATTAAATATATTGAACATATTGTTTTAAATTGATCTGTGAGAATGAAAGAGAGTAGGAAAATGTTCGCCGTTTTCGTTTGCATCGGTTACTCTCAATGGCCAGTTTGTTGGGGAATTTATTGCTCTAACAACACCAAACAATGATTTATCTATACATATATTTTAAATCGTATACCTCTATTTATATTTTTCCGTTACCAAATAGTTGTGCCTAATATTTACCAGGTGTACTGTAATACCGTAATTTATGTTGATTTGTAGCCAAAGTTAAAATTAATTGTTCAACAATATGGCAAAACTATGAATGAATTTTAAATCATTTATATTTATCGTGTAATTTCATTTAAAAAGTTGTTTCTAATTTGCACCACATATATTTACGTTCACACTTTATGAATCGCAATTTTATTCTGTAATGCGTAATTTTATCGCATACAAATTTCAATTTTGAATCAAAAGCGATTCCTACTGAGTGTACGGCAGAAAATTTACAGCCCTGTAAACTTGAAGCTATTATGCTATTAAAAGTTTTGATAAATTGTTGTATTAGAAGTATACGGGAGTTTTTTGTGCCGAGAGTTAGCAAGGGTGATATATTTTTATGTGTCGAGGAAAACTGTATAACTTTGTTTTGCGGTGGAAAATTATGATGCACCTTGGACGTGAAATTATTTTACCCCATGCTAAAAAATCACAAAGCAAGACTAACTGAATAAGGGATATTTCCGTTTGGATAGCATAATTTGTTTGCTTCCTGGTCTGTTTGTGCTTGTGCACTAAACCAAATTATAACCTCATATCCATATTATTTCCACCGAATATACCGTCTGAGTTGTAATGCAAAAATATCTTGTCGAATTTTTAAGTGAGTTCAGCAGCAGAGATGTTTTTTATTCAAATTTACTACATGTACTTAAAAAAAGATTGGTTTTTCTTGAAATAAGTGTTGATAAAATTTTTTTGTTTCTTAGGTAATTATATGGGATGTTTATAATTGCAAAAATCGCAATTTTGTCAGTTTTTGTAACTTTTCAGCAACAGAATGAAAAGTTTTAGTGTTAGAAGTAGGTTTGTTTATAGGTATTTTTAATAGCTACTAATTGATTGGTTGATCTAGCCGATTAATTAATTAGTTATTGAGTTATTTTGAAAAACCTGTAAAAAAATTTACAATTTTCAATCGTTCATAGTTATAGTTTGAAAAACGTTTGAACTGTGAAACTGGTGAAAATGTTTAATTTATATGAGGTAAATAACTGGTAAGAATTTCAACTTTAAAGGTTTTCTCCTATATATGATATTTTTTTCAAGGGTGTTTTATTTTACGTGAAGTTTACAGTGTTCCCATTTTGCGACAAATTAATTCTTCAACCATCAAATCTTTCCGTACAAAAGTTCATACATTAATTATTGTTTAGATTTATTTTAGTGTATGTAAATTCAGTTTGAAAGCCTGCATTGTGGTGTTCGGAATCAGATAAAATTTAGTGGTGTGGAGAAATCGCCTTTCCTAATTTTACTATAGCATATCAAATTGACATTCATTTTAAATGTTTTTCACATTGGAAAATATGTTAGAATAGATTTAAATGTACACATTATTTTTAATTAGATGATTGTATTAAGGAATTGTTAATAGTTATTCATAAATGTTGAAATTTATACCGGTTTCTCATATTTTCCTATATAAATATATAAATGCTATGTCAAAAATAAAAGATGAGACTTACAGCTCAGCGACTTCAAGCGATAGCTAACGTAGTATATTTGTGGTATTGACCCATATTTGAATCTCAAAACCAGATCACTTTATTTTTCGTTTTAGTACTTTTACTATATTTTTATGTAATTAGTCAATTTATTTTTTTATTATATAAATTATGTAGGCAAGTAAACATTTTGAATCTCTTTAAAATGTGACGGTGTTGTTTTATAAAGGACTTAATTTAGTACGGTATTAGATTTATTCACTTTGCTTTGTTCTTATCTTCGTTTACGCTGTAGACTTAAAGACCATTAGATGCCTCAAGATTTTAGAGGGTTGAACACTATTTTTGAGGCATAGAAAGCGGAAAATTTTTAAAATGGAAAATTTTCGATTAGGCTATCATTTTACAAACATTTGTCCTCATTGAATCAAACAAAACTATTTTCACGTCGAAAAAGGTAATGAAATAATAATACAAAAAAAAAATAAATGCCGTCAATTATAATATAAAAATTATGGTTATATGGTAGAGTACAAAAGATAAGTATTAGCTTGTTTAGATACATAATACATATATTATATCAAAGAACAATGAATTCATCACGAGAATTTCTAATATAGTAAAAATTACAAAAAGAAAAAAGTCTTCAGATCCTGAGATTTGCACTTTGCTCGGCACGGTTAATAACTTTTTTGACATTTATATTAATCAGCAAATTGATCACAACCAGTAGGAATTTCAATATTTATATAGTTGTATATTAATTATTATTGTCAATTTTTTATACAATGACATAATAATAAAATAATTTGTACATATCAATCCATAAAAAAACTATTAATATATATTTCTAGTCGAAAAGCATTAAAAAAACGTCACTTCGATAAAGATAAAGAATTTACATTCAGTAAAACAAGTTTCAAAGTTCTGACAAACAACTATGAAACATAAAAAATGCGCAGTTTTTACAGTTTTTTTGCAAATAATTTAATAACTAATTATCCAAACTGCTAGATGACCCTATCTCTTAGTAGCTATTGGAAATGTAGATAAAACAAACCTAATTTTGACACTAAAATACTCTATTCTCATAGCGACAGTTTACAAAATCTGCCAAAATTGCGATTTTCGCACCTTTAAGCACACAAAATGAATTAAGAAATAAAAATTTCTTAAAATAGTTTTTATGTGTTATGCTATATACCTGCTTCAAGAGAAACCAATCAAACATCTGCGGATTTTTGTTGGAAAAAATAGGCTTAAATAGTTCTAGGTTCTCTAGTCTACATATGCTGCAGTGAAAATCGTAGGGATTTTAGGAGTTATGAAGTTAATTTAAGGGTGAGATTTTAATGAGAGCATTTCTCGTTAGGTGTTGTCGATTTCAACAATTCGGATATTCCAAATCTTGAAAAAGTATTTTTGTGTTCAAACATATTGTTAATTTTTTAAAGTGAATTAATATCGGGACACTTGCTGTGAGAAACGTTGCAACCCTGTGATTGCTACTAAAGAGTTATGAATTTTTATAACTTCGTTTAGATTCCAAGACCAAATATGTTTTTGGACCAATTCCCCATGAGTTCATTTAATCTGAACGGAAGGAAATAACGAGACATTTATTAGAGAATTTCAAACATGTTGGAATCACTGTAGTTTTACAGGCTATTTTCTTCTTCAGAACGTTTCATCTGCGTTTCAGCGGCGCGGGTGTGGCTGACAATTTGTATTATGCTCGAAGTGAATAGGACTGTCGAGTGGTGGGGTGCTGGTATTTACGCCAACAGGTGGGAGTGTAGTCTGCCCTGATTGGTCAGAGGAAAGTGAGTTTGCCAAACCTACGCGCCTAGTGATACCAAACATTGTTCAGGTTTAAGCCTTCCTTTTTTGCAACGTTTACGAACTATTCGTTAATTTTAAACTGGTACGTACGCCTACAAGATGATCACCATATCAAATCCTTGCACTATTGAACGTCTTCGCCGCACAACAAACCTACTCAAGTAATTTTGTTACCTTCCTACTGCACTTCAGTTGAGACCAGTCTGACCTGCCTATTTGTGAAATTAACGTCTGCGTTATGGAGATAACAATTTTGAGAAGAAGATTTAGGTTAGGAAAATAATGGAGAAGATAACTGCAGTAATACAGATAGAGGAATAGGTATGTTAACGCCGAACATAAGCGTGATAGCGACGTATGGGATAGCAATTAAGATTTCTCAAGTGTGCTTGTGACTGTTAGTGCAGAAGATGAGTTACATGAAAGGCTGTATATGACTGTAAAAACTGGGTTGGATAGTGTATATCCAAAGTTTTGACAACAACGCGAAGATTCGTGAGAACAAATAGTTAGATTTTTATGCCGTCTTTGCATGAGAGTTTATGCTGACTTGCAAGGTTTTAAACCCTAAATTATAGTGTACTATCATTTTAACAAAAGAGGAGTAGACTCGTCTGTTTGTAAAAGCTTATCTAGTGTCTGTAGCGGAGATGATTCTTGATAATATTTTTCTGCATTCTGGATTTGTTGGTAGAAGTTCTCGACAAATATAAGAACAATGTGACGGTCTTGGAGCAGATGGAACAAAGACAGCCCTCGTAGATCCCACGAGCTACGCCCCACAAAAAATTGGATTCTTGGGCGACCTCCCGAGAATATAGCTTCCAGAGATGAAGAATTAATATAGGTAATACGGCATTTTTTGGGCCAGAAAATAATCCACAATATGATGAAATGCCTATGTATGCACTGTAAAATGGCAACATGTTTGCAGTGTTCCAAACTCAAATGTAACCATGATGATCCCAAAAGTGCTCGACCAAAAAAGAATAACAAATTTTTAAAAAAAAATTATAGACATAATCTCCTTTCAGCTGTATACGCTTTTCCGAGCGAGGTTCAATAAGTTCGATCCCCTTTTCGTAATAAGAACTGTCCTGCTCCTTTAATCATTAACTTTTAACCATTAAATGCCGACATCTCGTCGTCATTATTGGAAAATCTTTGACCCCTGAGCCATTTTCTCGGAAACAGAAACTAATCCGAAAGGGTTAAGTGTGGCGAATAGAATGCAATTGCTACCTCAATTCAAACATTAATTCATTAATTTTGGTCATTGCATTAACGGATTTGTGAGCTAGTGAATTGTCTTGATGAAACAACACATTCTTGTTAGCCAAATGGGGCTGTTACAATAAGTTCGCATAATACGCGCGATTGATAGCTTTTCCTTTTTCAAGATAGCCAATGAAACTTATCCCAGGTCCATCCCATCGTTGGAGCCGTTTCTCCCTGTTCAGCCCATTGTACTGATTTGTCTTTTGTCTGTGTTTTGAAGTGATGGATCCAGCTTTTATCCACAGTCATGAAACGATGCAAAAATTCCAGTTTGTTGCTGCGAAACTTCGCTAAACACTCAGTCGAAGCATCTTCACGACACTATTTTTGCTCGACTGTTAGCAAACACGTCTCCCACCGTGCACAGTTTTCTCATGTCCACATTTTCAGATAATATGAGGTGCACTGCACTTTTTAAGCCTACTATGTCTGCTAGCTCGCGCAATGTTAGTTGACCATCATCCAGTACTGCTTTGTGGATTTTCCTCAACATCTCTGGAGTCGTCACCACATTTGGACGACCACTGCTATGCTCGTCTTGGCAGCGTTTAAACCCTGCTACCCAATATTCTACTGTTGTAAACGAAGGAGCAGACTCCTCCGGTGTAGAATGTAGTTCAGCTTTTATATTGGTTGGGCTGAGGCCTTTCAAATAAAAGCATTGTATCACATAAATATGACCAATTTTCACCATTTTCACAAATTCACTGAAAACATTCACTATTGATGGCTGCCAAATAAATATTAAACAACGTGGCGTCTTCAAACTCGAAACATGTTTTATAGATAGTGTACTTTCTAATACACTGATATTTATTAAACAAATGCAGCCATCTTTAGGTGGGGCTGGGTACTTCTGGGACCAACCTCGTGTTTAGAACGTGGTATTATCTATGTCTTTTTGAAATTCTTAATCTCTTCAATGTTCTTTCTCATCACAGTTTGTGCATTTATAAATAAAAATTAATTAGCAATTGTTCTTGAATTCATATTTATGAAAATTCTATCATTTACCTTGGTTTATGAAAGGGCACAGTCTAACAGATGATAAGGATCCGTTTGTGCTATTTAAGTTCAATATTAAAGTTTACTCTTTATATATTACTAAACTCAAGTATGATATTTATCAACTTGTTGGGAGTAACGCCACATGTATTTGGGGGTCTAGGTGAGAAAGCGTTGTCAATGGCAATAAACTATTTGAAAATACACAAATTATAAAATTTTAATTTAAAATGATTGACAATATTAAGTGAGATAAGTGACGTAATTAAGACAATTTAATTTGATAATAGTAAAATTCCTTGCAAATTGCCAGTCACCCTGCAGTCACGCCAGTTACCCAATAGTCAAGTGCTGATTTCTTCTCAACGATATTTTTAATTACTTTTTTTGAAATTATGGGAAAGTGTTAAAATTAGTTAATGGTGAAAATTTTTAATTTATTGTGTCGTACGTTAAAACAGTTTTGAGAAAATTTGTAGTACTAAAAAACTTTCCGTATGTTACTCTGTCTTTTCAAAGTCGCGTGAATCAATTTGATTTTCTGAGGTTGTATAATCACTTCCTCCAAAATTAATGCTATAATAGCTAAGTAATTCTACGAAAACACCATCACAAAGTATATAATATAAGTACATTTGAGTGTAGTTGATAACTGATCCCTGCCGGGATCGATGGTAAAATGACGACGTTTCGGCAGAGTCACATCTGCCCTCTTCAGGTCGGTTCGCATAATTCTCGTAGCCTTCTGCTTTCGCTTCTAGTTACTCGAATACTAAGATTTCAGAAGCGCTCGCGCTGTTATATAGTCGCGGCTCGGCCCCTATTGGTTGGCACCGTGAACGGCTGCGTGCGATTGGCCCTGGGCGCTCAGTGTGCACGCCTCCCGCCTGCTGATTTGTCATTTCCGGTTGAGTTGTTATTGGACAGGTCCGGGCCGGTACGGTGTTTAATAGAATTTTCCAACAATTCGATAAGTTCTGAATTTCATTGCGTGCTTTAGACTGTGAGGCCTCTTCGCTGTTTCAATTGCCTCTCTTACGAGTCTTGATTTCGGGTGTTCTATATTTGCCAGTACTCTGGTGTTCTCAAAGTCTATTCGGTTTACATCGTGGTGGCGTGTTCCGCAATGGATGTTGTTTTTTCCTGCTTTCTTACAGCGTTCTGGTGTTCATCACGTCTAGCTTGAATTCTTCTATTAGTTTACCCCACATAGGTTTTATGACAGTCTGCACATGGAATCTCGTACACTCCCTGTTGTTCTAAAGGGATCCTCGTCTTCGGAGTCCTCAACACCGTGCTTATTTTTCTGTCTGTATTAAAAATAGTATCGGTATTGTGTCTCCGTAGAATTCTCGCAATACTGTCCGTGGTCCCCTTGACATACGGTAAATAAGCCTTGGTTATTGGTGTCTCATGCTCCTCGTCTGTTTGTCTCGGTTTTGACTTTAGGGCTCTCTGTATATTTCGGTCTCTAAATCCGTTTTGTCTCAGAGCTGTTTTTAAACTGTCCATTTCCTGTTTGATGTTATCCTGGTCAGCTAGTCTTTGTGATCTGGTTACTAAAGTCTTGACGACGGCTTGTAGTTAGGCTGGGTGGAGATGAGAATTAGCATGAAGGTATCTGTTGGTGTGAATTGCTTTCCTATATACTGTATGGCCAAGGGTTCCATCTTCGTTCCTCTTTATGAGAACGTCAAGGAACGGCAGTTGATTGTTGGCTTCAACCTCCATGGTAAATTTTATTTTGTGACGGACGCCTCCAATGAGGTCAAATCACAAATGTATCATCCACATATCGCAACCATAAACTGGGTTTAAGAGTTGTGGTTCTTAGTGCGAACTCCTCAAAGTTCTCCATAAAAAGGTTCGCTATGAAATTCAGAACTTATCGAATTGTTGGATAATTCTATTAATCACCGTACCGGCCCGGACCCCTCCAATAACAACTCAACCGGAAATAACAAATCAGTAGACGGGAGGCGTGCCCACTGAGCGCCCAGTGCCAATCACCCGCAGCCGTTCACGGTGCCAACCAATAGGCGCCGAGCCGCGACTATATAGTAGCGCGAGGGCTTCTGAAAATCTTAGTATTCGAGTAACTAGAAGCGAAAGCAGAAGGCTACGAGAGTTATGCGAACCGACCTGAAGAGGGCAGATGTGACTCTGCCGAAACGTCATCATTTTACCATCGATCCCGGCAGGGATCAGTTATCAACTACGCTGATGAATTCCCGGAAACCACCTAAAACATTTAGTGTCCGCGAAAACTTAAAAACATATATATATATATATAACTTATTGGTCTATCATTTTCTGAATTACCCTGTACATCTATAATTCAACTCAATACAATTTCACAACGATTCTGAAAGCTTTAAAACCACCCTGTAGAAGAATAAATCCTCTCTACACTATTGACTCTTTCTATTTTTGTATTGTTTAAATTATTCCTGTATACTTTTTGTTTCGCCCCATATGTCTAGTATTCCATTTAATCAACTGCTCATGGTCTACCCTATATAACAAAATTCAAATTTTGGAGCCACACCTTATGACTGTTATTTTACTGTACCATTTATTTCAATCACCCGGTATATGCAACTGCTTCTAATATTTTTTGAACCCATGTCTACAATTATACTCCGTCCTATGTTCTATAATTCAAATATCCTAATTGCTTATGCTTATATAACAAATTTTTGATACACCCTGAATAACAATAATTTTTCCCTTACTTTAAACACCTTGTATAAGCTACTACTTATGTTCCAAACTATATAACTATATATTCAACTACTTCTGTCAATTTTTAAACCCTTTTGTAAAACTGTAACTATTTTCCGCAAATATCCGCTCTGTATAATTCTAGTTTTGCTCCACTCTTATTTCAACCACCTTGTATACGCAACTACTTATGTGCCAATACAATATTTTTAGAAACACCCTGTATAACTACTTCAGTTCCAACTTATATTTCAACCGACCTATGTATACAACGGCTTATGTAACCTAATATCACATGCACGCGCGCACACACCAACAACCGTATATCTTATAGAAGAGTTCGCCGACATATCTAACAAATTTTCGTTTCGATAAACTAACGGAATATTTTCTGCCATTTCACGCGAATTTAATTTCGTCTCTAACAGAAACTGACTTTCAAATGCATCAAATTGAAAACCATTACAATATATTTGCATGTCATATCATGACATTTAAACTAAATATTTATGATAAAAATTTGACATTTACCATGATGTTTACAGTTTTTTTTTGCATAAATTTTTCAGATTTTTAGAAAAATTGTATGTTTTGCGTTATAGAAAAATGTACGGAATCAAGCTGGAACATATCTTTATATAAAACAGTTTATAATATTCTAATTGCGTGAGCACTTTTAGGGAAAACAGTGAAGACTCATTGAAAATCGCTGAAATCTAGTCCCTTATTTACTTTTTTTCTGATTTTCTAAAACCGTAAATCTCATGTTATAGACAATTATATGGGACCTTTCTGTAATGTTCCTTAATATAATGCAGTTTAAATCATGAAAACTGCCCAAGCCGTTATTGAATAAAAAAAAGTTGCATACGAATTGATAACCTCCTCCTTTTTGGAAGTCGCTTAAAAAAAGAAATGAACTTGGCGAATATCACCGTCTGTGTCAGCAGCTGCGCTCACATGAAGATCGTTCTTTTGTATATTTCTGCATGTCACGACAAAGTTTCGAGGATCTACATGATTTACTGCAGCCAAATATTGGAAAGATCCCCACGAACTGGAGGAGACCTGTTGAAACTAGGGAAAGAATAGCTGTTTGTCTGAGATAAGTTCATTAACAATTTCTGCTTGAATTTTACAAACGTATTTATTTGTACACTTTAAACATATTAGATAATATTGGATAAATATACAAACTAAAGTAACGGAAAAACAGAACCACAATTTTCATGCAATTGTCGTGCACTATCGATCAAATCACTGGTTGAGGAACTCATAATGTGATAAACTGAGGGAGATGCGCTATGTCTTGGAGATGGTGATGATGAGGTGTTGGACGAATATGGTGTTGATACCCCAGGTATGGGAAATGGTGTCCGAAGTTCTAGGATTTCAATTTTTGCTAACAGGGTAGTCAGTTCCATCTTCATCAATGCTACGTCGATGGTTGAAACTTTCTGAATGTGTTTGTATTACTAAGGAACAAGTAGTCCATACCATCCAGCTCGCGCCTTGTTGAGTTTGCAAATAATGGAGGAATCTGTCTACGTCCATGTTGAGGGTGTATCATGATGAGCCTCAACTCGTGCTGCTTTTTTTTATGTGGAGGCGGAGTTGCCATTGGCGTTTGTGTTAAAAGTGTTTCATGTTCCTCAACATCGTTTTGAGGTTCAGGAGTTTCGTTTTCCAGAAAACTGGAGTTTTCAATTTCGTAACAATTACTTTCCATGCTTCCGCCTTCTTGACGATATTTTTCTACAACTTATGGCAGGTATCATACTAATAAACAAACTTTCTCACGTGCTTGATGAATTTTTCTTCACACATCTTGAAAGAGAGGCATGTAACGCGCGTTATTTTGTATATTGTCACAACCAGAACGCCTGACATCGCGGTAGAGAATGTAACGCGACGTCATAAGGTCGTGAGTGTGGCAGGGATGATGCAAACTTGAGTAAAACAAAAATGACGCCGTAACGCGACGTTACAAAAACGCCGAACGTCGCGTTTTAATGCTTTCGGTGTGGCGAAGGCTTTAGAGGCCTAGAGGTTTCTCCAATATAGATGAGATGTGATTGTTGGTTTTGTTTTTGATAAACCTGATTTTATTGTATTTCTTGTTTTGAATGAGGTTTTAATATTAAATTTTTACAGCTTAGATTTTATCTATCTAGACCTAGAGTAATGGTGATGTTTCGAGAAACGAAAATTTCCCTTTAAACTCATATTAGAATTCAACGATTATTATGTTAAATCTTTTCAGTTTAAGAGAATTATTCTCTATGAAAAAAGACATAACTTTAATCTAGTGATTAAAATCTATTTTAGCAAAGACCTTTAATTTAATTTAAAAATTGAAATTAAATCAAAAGTTTCATATAATAAGTTTTGCTTCCAAAAATTAGTCGAGGTACTAAAATACAATTATAGCAAATTATCATTAATAATTTAAATTATGCAGTTTTAATATTTTTTCATTTTATAATATAACAAGTCTACTGTAAAGACGAAGAATTATTTTAGTTAAATACATATTCTTCCATGCCATCATATTTCATAAAACTGTGTGAAAAATTAATTGGTTAAGTAATTCTGTTTTTATATATCTACTCACCAGTTTGTACAAAAATAATTCCCGACAGGAGGATATATCTGAAATTGTGTCTCGTGCACTGGCCGATTATGCAGAACACGTATCCAACGAAAACGAATATACTTCCCAGGAATATAAAAAATATGGATTTCGTCACGGTATCTGAAACAGAAACATATTAAGAGCAATATTTACAAAAAAAAGGGAAATATATTTAACCTTAACTTTTCAAAAACCTTATATTGAAAAATGGAAAGTAGATATAATACGACAAGATTTGGAATATTATTTGGCGATGTAAGAAAAATAGGAAAATTTGAATGGCTCCAATGATTACCTACTTTCAGATACAATAGACAGAAGTAATACACATTTTTTTCAATATTCTTTAATGCAATCAATATAATTAAAAAAAAAGATTAGTCAGTATAAGGCTTTTATTTAACAGGCTGACAAAACTTGTTTAGGTAGTATAGAACATATAGTGCATCATAGGTTCGATGTATGTTTGTTTTCTGATGGATAGTTGTGGCATGTTTGGTTAACGTTTTGGGAAATTACACCACAATACTCGAAATTACTGTAAACTTTTCCAAAAGTCTCGGGGTCTAGGCCAGAGCTTGTAGTCAATGTCAAAGAATCTATGAAAAAATAATTTGGTCAAGTGCGAGTTGGACTCGCATACTAAGGGTTCCGTACCACCTTCAAGATTCGAATATTCCAGTTTCAGACAAGCAGGGAATGAGTGCATTTTCTTATATACATTTACCCTTATATCTTTTAAAGGAAGCGTTTTAAATTTATAAAAAATATACACTTTGATTTCCACACATAGACTTTTTATTTTATCTGCTTTAGGATTCGCTTGATTTTTATCAGAATACATATGTATTTAATTTTCTAATTTGGCCCCCAAAAAGTAATATTAGAGTTTTATTTTACTAATAAACTTTCAGAGATGCCTTTTATAATCCACTGTCTGAGCTTTGAGGCTCTATAGATTGGAAGAAAAAGGGCAAAATAGGTCAAAGTTTAAATTATAAATTATTAAATCTGTTATTCCAATTATTTAAAAATACATATAAAATATATTTTTTTAAATTTAAATAGTGTAGTTTTTAAAGTGGGAATTAAGTCGATGTTTAATATTTTTGTTAATATCTTTTATACAAATGATTTAAAAATATGATATATTTGTAATTCAAATAATGAGCCTTCTATCTGATATATTACATGATGCGTTTGAAAATTAAATATTTATTTTCCATTTAATTGTATAATTTGTCCCTAAAATTACTATGGGGGATTTCTAATAATTTATTTTCCGTTTAATTCTATTATTTGGGGGCCAAATAATAGAATTAGGGATTTTTTTTTCATATTTTTCCTATAAACAAAAAAATTGAGGTCTTAGAGTTTGGGGAATAACGGGAAGAATGGGTAATTTTTTTTAAATATTTTTTTAATATATTTTAAAATATGATTTGATATATTACATGACCCGTTAGAAACAATTATAATTTTTTATTTTCCATTTAATTCTATATTTTGCCCCCCAAAATGAATATTAGGGGTTTCTCCTTATTTTTCCAGTTAAGTTCAGGTGAGGGGCTATACTTCCAGTTTTTAAAAATTTTTCAGCTTGTGGTTTCGGAGATAAGGGGGGGAATGTGTAATTTTTTAAATATTTTTGTTAATATCTTTTAATTAATTTATTTTATAAATATGAAAAAAATATATTTGTTTTCTTCATCATGAGCCCTTTTATGTGATATATAACATGCTGGGTTACAAACAATTTTAATTTTATATTTTCCATTTAATTCTATAATTTGCCCCCCAAAAAAAATTAGGGGTTTTTCCTTATTTTTCCAATAAAGTTCAGGTGAAGGGCTATACCTCCATTGTTTTTTCAAAATTTTCCAGCTAATGGTTTCTGAGATAGGGGGGGAAGGGTACATTTTTTTATATCTTTTAATCAATTTATTTTAAAAATACGAAAAAAATATATTTGTTTTCTTCAAATGAGCCCTTTCATTTGATATATAACATGATGGGTTAGAAACAATTTTAATTTTAATTTCCAATTTAATTCTATAATTTGCCCCCCAAAATAAATATTAGGGGTTTCTCCTTATTTTTCCAGTAAAGTTCATGTGAGGGACTATACCTCCATTTTTTTTCAAAATTTTCCAGCTTATAGTTTCGGAGATAAGGGGCGGGGGGGATGGGTAAATTTTTTTTGTATTTTTGTTAATATCTTTTAATTAATTTATTTTAAAAATATGAAAAAAATATATTTGTTTTCGTCGTAATGAGCCCTTTCATTTGATATAACATGATGTGTTAGACACAATTTTAATTTTATATTTTCCATTTAATTAATTTGCACCCCAAAATTAAAAGTAGAGGTTTCTCCTTATTGGTAAATTTTGGTATATTTTCGTTAATATCTTTTTAATTAATTTTTTTTAAATATGAAAAAAATATATTTGTGTTCCTCAGAATGAGACCTTTCATTTGATATATTTATTACATGATGAGTTTAAATTTTATTTTTAAATTTTTATTTAATTCTATCATTTGCCGCCCAAAATTAATATTAATGGTTTCTCCTTATTTTTCCTGTAAAGTTCGGGCAACGTTCTATATTTTCTATTTTTTTCAAAATTTTAGGTTCAGTAGTTTCGGAGATCAGGGGGGGGGAAACGGTCTATTTTTTTTAGTTTTTCCCCCCAGAAGTACCCCTAAAATCAAAATTTCTTCTTTTGCGTGTTTCAGATCAGGTCACCAAACTATACCTTCATACCAAATTTCAACCTCTTCCGTCCAGTAGTTTACGAGAAAATTGCTGTGATGTGACAGAGGGAGAAATCCTGAGTGATATTATAAGGGTATCCGTATATTGTATATACGGAACCCTAAAAAGAACAAATATATTTAAAATTAAAATGTTTGACAATATTATTTGACTTATGAAATAGCCAAGAGAATAATAAATACACAGGGTAGCACAGAAACTTCTAAAGATTATATAACATTCAAGTTCCTTTCAAATTGGTAGAATCTGAAAGTGGTGATCTTCAGAATTTTATGTCGTGCTCCTAGGTGCGACTTTGTTATAAGATCGTTCATTAGCCAGAAAGGCGATTAAACAATTCTGTCGATTTAGTCATCCCACTAAAATCATAAGGGAAAACCTAGGAAAAACTTTATGAACTGTACCGATACTGGGTAGCTCACAAAAACATGATAATTACTATTTTTTTCTTTATCATTAACAACGGGGTCTGACCTAGACGCCGAAACGTTTTGGGGAAATATACATTAATTTCGAGTATTGTGGTGTTATTTCCCAAAAACTGCTTAAACATTCGAAGTCTCAAATTTAGGTCAGGGGTAAATCTAGAATGCTGTTGCACTATGAAAATTGTGGTAATAAAACTGGTTAGAAGAGTTATTAATTAGAATCAAAATCTTTCAGTTTATTACATTATTGCTTTCTTGCCTATTATTTAGGAATATATAACGTTAACTATAGGTTTATTAGTCCGGGGTCTACTCTTTACTCTTTGTTATTATTATTATATTTCCATTTTTACCAAGCTTCCTCAGCACCCCCGTCTAGATCCGTCACTGATGTATGTAGAAATTCCGTTAACAAGTTTACAAAATACAAACCTTCAAGTGAAGGCTACACATTAGATGCAGGAACTACAGATTATAGTTACATTATATGATTTGGATAATATTAAGGAAATTTTAAAATGAAATGAAATTAATATTTCGAATCAGGTCCTTCCATGATAGTTACTTGATCTACAGTTTTCTACAATGAAAGGCGCTTATCATTTATTTTTCGATATATTTTTCACATTTGCGATGATAAAACAAATAAAACAAAAAAAAACTAACTATGTAGCAATATATAATCATTTGTCCTTCGGTTCTAACAAAGAATTTAGAATGATAAAACGAAGTAAATGTAATTTGATAAATGCAAAAAACGGACTTTGTGTCCGCTTATTAACGTAAAGAAAATAAACACACATAGTGCAAATATAAAAATCTATAAGAAATAAGTAAGTGGCATCGATCACAGTGACCACAATATAGGACTTCATCAAACTTCAGTCGGATATATGAAGTGGTGTTTTCCTTGTTATGCTAGCTACGTACTTAATATATCAAACAATAAGGTCTTCAATTCTAGAAAATGTAGATTTCAGATTAGCTAGAATGCATCCTCTATATAGTACCCAAGAATCCCAACATATTGTTGAGTATTTTATTTGTCATGAGTGTAAAGTTTCCGTAAATATAAAATGTTTTGCTACATACCGTACACCAACAACAAATAATATAATGTTTTCACTTATCGTAGAATGAAAAAACAAATTTTTAATTAGCCCAAATTGTTTATCTTCTGGAATTATCAATACTAGTAGTTACGTACTAATGTGGAAAAAATGCGAAAATGTTAGGGTTAATTTGAAAAAGGTATACAAAAGAGTAATAATATACATTTGTCTAACGTATTATGATAAATTCGAAATAAGTTCAAATATGTGCAATGTTTCAGTCCAAACTACCAGATAATACCAACTCATTGATAAGACTGTGAGGTTTAATGTTTAACACCATATACTTACAAGGTATAGCTAAAGAGGAATCAGCTGGATCTGGACTGTAGACTTCTTCTGAGAAATAATCTATCCTTCCACAGTGATGAAGAGCTTCTCCAGCTGCAACAAAATTTATATATTACACACATTTTCAATTGTATTACAATTTTTAGAAAATCAACAACAAAGTATGTTTGACACTATCATTTCTAAGACTTGAAATGGAGTCGTTTATCGTTATCGTTTCTATATTTGGAAATTATAACATTTAATTCTAAAACAAACCTTTTCTTTAAGACATTTAATTCAGTAGAAGCAATATATTAATTTAATTATTTTAGACATTATGATGCATAGGTATTAGTTTAAGATCCGGGATTAAAACAATATACCCTCATCTGTTAATTGTGTTTTATAGGTTCATTTTTATATAATGAATTTATGTAAACTACCTCTGCCACCATAAGTCTGTTACAATTAATAAGAATTAATTAACAGACAAGAGAGAGAGAGAGAGAGAGAATTTGATTAATCGTGCAAGAGACAGGGATACAACAGCTTGTTTCTTGCCCGAATAATTAAATCGTCTCTCTCTCTCTCTTGTCCAATTGATGGCCATTTGAAGAACCTCGGCAAATTCTCTAGCATGCTTTCTTCTCTGTCTCGCAAGATATCAAACGAATTGCGTTCTTACCCGTAATATATTTACATTAATAACAGAATTAAGAAGTGTTATGTTAAAACAAGACCCCGACAGAAGATTTCGAATGGGAAATGACTTGAAAGAAAATAGTAACATAAGAAAATACAGTGTTAGTTAAAATAGATAAATATTAGTAACATTATCAGTATGCACCTAGATGAGTCAACAGCATTACTCAAATGAGAATTTGAAGGAAAAACAATAAATTAGAGATTACCACTTAAAATCCAAGGCAAAGACAAATAATAAGATAACATCTAAAGAAGGTAACATCACAAGCAGTTTAAACAGTTTTCGTTTACTCCATAGAGATGATAGCTTACTTGTTGAAACAGTGTTGAGTGTGAAAAATAAAGGTTTGGTGTTTATACAAAAAATACAGATAAAAGAAAGAGCTAAAAACATGAAGGGTAAATATTAGAGAAATATAACGAAACACCTAGCATCCAATGGAAAGAAACTGCAAGATAAGTATCTGGAAAATAACTACTTTAAAAAGGAAAGGATCGT
The DNA here is from genome assembly GCA_034190945.1 of Octodonta nipae. Classification (NCBI taxonomy): domain Eukaryota; kingdom Metazoa; phylum Arthropoda; class Insecta; order Coleoptera; family Chrysomelidae; genus Octodonta; species Octodonta nipae. The sequence continues at coordinate 44,507,509 of CM067222.1, read as the reverse complement.
TTTAGAGGAAATTAAGACAAACAATACATATTTTGGAGTGGTGTTTACGTATTTCGCCATTTATGTCATTTCCATTTCCAATGGTATATTGAAAAGCAAACAACCACTACACGGTCAGGGCGGTTCTATAGCTATTCCAATCCTAGCGCCATCTGAAAATTGGCCAAACTGAAGAAACTGGCGATGAAGACTTACAATTTGTCCAGTCGGCAGTGTAGATTTACTTGTCGCTGAAAAGGTTATAGAACCCCATTCATGATTTGCTACTTCTCATCGTAGACGGGAACAAGACCTGCGGAGCCTCTTCTCGGTAGAAAGTAATTTAGTCAGATGTTGATTTATTATTCAGGTAGTACGGAAACGGGCATGATCCTAAGGAACGAAGATTGTTAATAAATTCATCTGAACAAAATTTAAAACCCAGGTGAATGAGACGTATGATATCCTGAAGATTTGGGTATTAAATATGCGACACCAACTGTCAAAACACACATTTATGAAACTAGAGAATTTAGTTACAAAATATCACAACGCCCACACTTATTTTATTATGTTATTATCAAAATTGTAGGCCTTTGACCGGCATTATGTACACTATTTTTTTAACAACGCCCAGGATAATTAATTTTGTGTTAGATTATTATTGTTATTATGTTACATTACTTATTAAAAGTAACAAGATTTAATTTTTACTTCCGTTAGTAGCTTTATAGATGTCCTGAGGATTGTCATTGTATATTTTGAATCTTGATTAAAAATTATTATCTATATTTAAGCAGTGGTGGATCCAAAGCGTGTTTTTTGTGGGGGGGGGGGAGGCAAAGCCCTGAGATTCCAAAAATATGAGAAATAAATAATTTATTGTATATGTATTAAACAACTTTCGATTTTCCGAGGGCGCCCCTACCGTCCCCCCTGAATTTAAGAGATATAAATAATACCAAGAAATTTAATCTGAGACCCATTGCGGTTGGCCCTCTCTTAATTTTAGAAGAAAACATAATGAGGGATGTACTACGGTGTAAGATATGAAGGTCGACCAACTTCGTATTCCCACAATACGAAAATCGCGTTCCCTTAATGAGGATTTAAGTTTTCACTAAATAGATGGCGCTACTTAGAATGTGTACCGTTCAAAGTCTTTACCAGTCTCTGGTACTTTTTTCCTCATTAAACTACATTAATACCCATAATTGTAGCAAATACTCTATACAAAAAAATCCCTTATTTTATTTTTCTTTATAGCAGTTTGAGTTTTTCAAAAACAAGAACAATATATTATATATAGTCTGCCTTTATGATTTTGCATTCTTGTGTTGAAGTTACCTTTCTTGTTCTCTTTATCTTTTAATAACCCTTCGTTGCTAGATGACCTAAGGTAATTATAATAATATTTGTATATATAAGAAACTAAACCAGATTTAATTCTTACAATATTTTCCAATTTTATAAATCTTTTAAACAAATAATTGGTACACGTGTTATGGTGGCGCCATCGGTGGTTGGTAAATGATATCCTCGTTAATTTCTCAGCTTTCGATACGAATCGGTTCACCTTCATATCTTACACCGTGTATCAATTATTTGTTCAAAAGATTTAATAAAATGGAAAATATCGTATGAATTAAATCTGGGTTAGTTTCTTAGATATATAAATATTATTAAAATGGTAAATAGTGTTTTAAGTTTGTACAATTGTTAAAATATAACTCTAATACCTCTTGACTTGACTTCAATATAACAATAAAAAATCATAAAAGCAGACCATATATATTGTGCTTGCTTTTGAAAAACACAAACTGCTATAAAGAAAAATAAAATGAGGAATTTTTTTGTATACAGTATTTGCCACAATTATGTCTGACAATGTAGTTTAATGATGAAAAAAAGTACCAACAGACTGTTAATGACCTTGAATGGTACACAGGCTACGCAGAGCCATCTAATGACTAAAGATTTAAATTCTCGTTAAGGAACGCGTCTATGGTATTGTGGGAATCCGAAGACCTTCTCATCTTACACCGTGCTTATACCCTGGGTTGTACCTACAAACTAGGGGTGGTAGGTACCTGCACTATCTATAGGCAGCTCGGTTCAGTTTTTGCGCAATAGATGTCACAATAATGTACGGTACAGTGGGAAATAGGTTTGTGAAAAATATCGTTTTATTTGAAACTTGACGCAATTAAGAAATGATCTTCTAGCGAAAAATGGTAGGCTGAAGAATAATTAAGTTAGCCTGTCACTCTGTTGACAATGCAAAAATAATATTTCAGTAGCAAATATTGTCAAAATATTATTATTAAATATCACTGCAGGCAAAGCAATATTTTAAATTAATATTTTTATAAAAAAGATCTTTAAGGGAAAATAAACATCTTAGATTAGGTACTGTATTTGTTATTGAAACATCAAAATCTGTAATAATTCTTCCTCATCGACTTGTGAATCGGTGCATTGTCTTGTTGAAACGATACTTTATCTTGCTATGTGAAGCCTTTCTTGCTTGACTATTTCATCTAATTGATCCAATAATGCAATATGCAAAGTCAATTCGCAAATTTTCAATTTTCCCAGAAAATGTGGGAATTTTCGAAAATCGCTTAACAGCATGCTCCTAGAACATTTAATCCTGCACAACTTTCGTTAACATTTTTTTTCTGAAACCTATAGGAACAAATTTAAAGAAAAACAGAAAAGTCGATTTCTCAACCTCTATTTTTTTATAAATAATTTTCCACAGAAATCTGGCATGGGGCACATAGTGTTACTTATTACATATATTGTCTAGAACCTACTAATGTAAAATCCATTTTGCAAAAATGGTTTAAATTGATTTCATTCGCTCATAGTAGTCTACACTGATGATGGTTTTGATGAACAAATTTCAATATTATTGAATAAAAAAGAATACTTCAATTACAGGTAATAGGCCGTATCTATTCCTAACTCGGTAACAGGTTACCAATTCAGCATCGTAAGGAATGATAAATTTCCAATTATAATCAGAAGTTTTAACAATAATTCACATAAACTGTAAGTCGTACACTATATTGCCTTATATTAAGAGAAATTAATCAGTCAAGTGCAAGCTGAGCTCGCATAATTGTTGAACACAAAAGCGAATAAGTGAATATTCCTGTATTTTCCTTAATATTGAAGCGTTTTAAATGTATATTAAAAATTTTTTTCTTTTGAAGCAAAAGCTTCTTAATGGGCCCACATTACATATATGAAGATTGATGAGCAAAGGAATGAATTGGATAACTTGAAATTTCATTTGTTTCGACACCGACACCCACAGACACCGACACCATACACTGCCTTGATCTTGAAATACCCATATAATTCAGTTCACTGTGTGAGAAACGGATACCAGGTAAAATATATTATGAGATTCTTCTTTTATAGAATATTAATAATATATAGAAAATAATATAGAAAACCTACACAAAATTTGGTTTTCTAATAAAAACTCCAAATCTCTCTTTGCGATGTATTGCATTACGCACTTGACATATGTCAGGAGTCAGAAAGAATGTTATTCATTTCATATACATTTTGTTAAATTTTTGCCGCATTTACAATTCATCGGATATGAGCTTCAACTCCCAAGTTAAAATTCCAAAAATTTTATTTAGCACTTTTAAATTAAGAATTAAATTACACATTAGGATTAATACAAGAGTCCTAAAAAAATAGTGACAATTATTTTAATGCTCCTGAAATTTATAACCATTACTAATGATAACACAAGGACATAGAAACAGAGGCAGGACATAACAAGAGACGGGAACTATAATACGTAAGAAGTTTTAGCTTCAAGCGCTCATGCTCAAAAGGCTGCCGCTCTGTTTTATTCCTCAAAACAAATCTTTTTATTTGAACTGCTACATGATGCCCTTGATTTTTATAAAAATATTTATTTAATTTTCTAATTTGGCTCCCAAAATTAAAATTAGGAATTTCCCTTTATTATACCAATAAACTTTCAGAGAAAGCATTGTATAATCTTTTGTCTGAATTTTGGGTTCAGTTGTTTTGGCGATAAAGGGGAGACTGGGTAAAATTTTACGTAGTAAATTAATAAATCTTTAAAAAATATGTTTTAAATACACATAAAATATATATTTCTATTTTTAAGGCGATTCCTTTCATTTTATACATAACGAATGCAATCTGAAAAAATAAAATTTTATTTTCCATTTATCAATTAAGGTTTCAATTTGTGTTTTACTTTTCTTGTAAATTTTGAGTGAGGCCCATATTCTCAGTTTTAGCCTCAGTAGTTCGCGGATATAGAAGGGAATAGGTCGAATTTTGTATATTTTTGAATATATTTTTAACAAATTATTTAAAAATATGGATAAATATATTTGTATTTCTCGTAAGGAGCTCTTTCATTTAATATATAACAGATATTAACTACATGAAGAGTTAAAAATTATTTTTTATTTTTCATTTGATTTTGTAATGTGACCCGTACAATTAACACTAGGGTTTTCTCCTTATTTTTCATGTAAATTTCCATTAACGCCTTATAGTTCTATTTTTGGGTCCTATACTTTCGGAGATATCTTTTAAACCCATTAGTTTTAAAATATGAAAAAATATATTTGTGTTCCTTATAATATTACAAGATGTTTGGAAAAAATTTAATTTTCGTTTAATTCTGAAATTTGCCCCCCATTAATATTAGATTTTCTCCTTATTTTTCTGTAATTTTCTAGTGAGGTCTAGACCTCTAATTTGTTTCCAAATTTTAGGAGAAACGTTTTGGATATAGTAAGGGAATGAGTGAATTCTTATTAATATTTTTTAAACTAATTATTTTTAAATACGAAAAAATATATATTTGTGTTCTTTAGAATCAGCCCTTTCTTTTGAATTAAGTTTATGTTTTCCATTAAATTCGATAATTTGCCCCCAAAATTAATAAAATTTATTTTTCTATAAACTTTGGGCAACGTCTTAAATCCCCTATTTTTTTTTCCAAATTGTAGGTTCCATAGTTTAGGAGATAAAGAAGGTTTGGTCGATTTTCATAAAATTTACCCCCAGAAGTTATCCTAAAATTAGAATTGCTTCATTTACGATATGTACTATACTCTGATACCAATTTTCAACATTTTCCGTCCACCAGTTCCGGAGAAAATTGGCTGCGATGTGACAAATCATGGTGATTTCATACAGGGTTTTCATACTTTGAATGTACATAACTCTAAAAGTATGAAGGTGATAAAGAGACAACTCTAAAATTGGAACAAACAATAACGCTTGTGCAAGCAATTCTAAAAATAATCAAAACATGTTTTTGAAGTATCAACGTCAAACCACTAAAAGCAATATAACAGAATTATTACTAATTTTGTTCCAATATTAATTTCAAGGTTCAAAATTAAGTACTAAATTTATGGCGCATTGATTATGAGTTCAAAAAATGGCTGACATATCCATGTCTACCAGAGAATTTCTACAATCAATTATAAACACATCATGTCAGTTATTTTATCTATTGGTAGCAAAAATCACCCTTTAACTGGAAATAAGTGCGGACTTACGTAACTATGTCAGAAAGGCCCCTGCAATTTTTAAATTGAAATTTTCACTCAATTTTTGCTGAAATTTTGGGGGTAGATTCTTCAAAATGAAGTGGCAAAAAATATAATATTTGCAAATATATGTACACAAATACTTTCATAAATACAGGCATTTGTAAATGTTTATATGTATCTATATGCGTAGTCTGGGACTCGAACGCATAGAGACCCATACATGCATATATATATATATATATATATATATATATATATATATATATATATAATATATATAGGGAGTGTAAAAATTCCCAGGACGGCACGATAGTTAAGGTGGAAATGTACTTTCGGAAAAAATAGACAAGAATCTTAGGATTTTTCTCTATTTATTTAATGCTGACCATGAATTTGACCTTGACCATGACCTTGAGGGTCAAATCAAGGTCCAGTTGAATTTTTGAATATAAATTTTTTAACAAGGATTGGAAAAGAGGTGAATTTTTTTCACTGCAGATAACGAAAAAGCGGATAGTTTTAGGTAACAACGCATCCTATTGAGACGTTGGTTCATTGGGAATATAATATATACATAACTTAAATTGAATTGAGATATTCTCAGAAAATAGGGACTGAACAATCCCTTTATGAAAATGATAAATGGAAAGACTCAAATAGATTTCTACAAATTCGAATGACCTTTATAAATCGTGTTCTAATGTAGAGTTTTAAAACAGCGTTATAAAAGGCTGATTATTATTATCGTACACATACAGTTGTTTAAATGCTAAAGTGAATAAATCAAGTATCAGTTAAGTAATATATTAATCAACATATGCGTCAATATATTTTGGTAATAACGTTGTCCATGTTAAAAGAATCTTTTTCACAAAAATGGGAGTCAAATCGAGGAATATTATAATCTAATATTATCGTACATTCTTAAGATAGACCATCTTTAAAGATTAACTATTATCCATATTTGTCAGTGTTAAGTACAAAACATTAGATAGTAATTCTTTATATATTGTCATTTATAATATATCACCTTTTATAATGTTTTTTAACTTTACATTAAATTACGTTTTATAAAGGTTATTTGAATTTGTAGAAATCTACTTGAGTCTTTGCATTTATCATTTTCATAACATATTAATTCAAATTATCCGGTCTATTGAAATCTGAAGTGAAAAATACGGAAGAAAGCAACTTGGAATGACTTTGAAGGTCCAGTTCGAGGTCATAGTCAGAATCATACTCGGACGTAGAATTTGCCGCTCTTTCCGAATCCGTGTTAAAAAAATGGGGGTTGCTATTAAAAAAATATTGACCTTAATATAATCTTCAAGGTCATGGTCAAAGTCGAATTCATGGTCTATATTAAATTGTCACAGACAAATCCTAAAACTTTTATCCGAACCATTTTTACCGAAAATGCATTTCCGCCGAGATATCGGGCCGTCCCGGTACTTTTAACACTGCCTGTATATATGTTTTAACAAAATAATAAGTTTAGACTAACAAAATACTTCACACTGGATAATTGATCTTAACCTCAGTTTCCATGCATCGAAATACTATTCGAAATTATTGTTTATTTCTGTATTCTTGCTCAAACTTGGATGACCTAGATTCTGGTAACATCACCTTACAACATGATATGCTTACTGAACTCATAAGGAATCCCCCGACTTTCATTTTTTTACGATCCATTAAAATCACCATACCATATTGCATGTTCAGTACTGATAAGTTTGCATCCTCTCATACAAAGAGTTAGGGTTTAATGGCGCGAAAATTTTGAATGACTATTTTATTGCAGAAACATAGAGAAAACGGCACTAAAAAATTTGCAAGCGTTATGCATTTTTTCCCCTTTAGACTGTAAATCATATTTTTCATATTAATAGGAAAACTACTGATAAAAAATATGCCGAGAACTAAAATGTATACTAAGTAATGCAAAATCAACAACGATTTTTATTATTTACTACTGAATAATAATGAGAAATCAGTCACTTGTAAAATTTTTAGGTTTTGCAAAAGCTTGGTAATTATATTTTCAGTAGCTTATTAAAGTAATCTGTTTATACGCTAAAATAATTATTTGGACAAACGCCATTTAAACACATGATGCAGACCTTGTTGACGACTGCAATCACACGTTTTTTGGAAAATGTAATTGGGTTTCTAAATGTCAAATTTTTCCTGTGGCGAATATAAATGTAGTAGTCGCATATTTAACAGTGAAAGATGTTGAATAGTGTTTGTAAAGTTTTTTCTCAATTAAAATATGAAATATAAAAATCTAACTTTTGTGTTGGTTGGCAGATATTTATAATATTTTTTTGGAATAATAGCAAATATTTCGCTTGAGTAATGTGCAAATTCTAAATTTGTAGAGCAACAGCTATTTTTAGTCCTGTCTGAGTTTCAATAGATTACAATACAAGTCATCCAGACCCAATTTTTATAAATTCATAAAACAAAAACTGTATTTCCAAAACGACAGTGTTAGCTATAATATAATTCTAATTATTCAGAATGTATATAATACCAAAAGCTCCAAAGATACAAATTTAATTCATCAGAACTTCATAATTTACACAAAGTGGATAATGGAAGATAGAGAAAATATTCAATTTATACTTTTTAAGACTATATCTGTAAATACTGAAGCTTTCTGAGGTGAATATTTAGAGACAAGATTTCAAAATTTGAAGACGCGAATTGTAAAGACCGACATCTAGGATGTTCGGTCTTTACATCACGCGTCTTCAAACTTAACGAAATGTATCAAATAGAAGAAGTGTTCGAGAGGACATTCAATTGTGGGAAGCGCAACTGATGAATAGAATTTTGCGAAATAATGATGGATATAATCAATGACAACTCGCACTTTTTTCAAGTAAAATAGTTTTTTCCGACCATTTAAACAAAATGTTGCAACATTTTGTTTAAATGGTTCAGTAAACAGACAAAATTTTCGATATTGGGCATCAGAAAACCCAAATTGGATTAGAGAAAGTCATACACAGTTTTCTAGGAAAGTAAACGTATGGGCCGGAATTGTGGGTACTTCAATTGTGGGTACTTTTTTTATTGAGGGAACACTTTACTCGGAAAAGTATTTAGACCTATTACAAAATGACATAATACCCTGTTTAACAGAACATTACCCGAATGGTGAAAACTCCAATATACTGGCATATTCGGTGTGGTTTCAACAGGATGGAGCGCACCCGTACTATTCTCAAACAGTGCGAGATTATCTAGACAATATGTTCCCAAACAGATGGATCGGAAGGGGAGGTAATATCGAATGGCCAGCTAGGTCTCCAGATCTAAGCCCGTTAGATTTTTATCTTTGGAGTTACGTAAAAGGGAAAGTCTACTTCAATAAGCCGGAAAATATAGAGGAATTAAAAAATAGAATTAGAGCCAAAATACCACGAATCCTGCCACAAACGCTAAATGAAGTGTTACTAGAATTTGAAAACCGTCTTAGGTATGTCAGGAACTTAAAGGTCAACAATTTTAACATTTAATTTGATTTGTTGATGTTTTTTTTCTTCAATTTTGAAATAAACGTAATTTTTTTAATAACTGTTAATTTTCGGTATAATACATTGTACATGAAAAATACTTCCAATTCAATGCAGAATTCAAAAATTAAATAAAAAAACAAATGTTCCCATTTGAAAAAATGAAGTTGATGGTCGCAATTTATTTCTGGTCCACCCTGTATAAATGATGATCATTACAAAATCCGCAGTCCAGAAAAAACTGAATTTTAAATGTGTTCCAACCAACGCGTCCTCACTGTATATAATAGATTTTTTGGTTTAATAACAACAAAGGCACTACATATATATTTTTTATTCACAATAGTTTTTCGATTAAAATATCTAATCCTATTATTTTTTACTTTTTACTGTAATTATTGTTATTAGGCTTTGAAGTTGGTTATTTTTTAAATAATTTTTCGTAATTTCTGTCTTTGAGTAGCAGCTATTGATAAAACTTCCCAGCTTGAAACGGTATAACGTCTCGAAAGGCTAGTAGTATGTATAGTTCTGTATATAAATATATTTTTAGAGCCAATATAAATTGCACATTTATCATTTCACTTTCTTAATTTGTAACCGGAAGAAAGTACTATCCAAACGTAATGCACATGACATGTTTACCTAAAGGTTATCAAATAATTCCGCGGAAAAAACGGTCGAAAGGACGAGGCATTGAATGAAGTGTAGGCTTCAGAAGTCTCTTCCTAAAAGAACAAGTTCAAGTCTTTTCCAGAGACTACCAACTGAACTTAACGTTAGTGAACAGTAATTACTACGGACAGTTCCGACCTTCTAAAGGACATCGGAATTTTCGGCTAAGGATAATTTGTCAACGAAATAAATCTTTTATTTTCATTGTTTTAAACGTTTGCAACAAACATATAATGAATGCTCTTTATCAGATAAAGAATTGTATGAAAGAATACTGGTCGGGGTTCATTTTTTAAATGAATAAATAACGGTTTATTCTTGTACTTATTATACGCTACTACGTTCTGCTATAGCAAATGGAAGTATAGTTCTATGTAAATAACTTGAAAAGTTTAAGAGTTACAGTAAATTTCAAAAAAGTCGTTTAAAGAGGACGAAAACTTTCGAGACCCGAAACTCTCTCTCAATTATTTACTCTTTCAATGTAATGTTGAAAATAGAGTTACCCGCTTTCAGCAAACGCAGCGATAGTACGTCGCTATAATATTGTATTATCTTACTTCAAAGAAATAATTTCCATCAAGAAAAAGTTTCATCAGATTATAAAAATATGTTTTTTCGAATTCCGGTCTATATTCTGAGTGTAAAAGTTAAACATAAACTGCTAACATTATTTAGATTCCTGTAGAGCATATGACAACTAAATATAATGAGATTTCCACATAGAGACATTTTTCCGACAGTTAGTTAAAAAACAAATCAAAATAATAACAGAACAGTAGCAAATAATTATGTAATTATATTTTACAACAACACACAGCATAATGTGACAGGTTGGCCCGCAAAAATTGTATTGTGAATTTCTAGTCCTAAATAGTTGTGCTATTGTCAAAGCGATAGGATTCTGTCAGTACTATAAGTAATAACATAGCAGACAAAAAAATTGCATAATAAATGGACAAATTCATATTTTATGATTGATTACGACACAGGTCGTAGACGGGACATGAAGACATACATCAGTAATATTCAGCAATAACTACCAAACTACAGAGGAAAATATTTTTTGTACTACTAGGCTTATGCCTGACATTCATTTATTTAAGTGAATTACAAATATAGTTTAAAGGACCTACAAAACTGTTAGTAAGCTTTCCTGAAAGCTGTTTTTAAGAAGCTACATTAATAAAATTATTACTCTTGTAAACAACCTGCTGAATCATCGAACTCTAGTTTATATTACTTACTAATATTTTATTAATTTTATAATTTAAATTTAGAGGCCTTTTATTTTTATATATATCCTTATATAATTTGACTAATCCTGATAGTAATGGTCATCTTTGTTGTAGGGACTTCAATTTAAGTTTTGATATTTCAAATATTGTTAGCCGTTAGGTTATTATAGCACGGTAGTAAAGTTAAGATTTTAATTAAATGAGTAAAGGTCATGATTTGAGTTTCATTCACTAACAAAAGTTCCAACAAAAATAGGTATTTTTTTAATATTTATAAACAACAAGTGCATTGTATTTCTTCAGATTCTCCACACAACACAGTAATAGTCATTGCTTACTATGTGTGTTTCATTAAAATTAATGGAAATTATATTGAATCTTAAGATATATTTTGTAGCTATTTTGTAATAATAATACAAATGTTAGTATTAGTTAGTTCCTTGCTTACGAGTTGAAATCGTTAACTGTAAAATGTTAGATTATAGATTATAATTCGTTTTATTATTACTCAATTTAGGGTTATTAAAATTTTTCAATCTCATATCCCAAATCATATTAAATTAAGGTTTAGAAACATTGTGTTTAATATTAATTTAGTATATAATATAGATAATGTTAATATTTTTGTTTGGAAATTATACCTACATATATATATATATAGTGTTATATATTCGCCACCAATGGAGACACCTCCTACATTAGTCGTAGGATAATAAAAACGGCACAATCCGGAATCTTCTATGGAGCAAAAACGCGTTGATATCGAAAACTTCCCCAACAATGGAATAGCCATCCAGAAAGACGAGAGAACTCCATGTTAGGTATAAAGGATGTTGTACATTTCCTGTACTTTGGTTGAGTTTATATTTCACTGTGAATTGTTTTCGGAGAAATCAGCTGTGGAATTATTTGTGTATAAATAAAGATCTAGAAAGTAAAAGTGAATAGCAGTTTTAAATATAATTTGAGATTTATGGCAATATATTTAAAGACGGATTTTTTTTACTGTTTTCTGTCCATGTATTTTATCTCATAGTCAAATTGTTTTGCATTACATGGCCCAATGAATTAAAAATGTTAACTTACGTTACAAGATGATTGACTTTTAAGTAAAATAAATATCTCATAGACATTTTAAGATGTGCATTAGTTAAAATATAAACAAGTTACTAGGAGCGGTAAAAATTTGGGGTTCCTTTAATTTTTAGTTTCTTTTTATTTCAATAGATTTGTTACATATGACGTTAACAATTTTGTTCCATATATCTACATCTCCGATTTCTCCTCAAAATTATTTCTTATAAAATTATAATTTTCGCAAAGAACCTCAATAATGTTTACAATTTGATGAATCAAGGTTGAACTGGGCGACCACTAGTATTATATAATAAAACAATATTTAACAAAAATATAACCGACTTCCACCTATAACTAAAAAGTTGAAAATAATTATAACAAAATACAACTTCAGCAAATAAATAGCACATTCAATGTTGTTAGGTACCTACCCAGAAAGTAAAAAATGTAAACATTACAAGGTTCTCATTCTGTAAAAATTAATTACCTACCAATCTAGTATATTTTTGAAGTCGGTGCCAAGCAAATCTCAAAATTATGCATTGCGTACTTGTCTACTACTTCATCAAACTTAATTGTTGGTTGGCACCGACTTCAAAAATATAATAGATTGGTAGGTAATTAATTTGTACAGAATGAGCACCTTTTAATGTCTACATTTTTTACTTTCTGGGTAGGTACCTAACAACATTGAATGTGTTATTTATTTGCCGGAGTTGTATTTTGTTATAATTATTTTCAGCTTTTTAGTTATAAGTGGAAGTCGGTTATATATTTTTTTTAATTTTTATTTTCAACTTTTCAGTTTTTTTTGAACTCAGGTTGTTTACATTCATTATTTTTTATTTTGTATGTAGAACCTTAATAGACAGGATCAGGTAACGTCGAAAGCCCCAACATTGCACAATGATACATTTTCATTTAAATTGACAGGTAAATGTTTACGAACAAAATGTACTAGTATGCGTTGACTCAATAAGCCCAAAATATATATATGCCTTATGGACTACACCATGTAAGCTTTTTTTCAACATTTTTGACAACCCTGTATAACTATAGATAATTCCACTCCACCCTATGGACAAACTATCCTGTACATACGACTGCCTACCTGCAAGTATAAATTTGTTAGCTGCCTTCTGTAAATTATAGGACGGAGTCGAATCCATCCGATATTTACGAAGTCAAATCCGTCTTATATTTCAACCATCGTATATAACTTTTTGTGTGCTACGCCTTAAATTATTTCATTTTTAACCTTTTATATTATCGCCCTGTGTAACATCAATTCATCTCCACACTTTCTGCAATTTCTTATGGGTTATGAAATAAATAATTTTTTAATCACACTATATAAATATAATTCAACTCCAGCATATATTTCAACCATCCTGTATATGATTTGTTTACGTCCACATCATATAACAATTTTTAATTACCCTATATAATTTTAATTCCACATTTTTTACAACATTTTTATACCATCAAACGTCCACTTCACCCTATATTCCAACCATCCGGTATATATGGCGGCTTATGGACCATTATCATTCTACTCCGTCATATATTTCAATCATCATATATATGCAACTCCTATCTTTATACTTTGTGATTTTGTTTGCTATAACTAAAGACCCTGTGTATAATCGCACCAAATAGCAGTTTAGGGTTTGACATGTGTTGTCACTGAATTTTCTATTAGGCCGGGAGGATGTGACACCAAAAGCACCGTCTTCGCAAAATGGAAAAATTTTCATTTAAATAGATAACCTAGGGATCTTCCTTAATAGATTAAACTTTAAAAAACTATACACATCCATAAGAAGTTTTTGAAAAATCGACCAATATGTTAGGGATATTGTCGATTTCCATGCACACATATGTTGATTCACAAATTTCATCACTTTACCAATAGAATTCTTTTCCCAAATTTGAAGTTTCACCAATCCGGATATATTCTCTATTAAACAAGACCATATTCATTTAAAACGGTCCACCACAGGAGAGAAGAAATCAGGTAACATACATACAAAAAAAAACAAATAAATACGCGACAAATTGATAACCTCATCCTTTTTGCAAGTCGGTTAAAAATTCAAAAGGACCTATAGGTGGTATAAACCCTCACATAGATTGGTCCTATAATTATATTAATACTAAAAGGGACGGACACACAACAAAAAGTAATATTACCTAACTAAACTCCTAACAAAAAAAAAATAAATATATAAGACAAATTTGGAAGGAGTTATACATTACAATAATAAATAATATATCAGATATAGACGAGCATGAAAATCATTAAAAATATCAGAATTTTATAATAATTATATTACTACTTATAAAATACTATTAATACCCGAATTGACTATACAATGTATGGCATCACACTCCCTCTAAGGCAGTCCATGAGTGCCTTTAGGGGAAAATTCACTAAACCCCAGATATTCTAGATATCAAAAGGGTTTAGCTCTGTGGGAGCCCTTGCCAGGTTTTCAGGCCCGTGGTTGGAGTCGTGACGGCAGTTTCCCATAAATTTCCTGACCGTCCGGGCTGTCCCTAACAGGACGGCTTTTTGCATTTGTTTGTAAAGATGTTCGTCCAGACCGAGGTATTTTAAATTGTTTAATACATGTTTAGGGACTAGTCCTGTTGTTGACATAACAATTGGTACAGTTCGTGTGTTGTTCATGTTCCACTGAGTCTTTATTTGAAATTCCAAATCTCTATATTTGGTTATTTTCTCAGCCTGCTTGATATTTATATTATTGTTGTTGGGAATTGCTATGTCAATTAAAGTTGTTTTCCAAGAGACTTTATCTACCAAAACTATATCTGGTCTATTGTGAGCAACAGACCGATCGGTCAGTATCGTGCGGTCCCAGTACAGCTTGTAGTTGTTATTTTCTAGAACAGATTCTGGTTTATATTTATAGTATGGTAATCTTACCGACTGTGATCATTCATGTTTCAGTGCTAGTTCCTGGTGAAGTATTTTTGCCACAGCATCGTGTCGTTCTTTGTATTCAGTTGCAGCGAACGCTTGATATGATGATATGCTGGATAGATTCAGATGTTTGGCAACCGTACCTGTATCTATAGTTGTTAATGGAAGGGTCTTTAACGATGTACTTTAGGTAGTTCTTAGTTGGAATTAATTGATCTTGGATTGCCAATATAAACCCTTCCGTTTCAGGGAACATATGACCAGAGATCAACCAGTAGTTCGACGCTGCACTGACGACATAATTTTGGTTGACGTCATTTATATGTCTTCCATGAAGGGGCTTCTCTTTCCATTTCAGCAGTTTCTGATCAGTGGTCTGGTGGTGTAATTGGACGTGTTGTTGTGTCAAGTCGCAGTGGTGTTGAGTCATCAACCTGGCACATGACTCTGTGTAGATCAGAAAATTCTGCGAGTTTCTGGGAATGACTACGCAAAGTAGAAATTTGTTGATCTAATAGTTTCCTTAGATCTGCCAATCCTCTTCCTCCTTCATACCGTGGCAAAGTTGTACGTTCAACAGAGCTCTTTGGATGGTGATCTTGAGCTTTTGTTAGTAAAACTCGAACTTTTCGATGTAATTTTTCAATGTCAGTCTTGCACCAGTTAACTATACCGAAAGAGTAACTGAGCACTGAACATGCATAGTGTTAATAGCCTGAAACAGATTTTTACTGTTTAGTTTGGTTTTCAACAGTCGTCTTACCCTTCTATAAAACTCTGGTGTTAGGTCCTTTTTCATAGTCATATAATCAATACGTTGAGCCTGCTTTATTCCAAGGTATTTATAAGTATGACCTTCCCCCATAGATTCAATTGAGGTGCCATCTCCCATTTCGAAGTGCCCCTGCTGTATTTTGCCTTTAACTATATTAATAATTCGGCGTTTGTCTAGGCCAAATTTCATATGGATGTCACTAGAGAACCCTTTTACTATTTTAAGCATATCATTCAGCTGTTGTTTTGTAGCTGCCATCAACTTTAAGTCGTCCATGTATAACAAATGGTTTATCTTTAATGCTTGTACGTTGTTGTGTTTGAGACTGAATCCAAAATTAGTTGAGTTCAGTTTGTTTGAGAGAGGGTTCATGGCAAGGCAGAACCACAGCGGGCTTAGAGAGTCTCCCTGGAATATACCCCTTCTGATTGGAATAGGGTCAGTTTGTATCGAACAGTTGGCTTCATTCAGTGAGATTTTGGTTTGCCAGGTGGCCCATGGCATGTTCTAAAAAGTTAATAATACGATTATTCACTTTATAGATTTTCAGCAGTTTGCCAATCATGTGGAACTGAATCAAAGGCCTTTTTGTAGTCCACATATGCCATGTAGAGATTTCGTCGTTTGGCGTGGGCTTGATTGCAGACAACGGAATCAATTATCAGTTGTTCTTTGCAACCCATCGAATTTTTTCGCGCATCCCTTGTTGTTGAGTAATTATGTTGTTCAGTTCACAATGTTTGAAAATGCGATGATTAATGCACGATGTTATGAGTTTGTATAAGGTTGGAAGGCAAGTGATTGGTCGGTACTTTGCTGGGTCCTGTGCACATAGGTTGTCGTTTGGTAAGAGGTATGTAGCACCATGCGTAAGGAAACTAGGCATCTTGTGTGGGTGGGCAATTACGTCATTAATAAGGGCTGTTAGTGTTTCGTGGGTTGCGTACAGTTTCTTTATCCAGTAATTGTGCACACCATCTGGTCCTGGTTCTTTTCAGTTATGGAGGTTCTTCATTATGTTGGATGTATCTTCCGTTGTAAATAATTGGTGTTGCATGGCCTCACAGTTCTGAGATGCAGCCTCCTCCTCATTAATCCAGCTGGCTCTGGAGTTATAGGAGATTGTTGTGGAAAGCTGTGTTTTCCAGAATTCCTCGATGTCTGTTTTACTGGGGTAACTAGGGGCTTCATTATTATTGTTGTTGTTAAGTTTTCTATGAAACTCTTTTTCTGATTGTCGGAAGAGAGTGTTGTCTAGTTTCCGTTGGCTACTGGTTTTGTACCTTCTCAATCGACTTGTGTAGACGGAAAGCTTTTGTCGTAGACTGTCCAGACACTGCTGAGATGTGATGTTTTCTCCATCCCACTGGGAGTGTATTCGGTTATTATCCATGATAGTCTTGACAAGCCTTTCTATTCTGTTGTTCCTGACTCCTCGTTGGTACTCGGTACTCGGTACTACTATTATAATTATGAATAACATTTTAATCAGTCAAAGTAGTAACATGCTATATTATTCAAATACCTACACATTACATTATACATTATTGTCTTCCGAATGTTATTTGTGGCATATTCTTGATTATTTTTATGTGTTCTTGGAAATAACACCACAATCTAAATAAAAATCTGTATATTCAAGGAAACACCAAACGTTTCCAGGTCTATTCTGATCTCGTTTTCAATGACTTGAAAATATTAAATGCAAAATGAAAGATTGATATATGACATTTAAGTTGACATAAGACAAATATGTTGTTTCTAGATATACAGCTAGCACAAAAAATTCTAAAGATCATGTATTACAGTTATACAGCTTTCAAGTTGGAAGAACTTGAAAGAGTTGTCTTTGGAATTTATAAGTAGCCTTCCTAGGTATGACTTTGATTTAAGATAGGCATTCGCCAAAAATGTGATCTAAGAATTCTTTAATTTCAGTGATCTCATTAACGTCAGAAGGAAAAACCTAGGAAAAATATATGAACTATCCTGACAAAGGCCATCTAATTTGAACAACCCAGTACCGGGATCGTCATAAGTTTTTACGTATTTGAGTTTCCAATGCAGCGCACTGAAATACACAATTTTAAATTGATTTTAAGAACAATAAAACAACCTCAAATTACCTACCAATGCACTGTCTTGGGAGGACTCGCTCGGATTCGTTTACAGCCAAAAATTGGAGGGGGGGGCTCGCGTAGTACTTTCTAATTATAGATTAAATTATAGTTTTATTTTAGACTTGTCAATGTTACTTGTACTACAGTGGGGAAGGGTTATTATCCCGATGACCCCTCCTTTCGGACCGCCTCTGATTATGGACAGATAAGTCTTCCGTCCATTCAAGAGAAATTACTTATATCCGGCTTCCGGCTCAGAGGACGGATTCTATAAGTCATTAAGGTCGAAACGGAACTGAACGTTATGCTACTATAATGTAAACTCCGTGCAAAAACCCATTGCGAGTCAGAAAACATTGAATAAGTTTGCGGTCTGTCGTAATGTTATATTGGATCTATAGTATATCGAGTTTCTGCGTTGCCCCATTAACAATTGTATTTTGAGTTACAATTGCTCGCGATAAAGAATGATTTTTTTCAAGAAATTAATGAAGAGTTTCTTAATTTTAAATATGTAAGATTTAGACCGTGAAGTAGAGTTACATGAAATATAGTAAGAAAGCTAAGGTCAATAGCAACAAGTACAATTTATATTAGATTATATGGTATTTTTCTGCTAAAGTCGAACGACTAAACCCAATTCAATACTATTTATCCACATTTGTCCAATGTCTTTTTCTGTTTTACGATTACTCGAAAGTATACGGCCGACTATTTAATCGGATGAATACGGTTCAAGTGGACGGCTAGCCTAATGCCGAAAAATCAGGGTCGGTCAAAATCCGACTTTTGGTCGGAAGAGTAAGATAATGTAAAATAAACAGTAGACACTCACCTTCACCAATCCACAATACAGGTCATTCTTACTTGGTTCTTCACAAAATAAGTAAAGTATGAATTTAGTCGAGTTTTTCACATTAACGGAATGAAATTTATTTAATATTTGTTTCTCCTTTTTACTTACCACGAAGACGAAATACATAAAACAGTGATGACTTACTAAGGGTTATATATTACTATTCAACCTTTATGGACTAATTTTATGTGAAAGACATTATCAAAGACCTATAACATTTCCTACATTAATGGTGCAGTAATATCCAGTAGTGCATTATTTTAGTATTGAGCTTTATAATACCCAGTTCAATGGATTTTGTAATGGAGTTCTTGTTTTATTGTTATTCAGAAGCTAATGTTTTTTTGAGAACGCTACATTAAAATAAATTATTGATGAACAAGTTCAAATATCAGATTTTACAGATGACTTGTAAATGGTATAGATTAATATCATTACAATAAAGTTGTCGAAAAAAAGTTACATTAAATGTTGTAATATATATTACAATTCTTCTTACAGGTTGTAAAACATCGGCAATTTGACTCTAAAACGTTGTATCCTTTTTTTATATATGTTAATATAGAATTTTCCCAAATCCTCTAAAATAATATATACGTGATTGAGAAACAATACGGTTTAAACTCTCCAATCCGATCAAGTTATTGTACCAATTAAAAACACATCTTGAAAATAAAATTTTGCTATACTAATCTATTTCTTCTTGAGGAAAACTATCCCAAGTTACCTGCATTTCATGATTCAGAAGCTTCAAAGTCTGTGGGGGGCTGGGGTAAATTTCCCAGCCTTCTACCCATCATATCTCAAACATGTTCTAAGGGCGAAAGATCGAGTATCTAGATTGCCATGGTAACAGATTTACATGGGTCATGAGCAGATTTCTCCACCTGTATACTTTCCTATCAACCCCAGTATATTTTCTGTCTTGTTACCCCCAGTCCGTCACCGTTTATAATAGTCTCCATTACATTAAAGTTTCTCTCATCCTCTAGTTACTTCATATCTTAAAATAGCATATGCTCCCCTACTATTTTTATTCTCCCATAAGAGAATCGGACTTGAAATCAACTAACATTTGGGGGCGGTTACCTGGAACGACCAAATGGTTAAGCGGGGACTCAAATAAGTAAATACATGATATTGAAATTATATGACGCGATGACAGCTCTCGCCTTCCCACAGCATGGACCTCCGTAATTGCCAGATTAAACAAAGCAGACACGCCCACCAACACCCAACCAATCACAACACAGCTTCATCACGTGACATCCCCTTCTAACCCAGGGCTAACTATAAATAAAAGAAGCAAAGCAGACTCAAATTCGGTTCAGTTACCTAGTGACTCTAGGGGAGTAGGCCCCGAGTTCGATCTAGACTCTGAAACTCTTTTTCACTTTTGTCTCTTGATAGTGGCTCCAAAGCAGGAGTCGAAACGTCGAGTATATAATAAATTCAGACGCGGTTCTCACCCGGAACCTCGCCTTGTTCATAGTAATGACCGCGGGAGCCTCTCAGTATATATATATATATATATATATATATATATATATATTTGTTTTTAAGTTTTCGCGGGCACTAAATGTTTCAGGTGGTTTCCGGGAATTCATCCGCGTAGTTGATAACTGATCCTTGCCGGGATCGATGGTAAAATGACGACGTTTCGGCAGAGTCACATCTGCCCTCTTCAGGTCGGTTCGCATAATTCTCGTAGCCTTCTGCTTTCGCTTCTAGTTACTCGAATACTAAGATTTTCAGAAGCGCTCGCGCTGTTATATAGTCGCGGCTCGGCGCCGATTGGTTGGCACCGTGAACGGCTGCGTGTGATTAGCCCTGAGCGCTCAGTGGGCACGCCTCCCGCCTGCTGATTTATTATTTCCGGTTGAGTTGTTATTGGACGGGTCCGGGCCGGTACGGTGTTTAATAGAATTTTCCAACAATTCAATAAGTTCTGAATTTCATTGCGTGCGTTTAGACTGTGAGGCCTCTTCGCTAGTTCAATTGCCTCTCTTACGAGTCTTGATTTCGATATTCTGGTGTTCTCAAAGTCTATTCGGTGTGACATCGTGGCGGCGTGTTCCGCAATGGATGTTGTTTTTTCCTGCTTTCTTACAGCGTTCTGGTGTTCATCACGTCTAGCTTGAATTCTTCTATTAGTTTGCCCCACATAGGTTTTATGACAGTGTGCACATGGAATCTCGTACACTCCCTGTTGTTCTAAAGGGATCCTCGTCTTCGGAGTCCTCAGCACCGTGCTTATTTTTCTGTCTGTATTGAAAATAGTATCGATATTGTGTCTCCGTTGAATTCTTGCAATACTCTCCGTGGTCCCTTGATATACGGTATATAAGCCTTGGTTGTTGGTGTCTCATGCTCCTCGTCTGTTTGTATCGGTTTTGACTTTAGGGCTCTTTGTATATTTCGGTCTATAAATCCGTTTTGTCTCAGAGCTGTTTTTAAACTGTCCATTTCCTGTTTGATGTTATCCTGGTCAGCTAGTCTTTGTGATCTGGTTACTAAAGTCTTGAGGACGGCTTGTAGTTGGGCTGGGTGGTGATGAGAATTAGCATGAAGGTATCTGTTGGTTTGAGTTGCTTTCCTATATACTGTATGGCCAAGGGTTCCATCTTCCTTCCTATTTATGTGAACGTCAAGGAACGGCAGTTGATTGTTGGCTTCAACCTCCATGGTAAATTTTATTTTATGATGGATGCCATTAAGGTGGTCTAAAAAAGTATTGAGGTGTTCCCTTCCATGAAGCCAAATCACAAATGTATCATCCACATATCGCAACCATAAACTGGGTTTAAGAGTTGTTGTTCTTAATGCCAACTCCTCAAAGTTCGCCATAAAAATGTTTGCTATAACTGGTGAGAGTGGCGATCCCATTGGAGCTCCTTCCACTTGTTTGTATCGTTGGTTCTCGTAAACAAAATAGGTGTTCATCAGACAGTGCCTTGTTAAGTCTACAAGGTGTTGAGGTGGTTTGTATTTTTCTATTATTATATCCAAGGCTTCGTCGATAGAGATGTTGGTGAAAAGGGACACTACGTCAAAACTTACAAGAAGACACTCTGATTGTAAGACCGTTTCTCTAAGTATTTCGATGAATTGTGTCGAATTTTTCACATATGAGTCTGCCTCCTCTGCAAACGGTTGAAGTTGTTGGGCTAGGTATTTGGCTAGGTGTTGTGTTGGAGATTCAATTGAGCTTACTATTGGCCTCAAAGGTGGACCTTCTTTATGTACTTTTGGCAACCCATAGAATTTCGGACATCGCCATGAGTTTTCACGCGGAATGAGATGCAGTTGGAGATTTTTGTCGATCCTACTTGCTTGGATTTTGGCCTTGGTTGTTTTCTCCAAATAAGTTGTTGGGTCAGTAGTAATTTGTTTATATGCCGGATCTTGTAGCAATGTTTGAATTTTGTTTGAATAATCCGCTGTATCTAAAATTACAGTCGCATTTCCTTTATCAGCAGGTAGAATGACAATGTCCTTGTTGAGGCGAAGTTGTTTCAAGGCCTCATTTTCTTCTATAGATATATAGATATTTCAGGTGGTTTCCGGGAATTCATCCGCGTACCATATAACAGCGCGAGCGCTTCTGAAAATCTTAGCATTCGAGTAACTAGAAGCGAAAGCAGAAGGCTACGAGAATTTTGCGAACCGACCTGAAGAGGGCAGATGTGACTCTACCGAAACGTTTTACCATCGATCCCGGCAGGGATCCGTTATCAACTACGCGGATGAATTCCCGGAAACACCCTGAAACATTTAGTGCCCGCGAAAACCCCTTAAAACAAATATAGTGAATCTCTACGGGGAGAATACTTTTCGTTTGTGTAAAACATTTGAAAAATTATGCGCGAAAAGAAGCAAACTTTTGTTCGCTCTACATTTTTTACAACGATGCCGCGGTGAAGGAGTTATTCCGAAAAACATGACGGTAAAGTTCTGGGAGGACAACAGAAAAACACAGAATATCTTATGGAAAGCTAGTTGTGCCCTACTTAGGGAAGCCATACGTGATGTCAGAAGAGATTTGGATGTTCTTAATACTAAACTCCTAAATATCCACTTACAGGTAAGCAATACACTCCACCCAATAATATGGGATAAATTCGACGAGATTTGTGAATTGAGGGCCGAAACGAATGCAAAGTTGACAACAATGCAACAACAGACAAAATTTAACAAATTGAAGCTCCAACAGAAGCCCAAAAACGAATTTTTCTCGGAAAACAACGGTCACAGTCTAACCTCACGGCAATTGGAAACGAATAAAACCGTTTATAACTTATCTTCGGTCCAATTGAACTCTTCCTCGATTGGCGTGTTGGCTAAGGGATTCAATTACGCTATTGCTCCCTCTCACATACCAACAGAGAGCATAATATGTGGGGTGGAAACTGCAGTTTCAAAATTAGATGCGAACACCGCTGAAATAATTTGACAAGATGTGTCACATGTTCTAAGAAAGTCTAAACCACCCAAAAGCAACCTATCTATAGAAGAAAATGAGGCCTTGAAACAACTTCGCCTCAACAAGGACATTGTCATTCTACCTGTTGATAAAAGAAATGCTACTGTAATTTTAGATACAGCGGATTATTCAAACAAAATTCAAACATTGCTAGAAGATCCGGCATATAAACAAATTACTACTGACCCAACAACTTATTTCGAGAAAACAACCAAGGCCAAAATCCAAGCAAGTAGGATCGACAAAAATCTCCAACTGCAACTCATTCCGCGTGAAAAGTCATGGAGATATCCGAAATTCTATGGGTTGCCAAAAGTACATAAAAAAGGTGCACCTTTGAGGCCAATAGTAAGCTCAATTTTGCAGAGGAGGCAGACTCATATGTGAAAAATTCGACACATTTCATCGAAATACTTAGAAAAACGGTCTTACAACCAGAGTGTCTTCTTGTAAGTTTTGAGTAGTTTCCCTTTTCACCAACATTCCTATCGACGAAGCCTTGGATATCATAATAGAAAAATACAAACCACCTCAACCCATTGTAGATTTAACAAGGCACTGTCTGATGAACACCTATTTTGTTTACGAGAAGCAACGATACAAACAAGTGGGAGGAGCTCCAATTGGATCGCCACTCTCACCAGTTATAGCGAACCTTTTTATGGAGAACTTTGAGGAGTTGGCACTAAGAACAACAACTCTTAAACCCAGTTTATGGTTCCGATATGTGGATGATACATTTGTGATTTGGCCTCATGGTAGGGAACACCTCAATACTTGTTTAGACCACCTTAATGGCATCCATCACAAAATAAAATTTACCATGGAGGTTGAAGACCTGCTGTTCCTTGACGTTCTCATAAATAGGAAGGATGATGGAAGCCTTGACCATACAGTATATAGGAAAGCAACTTACACCAACAGATACCTTCATGCTAATTATTATCACCACCCAGCCCAACTACAAGCCGTCGTCAAGACTTTAGTAACCAGATCACAAAAACTACCTAACCAGGATAACATCAAACAGGAAATGGACAGTTTAAAAACAGCTCTGAGACAAAACGGATTTATAGACCGAAATATACAAAGAGCCCTAAAGTCGAAACCGAGACAAACAGACGAGGAGCATGAAACACCAATAACAAAGGCTTATTTACCGTATGTCAAGGGGACCACGGACAATATTGCAAGAATTCTACGGAGACACAATATCGATACTATTTTCAATACAGACAGAAAAATAAGCACGGTGTTGAGGACTCCGAAGACGAGGATCCCTTTAGAACAACCGGGGGTGTACGAGATTCCATGTGCAGACTGTCAGAAAACCTATGTGGGGCAAACTAATAGAAGCTAGACGTGATGAACACCAGAACGCTGTAAGAAAGCAGGAAAAAACAACATCCATTGCGGAACACGCCGCCACGATGTCACACCGAATAGACTTTCAGAACACCAGAGTACTGGCAAATAAAGAACACCCGAAATCAAGACTCGTAAGAGAGGCAATTGAACTAGCGAAGAGGCCTCACAGTCTAAACGCACGCAATGAAATTCAGAACTTATCGAATTGTTGGAAAATTCTATTAAACACGGTACCGGCCCGGACCCGTCCAATAACAACTCAACCGGAAATAATAAATCAGCAGGCGGGAGGCGTGCCCACTGAGAGCCCAGGGCCAATCACACTCAGCCGTTCACGGTGCCAACCAATAGGCGCCGAGCCGCGACTATATAACAGCGCAAGCGCTTCTGAAAATCTTAGTATTCGGGTAATTAAAAGCGAAAGCAGAAGGCTACGAGAATTATGCGAACCGACCTGAAGAGGGCAGATGTGACTCTGCCGAAACGTCGTCATCTTACCAGCGATCCCGGCAGGGATCAGTTATCAACTACGCGGATGAATTCCCGGAAACCACCTGAAACATATATATATATATATACTCGAATAGTAAATGGTATTCGAGTAACTAGAAGCGAAAGCAGAAGGCTACGAGAATTATGCGAACCGACCTGAAGAGGCAGATGTGACTCTGCCGAAACCTCGTCATTTTACCATCGATCCCGGCAGGGATCAGTTATCAACTACGCGGATGAATTCCCGGAAACCACCTAAAACAGTTAATGTCCGCGAAAACTTAAAAACAAATATATATATATATATATATATATATATATATATATATATATATATCGTAGTGATTGGTGTATTACATTATGCGTTTGAATAAATTTAATTTTTTGATATTTTAATTAACTCAATAATTTCTTTATATTTCGGTATTGTATTCATTTTTCCTGGAAGGTTCATGTGAGCTCGTATATTTCTAATTGCTTCAATATTTTAGTTTCGGAGATAGATCGATAGGTTCGATTTTTGTATATTTTTAAACAAATTATTTTAAAAATACGAAAAAAATATATTTGTATTACTTATAATCGAATTGAAGTATTACATGATGCATTTGAAGAAAATTTAAATGATGAACAGTTTGAAGCTTATACATACATATGTTGTTTTGGTTGTGTAAGAAATCTCTTAAACTGAGCGGAATTTAGTCCAGCGGGTTTAAGTCCACAGTGATAAGTAAGCGATCGCAATACCTTAACATTCTTTTGTAATTTTATTTTTTATTACCCGATTACGGCAAAACAACGAAAGGGTTTAATGATTTTAACACTCTATGTATGTATGTATGCGTAGATGTTCCGCTCTAGCGTCCCTCCTAGTGAACCGATTTTAACGAGTGACACGTCAATCGAATTGTCTTTATTGTACGATTGTCATAGGACATATATTTTTATTTCAAATTAATTGTAGCTCTTGGAAATTAAAAAAGAATCAAAATGTTTTTATTATAATTTTGTTCATTGAGATCCGTGTTCGTTGGTAGATGACAGATGCAGATATTCAATTATAATAACAGTTTAATAATTTTTAATTATTTTATGTAGTTATAATCTTTCAATTATGTGGAAATAAAAAAAGCAGTTAAATAATACGTCTTTAATGCAATGCTTTAAGGTTACATCTATCGGGTAGTAGCTGTAATATTTACATTGACTTATACTGTTTTATTATAGTTTAGCTATAACTTGTAACATGGCGCACATAGGCGAATTTTGTTAAATTTTTGATTCGTTTGGCTTAAACTTTTTATAAGCTGAAATACTTGAAATAAAAAACATTAGTAGTATAAACTAAAGCTTTATTTCACTCCGATATACACTTTTGTAATATTATTGACTATTGTTAATTCTCACTTATCCACATTTAATAAATATTTTAAGTCTTTTGGCTATTCATTTATTTTAGAATCTTTCTTGTAATATTTTCTCGAAATGTCTGTAATATAAGGATCCGATTATAAGTACTGGAAGGTTATTAAACACATCTTCGATGTTTTGAATTCTACTAAATTTTCTGTATACATTTTTCTGTCTTTATTCCTACACTCGTGAGCTTCTTCTAAGAGTAATTCCAGAGGCACTATACAATTTTTATTTTTATTATTTCATTGCCATGGAATAGAATTTTGTGTACTGTTGTTGGGAAGGGGAACCATGATTAAAGTTGAATAAACAACACAGTTGGCTTCCAACAAAAAAAAACTTATTTGGGTTAATTGGAAAGGAACCTTGTAAGAGCCAAAAAGATTATAAAAAATCGATACACTATATTTTTGTTATTTTGTTGTTATTTTAGCTGACTCTTCGTGGAAATGAAAAATTTTTCTTGTTGTATTTCCGTCATTGCTACTTCCAAATCCAGGCTAGGCTTTTCGACTATGAGACCAATGTTTATTTCTGAATTTTTCTTTCTATACGTTTTCTTCAAACATTTATTTTATTTTTATTTTCTGCACCTCGAACTTGCCACTCACATATAGTTAGTCTATATTTTACACTACTCAAACATTCAAAAAACGGATCCAGGCATGTAGTGGTGATACTCCAAGATTTAAGAATTCCCGGTTAACAATATTTGTAGACAAACTGAAAATTACATTATTGATGTCTTTTGACGTTAAACGACACAGGTAACACCGTTGGTTAAATTTCGGGTCGGTTATAGCATTTAGAGTGTTTGTTTCCGTCAGTCATACAAAAAATTAATTTATGTCTTAAATTAATTTTACTTTATGGAGATGATTTTCGATTTTTCATTTTAGTTATATCTGATTTTCAAAACTAACTAATGCGTTTTTTAACAGTATTAACTATTGTAAATAACTATATACTGAAAAGTTGTCTATAAAAAATTAGATAATGTATAGTTACATTCATCTCTATTCATCACACAATTATCTTGTGGTGTTTGTGACCTATATATTAATAATCAATATTATATTAAATTATTGTATCAATTGTTTGAACAATTCCATTTGTAGTCCGTTTTTTTTAAACTAAGTTTTTTTACAATAGAGTGTATTGGCTGACTAGAATTACACTTATACAGGTGGATTTAACAAATCTTTAAAAATTGTTACATTGGGTGGTCTATAAGGAGTGGTATATAGCGGATGGTTAAAATATAAGCTGGAGAAGATTTACAGTTATAAAGTGTGGTTCACAAAAAGTTTTATTGGGTGGTATATATATACTTGCCTATACAAGGTGGTTGAAATAAGTAGAATTATAGTTATACAGATAGGTTGAACTTGAATATATAGGATGGTTGAAATAAAGGGTAGACAATAATTTAAGTTATATAGGGTGGTTTAAAATGGGCTGGAGCAAAATTATAGTTATACAGGGTGATTGAAACAATATTAGAAATAGTCAATAAGGTGGAGAAGAATTATACTTGTACAGGGTGGTCTAAGAACATTAGGGTGCTTGCAATATCTGTTAAATTGTAGTTATACAGGGTGGTTTAGAAAATTATAGACAAGTAAGATATATTCGGTGATAAATACACAGCAGAATATACAGGGTGAATTGTAGCTATACTTATACAAGAAGGTCCAAATAATAAAAAACATGTTGAAAACAAAGTTGACAAAGCTGACAAAAAGAAAAAAAAAAGAAGAAAATAAAATGTGCTTTACTATAATATAAAACATACTATTTTTCAGCAGATCTGAAAAATAAAGGCAAAAATCAATAAATGCTAACGTAAATATCATTCGAATAAAACTTATTTTATGGTATCTATTAAATTATTTTTTTGTCGTTTTGTGATTTTGCATGTTTATATGATTATTGCCGATTAATTTCTGCTTTACCTATACAATTTAAATAACTACTGACTGAAATAAATTGCTGACAAAGAAAATAATTCATGGCTGAGGAAACGGTTTCTTACTGGATTTTTTGAACATTACGATTGTATTTGGTACGATTTAATTCATGAGATTTTCTGAATAATTTATTTGTTTTCAAATTTCGCATATAAAGAAGTTACATATAGATATAGTGAAGTATTTAAATAATTGTTGTAGTGAATTGAATAAAAAGTCCTTGTTAACAGTCTTCCAGCAAAATGAGAATTTTAAATTTTTGGCTCCAATTACCCACGACACAACTACGCTTAAGAACTTGTACTCCGTTCGAATGTAATAAATAACCCACACCGTGTGATGGTGGTTCAAAAAATGTTAAATAAATCATGAGTGTAAAAAGTAAAACCCGACTACTGAAAACAAAACAAAACACCACAAAACAGAAAAAACACACCTACGTTGTGGACACTAAAAAGAAAGAAACCAGTAATTGTTAGCTTTTAACATGAATTATAATGTATTTATGTGCATATCACTTCTAGACGACAACCTGTAATTATAATCGTGCAACATACGAATACTAAAGATTAAGTAGGTATCTATATAAATGCTAGACAGTTCACTAATTATAGCATATAAACTGTAATATCCATCTTTTGTATGTCTTAGTTTCCTAAGTAACAGCCACCTAGTGCTATGTCAGTTGAACTTTTACATTCACTCCAATATATATGTAACGACGAATAACTACTTTAATTTACTTGTACGACGTAGGAGTGCGCAGAAGATTGAAATGATCTCAAATTCAACTGAGTTTGATTTTCTTTAATTGTCCCCACAATGCTAGTATTATAAGATATATTATATGTCCAACGTTTTCTAATGAGTAATATTTCCATCACCAGCAGCATCCCAGAAAAATAAAACAATAATCTTCTGGGCACTCCTGCCGTCCGCCTCGTTGTGAAGTATAAGTAGTTAGTATTGTTACATATATATTCGAATGAATGTAATAGTTTAGCTGACTTAGCACTAGGCGCATGTTACTTAGGAAAATATGTTATATACAACAGATGGAAATTACAGTTTATATGCTATAATTAGAGAACTGTCTAGAACTCATTGTAAGGGGTCATCTAGAAGTGATATGTACAAAAAGACATTATAATTCATGTTAAAAGCTAACAATCACTTGTACCTTTCTTATTAGTGCTCACAACGTAGGTGTGTTTTTTCTGTTTTAAAGCGTTTTTGTTTGTTTTCAGTAATCGGATTTTAGTTTATTAACTCATGTTTCATGTAGTTATTATTCTGCCTCTTTGCGTATCAACCAATCCAAGAGTTACAAATTAAGTACTTAACTGTAATTTGTAGTGCTGACAAGCATTGTCCAAAACTATTACTGAATTGATAGCTCATTTATTTAAAATATTTCTCGAAAACAGATTGTTAAATTTTTGTCCATTTTTTTAGTCTTGCTGAGTGACAATATTTGTTTGGTAGGCTTGTTGTTGGGAGTAAGTATTGCTTGGAGCAGCTTCCATTGTTGTTCAGTTTCTATTAGTTGAATTGCAAGAACAACTATTTCTAGTTTTTGAATAATGGGTAGTACCAAACATGTTGGTTTGCATTTAGGGAATGTTTTATTTTTTAACAATTAATTTAATTGTTTTCTAGATTTTCTTAACGCTACCATCTTCCGACTGTATATCATAAGAATCTTTCTTATTCAGAAGTCAGTACTACTGATCCTTATTGTAACCGTTTGTTTATAAATAAAATATTATTCTGTCTCACAATTTTGAATAAGCTAACTAAAATTTAGAACTTTAGACAATAGTACTTAAGTTTAACATTCTTATTAATTTTTGCAATTAGTCTAAAATCCCTTAACTGTTATGAAATTATAACTAAAAACATCTGTAACATAATTAAGATGCATATTTTGATACAAAGTAAAATTAAACCGGAGTCCATTCTGCTACATTTCCCGCATTTAAATATCCCAGAAAAAAAAAACAGAAAGTTAGGCGAATGCCAGGAATTTCAATTGCTGTACATTTAGCCCAATTCTCTTCAGACGGAATAAACTTCATTTGACATTTTTGTAATTAGAGAGTGCTCTGATGGAAGTTGTCTCGTATTCTTAGAGGCAACAGGACGAATTAATTCCACATTATTTGATATCTCCCCTTTGTACCAAGTCATCTCAACTTTTGAGAGAACGACTAGCAATTAGACAATTTGTACTCATTTAAGACACGATACCGTGCTCTCTTCATAGACTGTATATTTACCTCTCTATGGGTACTTTTTCAAATGTTTCTTAATTTATCTCAGAGGCACGAAAGTTTCTTATTTTTTATTTGACATATCAAGAATTTTCATTTTTATGTATCTACATACCAAGTATTTAGAAAACCTTAATGTTCCGTTCGGAACTATTTAAACATTTCCCGCTGTCTTAAAAAAACAAGGTTTCGAAATAAAATTTACAGGCTGTCGTGTTTTGCAAAAAATTTAACAAATGGAGTATGAAATTAATAGCGTTCTTTCTGAGTTCTGACAAATGTCAAAGAGAGAATTGGAGTTTTTATTAGAAAACCAAATTTGGTGCAGGTTTTCTGTATTAATTGGATATTATATTAGTTTATTATTTCTTATTGATATTCTATAAAAGATGAAACTTATAATGTATTTTACCTGGTCTCTGTTTCTTACACAGTGAATTGTATGGGTATTTCAAGATCAAGGTAGTGTCTGGTGTCGGTATCGGTATTAGTTGTAACGGAAATTCCTCATGACACTTTTAGGAAATTAATGAAACAATTATTAGCATAACATCATCATAAACCATTCTAGGTAACCTCATTAAATTCAGCATGTCTACAAATATTATCACGTACACCAAATAGTTGAATTAGCAAAACAATCGACTGGTGGCACATTTTCGATAATTGATGTAAATCGCGAACCATCAGTCGAGTTCAAAATGTAGCTATAATCAGTCGAGTTCAAAATGTAGCCTAGTAATGATTAGATGTAGTTAGTATAGTATAACCAAGTAACCAGTAGAAATAAACATGTAGTCTTTACAACTAGTATTATTGGTCGAAGGCCGCTGCAACATTATAATATCACATGGCGAACCTGAACCATAAATAAGGACCAATCTTCACATGGCGATCCTGCCCTCGAACATAATCTTCTGACAGAATAATTCAGCCGATCGAAAACTACATGATTTTCAATAATGGGTACCACACAGTCAAAAAGACAAACTCAAGAAACGTCCGACAATGGGGAAGTCAATTCCAATGTCTATATAAATGATGATAATTTCCCGCTAGACGTAAGAGTATTGTTATACGTAATAGCTGCAGTAGCCCTGGTAATGCTGCTAATAAAATTTAAAAATATGCACAGGAGAAAAATAAAAAGGGACATATCAAGAAGTATGGCTATTCTAGATAGGCAAGCCCAACAGCCCTAAAAGTTGTAAGGAACAGAACATTATAACATATTATAAATGTAACTCATATAAAAATATTTAATTGATTGTGACCCTAGTAATGAACTATTTTATATTTTACATCATTTGTGTATCTATGATTATTATGTCTTAATTTAAGAATTTTAGGAGATTTATTTTAGCATATACATAAGAAATGTCGAACGCTTATAATACATTGTAAAGGAAATTATGAACGTGCTTAGTAAGTACATTATATCATAAACGAACTTAATCTCTAAAGATGTTAATAACCTGTCATATAACTAGGTCATTAAATGTTCTATTTACCATATTTTTTTTGACCCATAATCATCATTGGCCTTGTAAGGTATTTGAAAACATTTTTCTTCTAAACTTAAATAATGAAAAGTACCTGGGTCGCCAAACGTCGCGCGTCGCTTTGGAATTGGAAATTTCACCAAGCTAGCTATAAGTAAACGTATTTGTCCCAAGCACCCTCCCACTCACCTAACAGAAAACAATTAATTGCTATGTTGCTATGAAATGTTCATTATAATTTTGGTAATAAGTCTGTAAATGTACAAAGTACCCTAACATGATTTCATAAATAAAAAAATTGATACACAAACAGAGATAAAGCTGCAGATAAACTTTTCATTTGGTTTCAAATTCAAACTATTTTCTACAATACCTAACACCACAAAACACTAGTCGCATGAAGTATATATTCTAAGCTCTGTTATTAATGTGCAATTTAAAACTAGGGAAAATAAAATATTATTAAGAAATATTATTGAGAAATGTTAATGTAAAATGTGTACGTTAGAATATGAACTTGGTAAGCATACAAATGTAATGGCAATATTGTAACTGGTAACCACAGCTGGTAAAGCTGCCTTTTTGCATTGTTTTGACTTCTGACGTACTTGAATTTAAAATGTCACAATTAGACTATTTATTAAAAAGAAAAGACATTTTGTGCTGTTATTGTATATTAATTGGATGTTATATTGTTTCTTACAACAATTTATTGATTTTTAGGGTTCCCTATATACAATATACGGATACCCTTATAATATCACTCAGGATTTCCGCCTCTGTTACATCACAGCAATTTTCTCCTCAACTACTGGACGGAAAAGGTTGAAATTTGGTATGAAGGTATAGTTTAGTGACCCGATCAGGAGTACATATCGCAAAAGAAGAAATTTTGATTATAGGGGTACTTCTGGGGGGAAAAACTAAAAAAATCGACCGTTCCTCCCCCTGATCTCCGAAACTACTGAACCTAAAATTTTGAAAAAAATAGGAAATATAGAACATTGCCAGAACTTTACAGGAAAAATAAGGAGAAACCGTTAATATACATTTGGGGGGGCAAATTATAGAATTAAATGAAAATTTAAAAATTACCAATTTTTAAAACGCATCATATAATACATCAAATGAAAGGTCTCATTCTGAGGTACACGAATATATTTGTTTCATATTTAAAAAAAATTAATTTAAAAGATATTAACGAAAATATACCAAAATTTACCCATTCCCCCCTTTATCTCCGAAACTATAAAACGTATAGTTTTGAAAAAAAAATAGATGTATAGAGTCTGACCTGAAGTTTACTGGAAAAATAAGGAGAAATCTCTTCTTCTAATTTTGGGGGGCAAATTACAGAATTGAATGGAAAATATAAAATTAAAATTGTTTTTAACGCATCATGTTATATATCAAATGAAAGGGCTCATTATGAGGAAAACAAATATATTTTTTTCATATTTTTAAATTAAATCAATTAAAAGATATTAACAAAAATATTAAAAAAATTACCTATCCCCCCCCTTATCTCCAAAACCATAAGCTGTAAAATTTTGAAAAAAAATATGGATATAGCGCCTCACTTGAACTTTACTGGGAAAATAAGGAGAAACCCCTAATATTCATTTTGGGGGGGCAAATTATAGAATTAAATGGAAACTAAAAAATTAAACCTGTTTCTAACGTATCATGTAATATATCAAATCACAGGGCTAATTATGACTAATACAAATATATTTTTTTAAATTGTATTAAAAAAAATATTAAAAAATTACCCATTTCCCCTGTATTCTTCAAACTATAGGACCTATTTTTTTATTTACAGGAAAAATACGAAGAAATTTTTAAAATTAATAATGGGGGCCAAATTATAGAAATAAACGGAAAATAAAAAATATTTTTTTAACATGTCATGCAATATATCAAATGAAGGGGCTCGTTATGAGGAATATTATTCATATTTTTCAAAATTAATTGTTTACAAGATATTAACATAAAATTCTCATTTTTCGCTTTATTTCCGAAACCATACTACCTAAAATTTTGAAAATAATTAGGGGTACTGGGGCTCACTTGAAATTTATAAGAAAAAATATTAGAAAACCTCCATGGTAATTTTAGGGAGAAATTATACAATTAAATGAAAAATAAAAACTCAATTTTTAAACGAATCATGTAATATATCAAATAAAAGGCTCATTATGTGAATTACAAATATATCATATTTTTAAATCATTTGTTTAAAATATATTAAACATCGACTTAATTCCCATTTTAGAAACTATACTATTTAAATTTTGAAAAATATATTTTATTTGTATTTTTAAATAATTTGAATAACAGATTTAATAATTTATAATTTAAAACTTGACCTATTTTGCCCTTTATCTTCCAATCTATAGAGCCTCAAAATTCAGACAGTAGATTATAAAAGGCTTCCCTGAAAGTATATTAGTAAAATAAAACTCTAATGTTAATTTTTGGGGGCCAAATTAGAAAACTAAATACAGCGAATCTTGAAGGTGGTACATAACCCTTAGTATGCAAGTCCAACTCGCACTTGACCAAATTATTCATAAACGAAGGTCTCTTAAATGTAACCTTGTCCGTGTTTCTTTCACGGTCAAAGAATTATCGAAACGAATTCTTAGAACAAAGTCTAATTTTTGCATTTCATTACGATACTGATATATTTTTGTATGTGTAAGTGTGAGTCTCCATTAACAGGCTTTTGTGCTTCAAAAATTCAGTATCTTAAGTTCTCCAGTTCCTCAGCTCTTCAAATTCCTCTTGTACCTTTCAGTAAGATGTAGAATAAAAGCTTATTTAAGTAGTTGAAATGTTCTATAGTCGCCAACCGTTATTTTTTATTTGTTGTTTTATGACCTGTGGATACTATTAACTTTTTCTTGTTTCTGTTGAGCATTAGTACTTTTTATTCAGGTGATGTTAGATCGAACCGTTCTATATTGTTCCAGGTCGTTCACTGCTGTTATCGCCAGGCCGTAAAGTATGAATAGTGCAATAATTCGTGAAAAAATAACAATCTAAAAACGGCAAAGAAACACAGTATTAGTCCAGTCACCAGAGATTTCTAAGTGACAATATTAAACCCTAACAATTAATAAGTTGTGCCGAATTGCCTTCTACACCTTAAGATACATGAGAGAAATTCAGCAGTATTAGGGCTAATAACTATTCACTTACTGTCTTCGAGGTGTCATTCCTTTGTACGCAAGACAATATATATTATATATCAATATAATACATATTGTTTCTGGTTAGGGAACCTTCATCAGTTGCGCTTCCCACAATTGAATGTCCTCTCGAACACTGCTTTATGCATTTGATGCATTTCGAAAATCCTAGATGTCGGTCTTACATCTCGCGTCTTCAAGTTATTGAATTGAATTGAAAATTTATCAAAGATGTTAAATTTATGAAAATTTCTGCTCCTCATTAAAAACAGATGAATGAAAAACTTCTAAATGACCTGTATGAAAGGTTTTTAATAGTACAAAGTTTATTTATTGCCAAAAATTAATCGTATTACAAACATTAATACAACTTACTGTTGAAATAAATTTATTATTACAGTGTGTCACCTCACTGTTAATTTGGTTTTAGCAGCGTGCTTCTGGAATAATAAAATATGTAACAGCGATGCATTATCAAATCTTTCAATATTATCAACGTGAACTGAATTGTGTCCAAAGTTATCACGAATAAATCGCTTTATCTCAGATATTGCGCAATAAATTCTGCAGATTACTCTATAGTTCACAATTCCATAAATAACTCAACATTTGACACTATATTTCAGTATAAATGATAAATTTCCAGTTTCAGTCTGTCATATGAATTTAAATTTGATGGTGAATAAAACGCGTTTCCTCATGAAGGAACTACAACCATATTGTATATGTTGTGAGCTCAATATGATTATTTCAAAGACAGAAAGGCATGAGTGATAAGTTGAATAATTGTTTTAACTCACCGTACTCCATTTTTTTCGAAAATTAAACAATTTGTGTACATACTAGGAGCATATTCTAATTCGTGTCTGATGAATTTCCGATCAGGTTTTTTATTAGTAATTATAATCCAACATATTAAAATCACATCTCATGAATAATGATATGTTTTTTATTACACTCTTCGTGGTGTCATTCTTTTGTTCGCAGACAAAATATATAATATATATTGTTACTGGTTAGGGAACCTTCATCAGTTGCGCTTCCACAATTGAATGTCCTCTCGAAAACTTCTTTATGTATTTGATGTCGGTCTTTATATCTCGCGTCTTCATTTTTTTTATTATTTCAATAAAAAGTTATTATATTATAACTTATTTATAACACACAACAGGCCCTGATGCCCTAGGGCGAGAATTGTAACAATTACAATATACAATTATAAAATATACATGGATTCCTTAACTACACGCATCCATTCTTTTCTATTGGCAGCCATAGCTTTCCATTGCTCTATGCCCATTCTCCTTAGATATTCTGTTACATTGTCCAGCCATCTTCTCCGAGGTCGTCCTTTTCTTTTCACTCTTACCGGTGTTCTGTTCTCGTCATTCTCTCTACGTGCCCTAGCCATCTGAGTATCTGAGCTCTTACAAAAGTAGACGTTTTGGGTCCACCATATATCCTCTCGTCCACCCACTTTCCGTTCTTATGCCTTCGTCAATTTTCCTTAACATATTCCTTTCCCATCGTTCGATCCTCCCTTCGTCTGATTTGTTAAGAACTCATGCTTTGCTTCCATCCGAATTACTGTTCTATATATACTCTTTCTTTGGTTTATTCAGAAGACAAAATTGGGTTTCATCAAACCCTCAGCATTCCATAGTTCCAGCTTCTTTTTGCTATCGTTGCTCCGCATCTCTCATTTTCTTCGACTTTGACCCCATATGTACTTATCCTCACCCTCTTAAATCTAAGTTTGTCCATCTCCTATTTCTACCCTTAATGCTGACTCAGTATTAGTCTCCATCGCTCCCATTACCATATATCGTCGCTAATACTGCAATATGAGGTATGTTACGAAAATGGTAATTTCCAGTGTTTGTATTCATGGTATCCAAAATACACTTCTCTATGTCCCTGCAAAACGTTGCATGTGAAAACTTAAGAGAAGTGCAAATTTATTGTTCTACAAATATGTCGTAAGTTTTTTTTTAACGTAAATGGATACTTCAATATGGCGTATGTCATAATCAATGGACTTCGTATGTAACAATGCGGCATTATTGAATATTTCGAGAAGGCGTATGTCATTTTTCGACCGTTACCTTATTCAATTAGTAAGTAAGCAGCCACATTGGGAAGTGCATTAAATGATAAAAAGAAGTCGTAGGTATAATTGTTTTTGTGAATTGATAATGCAAGTTTGTAATTCTATTTTTAAAATTAATAGTAGAAAAAATGCCACAGTTATTAATTTTCTACAGACGTTTCGCCAAGGTCTCACTTGGCATATATATATATATATATATATATATATATATATATATATATATATATATGTTATATAAGTTTATAACATGAACTTTGGGTGAACTTATGTAGCAACTGTATTTCATCGTTCCCAGCTGACTCAGCGAACACGTGCAGTGTCAGATTACAGCCACGCCGAGCATCCGTGGGAATCGCCGTGTCGACAGTGCCGATTCAGCATTCATTAGGTTATATATTGTAAAATCTCTCTTGTTTGTTATTCATTATTACTCAGTCTGTTGTTAGTTATTATTGTCATTATTTCAATTTTGTATTTTGTATTTTAAAAAGTTATAATTTTGTTAAAGTTAATAAAAATCTTTTTTAAAAAGTTTAATTTGAGAAGTGTGATATAACAAATTGGCGCAGTCAGTAGGATCCGTCAACGTTACTAGAACACGAGCTTACTTCTAACTGGTAGCGGCGGATTCCTATCCCTCAACGGAGCAAAGAACCTGGAAGAAGTCCCAACTGCGATAACAAGGAGAACACGGATCTTCCAATGTTCCTGTTGATGTGAGTAGTAGTGAATCGTCTAGCGTTTAAGATTTTAATAATTGATTTTAATATTTGATTGATTTGATATTTTGATTATTTAATATTTTTTAATTCAGTGAATTGAATCACTGATTTATTATTTGATTACATTAATATTTTATGATTTAATTGATTATTTTGATTTTATTCATTCGATTGAGTGAACTATTTGATTTATTGATTTTATTTACATTTATTTTATTAATACCATTCTATCATCCAAATAACTTTGGTATTTCCCCATTTACAAATTTATTGTTTTTACACCATTTATTTTATTGATACCATTTTTTCTATCCCATTTTATTATTTTGATTTGAACCTTTTTCGTTTTTGAATTCTATTAAATCAAAATGGCACAAGCACAAAACAACACTGTTGCCGAAGAAACTGTCGGAAATATTTTCAATAATTCCAGAGTTTGAAGGCGACCAAATTTCTTTGGCCACATTTATTCATGCTTGCAATTGTGCATATAACATGTCAACTGCTGAACAAAAATACTTGTTAGTAATTCACATTAAAAATAAATTAAGGGGAAAAGCGGCGCAGTTAATTAACTCTAGGAACCCCGCGTCGTACCTCGAAATAAAGCAGCTTCTAACACTACACTTTGGAGACTCTAGGGATCTGTCTTCTTTAATTCACGATCTCCAACGTTTGAAACAACTATCAAACGAATCTCCTTTGACATTCTATAACAGACTTCAGGTTTTGAGTGCGAAAATGCACTCTTGTATCCAAAAAGCCCCTAGTCTAAGCAACGAGCAGAAAGATGCTCAAACCACTCTTGTTGACACAATGGTCCTAAACACCCTACTTACCGGTTTAGAACCTCGATTAGGCCAAATTATCCGTGCCAGTAATCCGAAGGATCTTCTTGAGGCACATTCACGAATAAGAAGAGAACTTCAATTATCCTATTTTGAGGAACAAAAAGTAAATAAATCCGTTCCACCTAAGCCATCTTTTCAGGCTAGAAAACCAAATCCACCTCCTAAATGTTTAAATTGTGGGCGATTAGGCCACATTGCTGCGGACTGTCGGTTAAGATTTCAAAATAACCCTCAGCCTTTTAACCAAAATAATAGACCAAATTTCATTGGGCCGAATCAATCATCGAGGCCAAATCCTGTCAACAATAACACAAACCATCAAGGTCAACAATTTAGACCTAATAACTTTCAAAGACCTCCTTTCAAACCGAACAACTTTCGACCGTCTGTAATACAGACAAACCCAAATTTCCGTCCTGAAAGGACCCACCATTTTAATCACCATCAAAATGGCAACTATCACGAATATGATGCAGACGAGTATGATTATTATACTGATAATAATCAGCAGCATTTCGATGATAACACCCAAAACTATGAAAGCTATGGGTTTGAACAAACGGTAGACAATACCCCTGTCGTACCTTTCAGCCCTAATGAATACCAGGATTTTCTAGCGCTTCCGAGTCTAGATCAACCCCCAGATACGGCAACTACCCCCTCAGAAGTCCAAACTCAAATACAGAATTTGAATTTGGAAGACTTCAATCCCGATCTGAACTTCCCAGAACAAACATTTCTTTAAGTCCCCTTCTGACAGTAAATTCCAAGAACCTCTATTATATCAACGACGCTTCTGGAAAATTTAAACTTCTCATTGATACCGGTGCTGGTATCTCCATTTTTAAAGAAAATACCGTCAAAAATTTTCGTCAAAGATTTCCCGAAAAAGTGACAATCCAAGGTATTATGCACGAGAAAATTCCTATTTCTGAATCAACTCTTATTCCATTTGCCATAGGTAACCCTCATAAGGTTTTTATCTACAATCTAGATATTGAGTTTGATGGAATATTAGGTCTTGATTTTCTTGAACATTATGAATGTATTGTCGACTTAAAATCCAAACAATTAATTACTAACTTTAAAACTATTCCCCTACATAAAGTACCCGATCACGACCAATCAAATAAACAACCAACAGACACCCCCAGTACTAACGCACAACCTCATACGCATAACAATCACATAACAATCCAGGCACGTACCGAACAAATTTTCAAACTCAAGTGCGACCTTTTTAATACTGACGCAATTTTACCGACACAAGTAATTGACAAAGTACGACTTCCCAACGCAGTTGTACGCGTTAATTCAAAGGGAGAATTTCTGACTTCGATAATAAACGCGAACGCAATGCCAAAAACTGTTAACTTTTCCAATCTTCATTTAGAACCCCTTGACAATACACACCCTCTCTTAAATCTGAATACACACGATTACTCTGAATCTACAAACTTAGACAGAAACTTTACAATCAGAGAACAAATTCGGACAGAACATCTTAACGACGAAGAGCGAGAACTTATCACGAATCTCTGCTTAGAATTCGAAGATATTTTCTATCTCGAAGGCGATGTTTTGACGTTTACTAATGCCGTCAAACACTCTATTGACACCAATAATGCCAAGCCCGTTTTCACGAAATCGTACAGATATCCTCAAGTGCATAAAGAGGAAGTGAAAATCCAAATTTCCAAAATGCTTGATCAAGGCATTATCAGGCACTCTTCTTCTCCTTGGTCCTCCCCCGTATGGGTCGTCCCTAAGAAACTCGATGCTTCTGGTAAGCAAAAGTGGCGAGTTGTTATCGACTATAGGAAGTTAAACGAACTAACTGTAGACGATAAATATCCTCTGCCCAACATTTCTGATCTCCTCGACCAACTTGGTAAGTGTCAATACTTTTCGACACTGGATCTCGCTTCCGGGTTCCACCAGTTGGAAATCCTTGAGGAAGACATTCCCAAGACCGGTTTCTCTGTTGACAATGGCCATTACGAATTCGTTCGAATGCCATTTGGTTTGAAAAATGCACCTTCTACTTTTCAGAGGGTCATGGACAACATTCTTCTGGGCATCCAGAATGAACGTTGCCTTGTTTACATGGATGACATTATCGTCTATTCACCAACCATCCATGAGCATATGTCCCGTTTGACAGAAGTCTTTAAGCGTCTTAGACAGTCAAACTTGAAAATTCAACCTGACAAGTGTGAGTTTCTCCGTAAGGAAGTTGCTTACCTAGGTCATCTGATCACCCAAGAAGGAGTAAAACCAAACCCTTCAAAGGTTGAATGCATCCAGAATTTTCCTCAACCCCAAACTCCTAAAGATGTTAAATCTTTTCTTGGTCTCGCCGGTTATTACCGACGTTTTATCCCCAACTTTGCTAAAATCTCAAAGCCTCTCACGAAACTTCTGCAAAAAGACGTCAAATTCATCTTCGACGCAGATTGCAAGTCTTCCTTCAACGAACTGAAGCAAGCCCTTGTATCTGACCCTATCTTGATCTACCCAAATTTTGAAGAACCATTCCTGCTCACTACTGATGCTAGTGCTTTTGCAATTGGAGCGGTTCTCTCACAAGGCCCCGTAGGAAAAGATCTTCCTATAGCATATGCTTCCCGTACACTCTGCGCTGCAGAAACTCGATATTCCACTATCGAACGGGAACTGCTAGCCATTGTTTGGGCGGTCAAGCACTACAGACCGTATCTTTTTGGGAGAAAGTTTACACTCCTGTGTGATCACCGTCCGCTTACTTGGCTCTTTTCGATCAAAGACCCTGGCAGTCGTCTAGCCAGATGGCGCCTCAAACTAGAGGAGTATAACTATAAAATCGAATACAAGCCCGGCAAGGTAAACTTGAACGCAGACGCTCTTTCCCGTATCAAAATTAATCACTTCAAACAATGCACCGACTTTCTTTCAAAGATAAAAATTTTCGCAAATAACGAAACCGACCCAAAACAACCCGATTCAGGTACTAGTCACGATAACTCCGACGACTCCGACAACGATCAAGAACGCGATGATCATGACGAACGCATGACAACAGAATTTAATCGATTTGTTCAATTGTATAAAACCGAGTCGATAATCGACTATTCAAAAATAGAAATTTCTAACGCCCAACTTCTAGACAAATCTCACAAACGAATAGTCACTTTCTTCTGGCAAAATAAACTCAATGACTTGCATGACAAAATCATCGAAGATATTTTCGAAGAAGACCCAAACTTCACTACTGACACTCTAAACGTTCTAGCCAGTAAAACTGTAAGGCATAGAAAATATTTAATTGTCCCTTTACCCTTTGATCCTGGAACAGTTGTTGCACATCTTTTCAACATTCTCTATAACAACCAAGACCAGTTCGACGAATCCGAAACTTTTTGTATTGAAAACAATGTAGAACTACCGATTCTTGAAACACTATCCTTTATACTTGCAGACAAAGACGTAAAACTTAAAATTTGTCAAAATATTGTGACAACCCCTTCACAAGACGAGATTCCCGTTATACTGCAACAGTACCACTGCGGCAAAAATAACCTTCATCGTGGAATTAACGAGACCATCCGACGCATAAAAGAAAAGTATAATTGGACTGGACTAATCAAAAGTGTAGAGCAATTTATTAAGTCCTGCGAAACTTGCCAAAAGGTAAAGTTCTGTAGAAAAAACTTAAGTGCTCCTTTTGTCATAACCGAAACACCAAAAACACCCTTCGAACGTATCAACATTGATATTTTCGAATATCCAACGAGAAACTATGCACTGACTATTAGGGATGAACTCACCAAATTTACTCAGGCTTACCCAATTGGTGACAAAACAGCTAAAACTGTAGTAAACACCCTCCTAATATTCTTCCAACATTACGGTACACCTCTTCGCATCCATTGTGATTATGGACGTGAATTTGATAACACTCTCATAAGGGACCTGTGCGAACTATATGACATAAAACTATCCTTTTCAATTGTCCACCATCCCGAATCAAATGGTTCTATCGAAAGGTTTCACGCGACTTTAGCGGAAATGATAAGGGCAAATACATCTGAACATCCGGACGAACATCCATTCAACGTCCTCCCTTACGCAGTTATCTGCTACAACAACACTAAAAACAAGACTACTGGTTTCACGCCCTACGAACTCATCTTTGGGCACACTTCTAGTAGACCCCCCGAAACAATATACGATCAGGAAAAACTCATTTCCAAATATGTTAGGGACCTTAACAACAGAATGAACTACTATTATAGACTTGCCCGCGCAAAAACCGACCAACAAAAACAAAAATCTAAAGTTAGATTTGACAAACATGTTTCGACTAACCAACCAGAATACAAAGTAGGCGACAAAGTTTACGTGAAAGAGTCTCAGATTAAAAGCAAATCTGAAAACAAATTCAATGGACCTTTTGAAATCACCGCGATTAGAAAAAACTCTGCCACAGTTATAAACTTACAGACTAACCAAATTAGTAAAATTAACTTTGACAGACTAAAACCATATTTTGAATGAATCCCTTCTTTTCAGATTCTGTGGACTGTTTTCAGTCGTGAACCTCCAACAATACTCCCTTACACCCGTTAACAATACAATAGGAGTTTTCTTCCATGAAGAAGGCACACTTAAAATTTCAAACGACAAATGGTCACTTCTTGTCTTCAAAGACCTTAGCCCTTTCAGAGGTGCTATTTCAAATAACGACGCCATACTAAACCGAATTTTAGAGACAATTAACGAAAACACAACTAATACAAAATCATTTAAACCAAAAATACAAACACATGTTAGCCTCTTGAAACAAATTTCCAAATCCGTTAACTCTAAATATACAGACATCTTCGCTGACACTCAAACTTACCCTACTAACAGAAAAAACGCGGACTTATTAACGGACTGGGATCAGTTTGGAAAGCTATTTCAGGAAACTTAGACGCAACAGATGGTGAATACATAAATGACTGTATAACTAAAATTACTAAAGACCAACACCAAATTCAGGACTTAGTAAAGAAACAAATATCTGTAACAACCTCAGTCATTACAAGCCTCAACAAAACTTTACAAAAATTTCAATCCGAGGAGAAATTATTCTCGAATAACATTGAAAAAATAAGGCAGTCAATTTTATACATTTCAAATGATCTTGATTTTCATGAATTTCAAATCAATATCTTGGATCTGTGTGAAAGCCTAATGGAGAGTTACATATTTATCGAAAACACTCTCGATGATGTTTTAACTGCAGTCTCTTTCGCCCGCTTAAAAATTTTACATAGTTCGATCATAACCCCAGTAGATTTGGTCGACTCCCTTCAAAAGATTTCTCAGTCACTACATGAAAATAATTTACCACTTCCTATTTACAGTTCAAATGTTGCTCAGTACATTGATTTGATAGAATTGGAAGCTTTTCAAATCAACACTAAAATCATTTTTGTACTCAAAATTCCTTTAGTTGATCCTGAGATTTACACCCTTTACCACCTTTATCCGATCCCAATTTTGGATGATCGAACAGGGTTTCATCATATACTTTCAATAAAGACAACATTTATCGCGAGAGACGACGATTCGTTATTATACACATCCTTCGAAGACCTGGGTGACTGCAAGCCTTTAACTAAACATCATAAGATTTGTTCCAAAGCTATATCACATCCAATAGACAAAGATGCCATCTGCGAAAGTCAGCTTCTCAGACAGCCAGCCACATTCCCAGCAACCTGCAAAACTTCTATATTCTATGCG
This sequence comes from Octodonta nipae, assembly GCA_034190945.1. NCBI lineage: Eukaryota > Metazoa > Arthropoda > Insecta > Coleoptera > Chrysomelidae > Octodonta > Octodonta nipae. Next base: position 44,462,586 of record CM067222.1, on the reverse strand, counting down.
GAAGAATATAATATACAAGAGATCGACATAAACCTCTGGTTGATCTCAATTTCCAGACCACTACCTATAGCCATCAAATGTAAGGGACAAGATGTCGTAACGCAGACCATCACGACAAATTCGCTGTTGCAAATCAAGTCCGATTGCAATGCCTTTATTGACAACATCAGGGTACATGCTACGAGAACGTCAAAGAACATCCAGAACATCACCTTCAGAAATCATCCAGTGAACATCCCGTATAGCTGCTGTGACGGCATGCCAGGATTGCAGGATTTAGATGTAACAGATCTAAATGTTGCCAACCATAAGCTTGCCCAATATTCAATGGAATTGGAAGAGCTCATGAATCAACCACCATTGGAGAAGCATACATCATGGCTCACAATTACCACAATCACATTAACAGTAATTGTGATTATGTTCCTTTGTATCAAACCAATCAAGAGAAGGTTCAGGAAAACCACTAAGTCCAGCCTCGATGCCGAGTCAGCTCCACTTCCAGGCCCATCAAAGCCTAAGTCCACGGGAAAGCTGCACAGCCTCCTAGATCCAGCCCACTGTATGGAACTTCAGAACTTCCCCTAAAAGTTGATGATATACCATCAACTTTTTTATATGGATGGGAGTTGTTATATAAGTTTATAACATGAACTTTGAGTGAACTTATGTAGCAACTGTATTTCATCGTTCCCAGCTGACTCAGCGAACATGTGCAGTGTCAGATTACAGCCACGCCGAGCATCCGTGGGAATCGCCGTGTCGACAGTGCCGATTCAGCATTCATTAGGTTATATATTGTAAAATCTCTCTTGTTTGTTATTCATTATTACTCAGTCTGTTGTTAGTTATTATTGTCATTATTTCAATTTTGTATTTTGTATTTTAAAAAGTTATAATTTTGTTAAAGTTAATAAAAATCTTTTTTAAAAAGTTTAATTTGAGAAGTGTGATATAACATATATATATATATATTTGTTTTTAAGTTTTCGCGGGCACTAAATGTTTTAGGTGGTTTCCGGGAATTCGTCCGCGTAGTTGATAACTGATCCCTGATAGTATAAGCCTTCTGCTTTCGCTTCTAGTTATTCGAGTAACTAGAAGCGAAAGCAGAAGGCTACGAGAATTATGCGAACCGACCTGAAGAGGGCAGATGTGACTCTGCCGAAACGTCGTCATTTCACCATCGATCCCGGCAGGGATCAGTCATCAACTACGCGGATGAATTCTAATCTAATACATTTAGTGTCCGCGAAAACTTAAAAACAAATATATATATATATATATATATATATATATATATATGTTTTAGTTGGTTTCCGGGAATTCATCCGCGTAGTTGATAACTGATCCCTGACGGGATCGATGGTAAAATGACGACGTTTCGGCTGAGTCACATCTGCCCTCTTCAGGTCGGTTCGCATAATTCTAGTTACTCGAATATATTCGAGTAACTAGAAGCGAAAGCAGAAGGCTACGAGAATTATGCGAACCGACCTGAAGAGGACAGATTTGACTCTGCCAAAACGTCGTCATTTTACCATCGATCCCGGCAGGGATCAGTTATCAACTACGCGAACAAATTCCCGGAAACCACCTAAAACATTTAGTGCCCAGAGTCACATCTTTCCTCATCAGGTCGGTTCGCATAACTCTCGTAGCCTTCTGCTTTCGCTTCTAGTTACTCGAATATATTCGAGTAACTAGAATTATGCGAACCGACCTGAAGAGGGCAGATGTGACTCAGCCGAAACGTCGTCATTTTACCATCGATCCCGGCAGGGATCGGTTATCAACTACGCGGATGAATTCCCGGAAACCACCTAAAACATATATATATATATATATATATATATATATATATATATATATACAGGGTGTAAACGGTTTGAGTGCAAAGATTTTGAAGAACAATACTTCAGGCAAAAACAAATCAAAAAGCTTTATAACATTTTCTAAAATAAACTATAGTTTTGCCAAAAAAACACATAAAGTTAGATTTTATGTAGCCCTTGCTACAGTGAATAACACAATAATTTCGACTTCAAAATGTCGGTAAATCTAAATATGTAAATACTCAATAGCTTATACATCTTTAATAGCCACATTAAAAATGAAAATTGATTATTTAAACTCAAAATATGCTTTTATAAAATAGTGTAAGTTTCTCCGAATAGATATGGCAACGTGGCATACAGACCAACTTATTTACAACATTTTTTACATTAACGACGACTGAGAGTTACGATTGTTTTTTGCGATTTCGATTCTTGTAAATAATAATAGATAAACGGTAAAGTGATTTGAATGATATCTATTTGATGTAGACTTCGTGGTTTGCTTTCCATTTAATATATTTTTTAAATAAATAAAATCTGTTGTGATTAGTGTGTAAGTTCGAAAATTAAGAATAGTGTGACAGTATTTATTTGTGATAAATAATTTATACAATTAGGGAAAGACATGACATGCTCTTAATTTATGGGGAAAGCAGACGTAATTGCAGAATAGCAAGAACGTTATACAGGGAAAGGTTTCCAAACAGACGCCTGCCCAATGCTAGGACATTCGTAGCTGTTTCGCAGAGGTTTCTGGAAACAGGTAGTGTAATACCACAAATAAACAATCGCGGACCACAGCGACATAATCGTATCTTAGCTGCTGAGGATCAAATACTAGACCTTATCGACATCAACCCATATCGTAGCACACGGAGTATTGGAAGTGAGCTGCAAATTTCTCACACTGTTGTTCATAGAACATTACGGGAACAATTGCTCTATCCATATCACATGCAGCGGGTTCAAGGGCTTTCAATTGATCATTTTCAACCAAGACTCAATTTCTATCGTTGGTTCCTCAAAAAACATCGACAATTTACACGACTCCAATTATTGACGGAAGGACCTTAGACAACGCATTTTTGATTCTGCTGACGAAATCCGAAATATTCCAGGAATTTTTTCTCGCATACGTGAAAATTGGATTAAACGGTGTCGTGCTTGTGTCGATAGTAATGGTGGGCATTTTAAACATTTGCTGTGAATAATCCATTGTTTCTACTCAGTTCTATCATTATAATAAATTCGGTAAGTAGGATTACATCTTTACTTGTCTAATATAAATAATATTATTTAAATCAATAATAATGACTCTTCGAATAATTTAACTGGTAAAAAACTACATTTACAGATCTCTTGAGTTGAATATCATATTTACCCAACTTTGTATAATTGCATAAAATAAACCGCCAAATACAAATTCTAATTGCAATACTTTGTATTAAAAACGTAAATATTTTCAACAAAATATTTCATACATTTTTATTTAATTCTAAGGTCAATATCATCAGTCAATACAAAAACACAGGTGTTTGTCGGCGTAGTCATTCCTTTATTATTCGCGCTAAGAGTGAATCTGCTTCGAACGCGAGCGACGTTGCCGGATTGACAATAATTTACTTAATATGTTTTAAGGATTTTCTTGGTTATTAAGGCCTACTGACCATAGTGGTATAAGAGTTGTTTGTTTAATTTGGTGTATACTACCTTCACCTAAAATATATGCACTCAAACTATTTACAGCCTATATATATATATATATATATATATATATATATATATATATCCTTGGATCATTTAACGATAAGATCTTAAATAAATATGTCACTAACAAGAACTATACAAAAACAATATAAAAACTACAAAGCATAAGCGACTACTATTACGTTGTTTCTATGTATAACAAATGTCTGCTGGATGGCTTATTTCACGTTTTCAAACACATGCAATGTAAAAAAATGACTGTCCTAAACTATGCTTTCGAAACAAATCCGATATATAAACTCATTTATATATAAACCTTTCAACATAATTTGGGGACAGTTTATATATCGCAATATACCCAAAATGTGTACCATAACACCATCTATTGGATACTATAGAAATTCACTTTGGGCTCAAAATATGCTGTAGATATAAATTTCAAAATGTCCCCAAAGCATGCCTTTTACACAAACATAGTTTGGGGCCAGTCCTCAAAGCATGCACATGTCCCCAATGTATGCCTTGCCTAAAAAAAGTGTCTCCATAGTATGCGTCCTGCATATATATATATGTGTATATATATATATGTTCTGAGAGGCTTCCGCGGTCATTACTATGAACAAGGCTAGGTTCCGGGTGAGAACCCCGTCTTAATTTATTATATACCCGACATTTCGACTCCTGCATTGGAGCCATTAACAACAGACAAAAGTGAAAAAGAGTTTCAGAGTCTAGATCGAACCTCAATCTGCCTACTCCCCTAGAGTTAGTAGGTAACTGAACATTCAGTTACCTAGTGACTCTTGGGGAAATAAATTCCGACGCGTCTCACCCGGAACCTAGCCTTGTTCATATATATATATATATATATATATATATATATATATATATAATATATAATATAAATATATATATATATATATATATATATATATATATATATATATATATATATAACCACTTTCCATATTAATGTTGATATTATTGATACTCTGTGACATACAACCTATTGCAATTAAATTCTTCCTCCTTTACGTTATACCTGTTGCATTTAGTTTTTTTTTACAGTGAATCGAAATGTCGAATAGAGCGCGGATGTTAGTGGAATTGGCTCTGAATTCAACTTCTAGTATAATTGCCTCTCAAGGAGTACCTATAAAACAAGGTCCATCAGCTTTTCAAACTACAAAAATCACGATTTCGGTACCAGTTGTAGATATCAATTTAGAAAACAGACATGTGGAAAAAAATGCATTTCTAGCAACCTTGGAAGTGGCAGAAATCCAAAACGAATTACCGCATTACAAATTCAATTCAATACCTCTAAAAATATATATTATTCGAAATAAAATACAGACAATAATATACCAATCATTTATGATCAAGAAGAAGTTCTGGTAGAAGAAGAAAATAAAGAGGATGCATCCGGAAAAACATTAGAATCTGTCCTACCTCATGACAGTGACAATGGCAGCGGTTATCTACCCAAGGACGAAATACCAGGGAGTGACACCTATACCGACAATTATATGTACCGAGAAACCAAAAAGATCATTACATGATCCTAGACGGAAGAACAAAAAAACGAAAGTGTAAAGGATAAGGAGATCGATCGCAGTGGAAACGAGCAAACAATTCACAGGCGAGACTTGAAGGTCATGCTTATATGGGGTTTCATAAAAATAGTGAACGAAAATATGAGCAAACGGCCTATAAGGGATCACGCAAACTAAAACCATCACGTGAGGGGCACAAAAATGAATCTAAGGGGCCACAACAAAAATTTGAATATCAGCAAATTACGAATGAAATGCGTAAACGAATTTTTCAAGCTTTGGGTGAAATTAAATCCTGGGAAGGTAAAAAGAGTTTTGTAAATAGTCTTGTTTTGCACTCCCAGCTCAAACACAGAAGAAGAAAGACTGCAGAAGACAAACATAAAGCTATATCCTCGAAGACAGAAACATTAACGAGTGCTTATACTATGGATTTACAACCCCTTCTTCTTTGTCCATATACCCAAGCCTCCGCAATGTAATACAAACAAAAACTGAAGTTTCACAACCAATGTTTTTTAAATCTTAATAACAAAGATGTTTCTTGTTTTCTATGGCACGAGGGAGGTTTAGATATTGTAGTGTTTTTTTACCATTTTATTAAAGTTTATTTTGAATGTTCATCTGGGATTTTCTCTCCTCGCAACGGTTTCTGAAAAATACAGATAAGTTAAGTACTTGAATATCAAGGTGTAGTATCTAAGGGCAGTTTGTGGAAACTGCCCGGAACACTAGTTGCCTTCTTAAAGAGAAAACTCTCCCGTAGGATTAACTGTGAGAAAGTAGCTCTACAGATTTGTCAACTAGTATTCCAGTATAATATGTTGTGTATTTTGTGTTTTACTTATCTGTTTTTTTTTGTGACGTTTCGATTCCTTATGGGGAATCGTTGTCGAACAATATTTGAATTTTTTGCCACTATATTCGCTTGACTTGTTTTGGTAATGTCAATTTTTCAATTCCACAAACTGCCCTTAGATACTACACCTTGACATTCAAGTACTTAACTTATCTGTATTTTTCAGAAACCATTGCGATTAGAGAAATCCCAGATGAACATTCAAAATAATCATTTACCTCCTCAATCATTTAGAAACTACTTATTAAAGTTTCTCAACGAAGAAATAGAGAGGTACCACCCTATCTTAATTGTTATATGGAGCGGCGGTTGTTCCTACAAAAACAGGAATGTCAATATGTCAAATGGTATTCTTGGATTAGCCGTTGGAGAAAAACACTACTATAGAGCAAAAATATCTTGAGGTAGGACACATGCAAATGGAGGTGGATTCAGTTCATAGTGTGATTGAAAGAATGTTCGGAAGAAAACAAGATATAGCGGTTTCTGCAGATTATATCAAAGTTATAAAAGCGGCAAGGCAAAACCCTTACAAACCAGTATCTTTACAATTCACAGATTTTTTAAAATATAACAAAGGATTGTACACAGCTATTCGACCTGGAAGCAGAAAAGGTAATCTCTGTGTGACAAACATTTGGGCATTGCAGTATCTTCCGCAAGGAATTATAAATTACAAAATTAGTTTTTCGAATGATTGGCTCCAACTTCCACTCTCCAAGAATTAATTTCTCACATAAGTTTCTATATCTAGCGTCTCTCCAAATTGAAGAAACAAAATTCATACATCTCCAAGAATTGAAATCTGTCATCGAGTCAGATTATCATGGATTTTATGACAATTTGAGTCACAGCTGCCAGTCCGGACAAGTTTGCATCCATATAAAAAATTAAGGCCTGGTGTTAATTATAACATTTTTTAGAGTTCTATTTTGTATCCATTCATTTAAGTAAAATTAAAAAGCATTACAAACAGTTTTTCTGCGTTCTATAGGCATTAAAAAATGTCTGATGTCACTTCTCGATTTCCAATGCAATATGTCGTATGTAACAGTATTTCCTTAATATTTGTATGAACAAAAAATTAACTTTCTATAATGATACACAATTAAACAGATATCTCATTGAAAGCTAATCGAAACGATTCAATATGTGAGTATATGAACACTTTTTTTCCTCTCCTGAGATATTATCAATTTGCGAAATACGTCGAATTGCAGTATCAAAGAAGATATGTTGTTTTCTCTTGATTTATTTCTAAACCAAACTTCTTCGCCTCCGTTCCTAATCTTCCTTTCACCCTTATTAATTTGTTGTTAAAAAAAAGTTATAGTTTTATAAAATATTCTAAAGACAGATATAAAACAAGCTTGAAATTAAAGGAGTTGAGTATTTTACTTTGCTATCTATATTTAACCAATTACTACAGATGGTTTAAATTTCTTTCTACAATTAATTTAGTGCATAATAAACTTGAACTGTTAAAGAAGAATCTCAGCCCTTTACGTCTGTGGTGTCCATTGTTTGTAGGAAGGTGAAAAAAGAATAAGCTGTTTTTAACATCTGAAATGAAAATACTTACATTAATGTTTCAAACAATTTTACTTTATTTTCATAGCTTGTAAGGGAAGAAAGATATGTTTTTTCATGTGCTTTATTTGTTTAATTAAATATGTTGCTGTTCCAATGGTGATTAGAGATATGTTGAATTTCCTTAATATTTTTTTATAAATCCATATCATTGATGCTTTCCAAGATTGAATGGAGAGCTACAGCTTGTTTATTTTCTATTTATACTTTTAAACAGATATATTAATAGTTTTTCTATAATTACAGCAAAAATAACTCTTACTAAGGACCGTTAGCAAACGGATACGAGAGCAATGGAACCATATCTGAAATCGCTTATGTGACTGTCGAAATGTCACAATTTTTCAAATCAACTGTTGACATAGATTTAATTTAATTTAATATGTTATATTATTGTTACCCACTGAAATAACAGTTTGTCTGTTGATATCAATTAAACCACCAGCAGATAAGGATACAGGCTTTTGAGCTCGCTGAATTATCATTTTCAAATTTTTCCTAACAGGAATTATATTGGGCAGGTACCATTCACAATGATAAAACGCTGAGTTACTGATTGCTTCGGCCTACAATTTTTTGAAAAATAAAGTACGGAATTTTATAGTGAATTATATTCTTACTTCGTCTAATAATTTTTGAGCTGGTACTCCATAGAGAAGTAAAAATTCCGTAGTTAAAGCGCATACCATAGTTCCAGCTCGAACATAATCAACCAGCGTTGTGTTTCTACAATTATAAGAAACAAATTTTAGGTACTCAATAAGGGTAAATATTAATGAAAAATAACAAAAAAGAGCGGCATTAATTTCAGACTAAACGATGAAATCGATAGCTTCTTACGAAGTATACTTCACGCCTATCGTTATCTCCCTCTCGGTTTCTCTTTCTTTGAGTCATTTTTTGTAATTGATATTAATTTCAGGGGAATTAAAATAATCGTCACTATTTTGTGACGATTCGATAATTAATCCTAATGAGTAATTCAGTTCTTAATTTTAATATTACTGCAAAGGAAGGTATAAAGTGTAAGTTAATTTTTAATCAAAGCACCTCCAGACTATTCTTCAGAATAGCTGTTGTAATATAATTTAATCTAATTCATATTAAAACAGGCTTCATCAAAATGCATTAGAGTGGTGCTGATATAGCAAGACGGTGAGTTTTAAACAGAACGCCCAAGGTGTTTAGAATATGTCAAAGATATTGTTATAAACTCCGTGGGATCAATTAATTAATTTTAAAAACTAATATTCACTTCACTCTCTAGATCTTTTATTTACACGTAAACATCAAATAATTTTAACAGCTGATTCTAATAGAATTACATCGAAACCATAACAATAGGTATGCTCTACTCACTACTGCGATGATCGGCCGTTCCTTTTATAATCTGATTAGAATTTTTCCAGCAAATTTCGAGGGTCATCTTCCCGGTTGTCTAGTCTTTTCGAGATTTTCTAACACGATCGACCATGCGGATATTCTTTTTTATACTTCAGTCGACTTGAATGTTTTACGTTTCTTTAGCCAGGGACGGGCTAGATAATTTTACAATAATATGTAGGGAAAAAATATATATTCTGCATTTCCTCAGTTGAAAAAAGAAAAAAACAGTGGCTTCACATTAATATCTAATAAATAAAATACTCGTGTTTGTGGTCGAACTGCTCTGAACGGCTACCACTTTTTATGAAATTTTGTATATATATTCGATAGCCATGAGAATAGGTCGTCCAATATAATTCATATCACTAGTAGATTTGGGTGTCTCTATCCAAAAAATATTGCAATTTTTGAAAAATGTAAAAAATGTCAAAAGTTTTCAAAACTATGAAGTATTGGTAGGTGTGAGTCCATTTATAAATGATATGAAAGTAATATGTACTCCATCCTCAGAGTCAAAGATATACACAATATATATTAATTTCAAAACCTTATTCTAACTATGGATTGAAATTTATCGTTTTTAAAACAAAAATAGTCAAAGGATAGCGTTATTGGCACTAACCATTCTACGATTAAATTTCTTATTCAAAATTGTAGAACGAGGTATACAATCCACAAGTAAGGTTATATGACGAGACCTTACGTCATGCCATGTGTCAAAAATGTCAAAAACGTCAAAAATGCCGATAATGTCAGAAACGTATTTTTTGAAGCCATATAAATTTCGTTCATGGATGATGTTAAAATGGCTTTCACAAAAAAATCTAAAAATTGAGGCGATGTGAAAATTACCTAATGAAAAAAATTTTCAAATACATCAATTTGTCTAGCCCGTGCGAAGCAGTGACGAGTCAGCTATTTATTTTATATTTAGCAATTCACATCATATCCTCTTTCTATACCAGCCCCATTCTTCTTGAAGTTGTTATTTAATGCTATCAGTTGGGCACTTTTCTCCAGTATAAGCCACAATAAGTTTGCCATCCTTGTCTCTACCATTCATAAATTTGGTAAGTTGTGATTTTTCTGTAATAATCTGTCTTAGGACGTATGCCAAGGCTCTTATTTAAAATATCACAAACAGAAAATTGGATTATTTATTAGAACAAAAAGCAATAATTGTGCTGGTATTATAAATTAATAGGAAGTTATATTTGTTTATTTACTATAAATTATTGTTTTTCTATAAAGCTTTGATGTGAAAAACTCATTTAAATTTTAAGTTAAGAATTCATGGTAAATCGCTTTACTTCTCTTTTCTATACATATTCTCAGTAAACAATGAATAATAAAACAGTATTTTAATTATTTTGGCTGTTAAGTATGAAATCTATGTTGTATAAATAGTGTGTGGTTTCACCGTGCAAAAACACGTCAATAAAAATTCCTAGTATGTTACATGTTCGCGTTCGTTATAAGAAAACAATGCGGAATTAGTAGTTTAATATTGCATGTTCAGATCAAACATATTTTCTACAAGTTAACGCACTTTTTTATTTAATTTCGTAGATTCTAAAATATTACAGTTATGGTCAAACTGTATCATTACCGGAATTGGAACTTTATTATCTGGATCAGTATGCTGATATTGATCTGTGATATGTTTCATTTGGAACTTTCGGAACATCATCAACATTTTTCAGATGGATTGTCCTGAGTGTTTTCGGAAATTCAGATGAGTTTTCAACGCTACATAGACTGGATATAATCATTAGAATACTAAAAATAGATTATTTATTTGAATTTTCTAATAACCTTTTTTCTCTTGCCAGTAAATAGGACGACTTTTGACTTTTTGTACTCACGCCATCTGAAAATGTATTTTCCCTTTCATATTATACACATTATCTATATATAAATAGGCAAAGACAAAACGATTAGGTACCATTTTCTCCTCTGTCTCTCAACCGATTTTTTTCATTTTTGTTTTGTTTAGTAGCTACTAACGACCTTCAGTGCATAATACTAATATTAATTTATAATATTGGTTTAATCATTAAATAAAATATAATAATAATTCATTATTTACGTCCATAATGTCAATGCCAAACAACTGAATGTGCCGCCGCCGCCAGAATCAAAACATTGAGTAATTACATATAGAGGCATCAATACTGTTATATACTTAGAGCATGTACTTCTGGAAGTAACATGCAAGCGTTTTTATTGTTTAGTGCTAAAGTAATCGTTGTATATTATAATAATACAGGGCGATTCCAGATATGTTAGAAATCATATTTTTCGTGGGTGGCACATAAGCAGTTGCATATATAGGGTGTTTAAAATATAGAGTAGAGTGCAATTATAACTAATAACATAATTATATAGGGAAGCCCATAAGCGGTTGAATTTACAGGGTTCTTGGAATAGAAGGTGCAGTAAAATTACAGTTATACAGGGTGGTGCAAAAAATATTATAACGAGATGCATATACAGGGTGGCGGAAATGGAAATTCAACATTTCGTATATATAGGGAAGATGAAATATAGGGTGAGAGGAATTATAGAGATACAGGATGATGACAAAAAAATGTTAGAAAAGGAAATGATTTATAGTGTAGCCCAAGAAGAGTTCAATATATATGATGATTGAAATATAGGTCGGAGTAGAATTATAGTTACAGAAGATAGTTAAACATTTCATAAACAAAAAGAGTAAATACGGTGGCTCATAGGCATTGTCATATACAGAATGGTATACCGGGTGGTTCAAAAATGTTAAAAAATATTATGCGTGGTCCATAAGCAGTTGCATATACAGGGTGGTGGAAACATATAATAAGATGGAATTATTATAATGAGGATTTAAATAAATGTTAGAGAATTGAGTGCAATTATAGTTTTACAGGAAAGTTAGAAAAAATAAATATGTAGGGTAGTTCATTAGCGGTTGAATTGTTGTCATATTAAATTAAGAATTACGAATTTGAACACAAATAAAGTCCTATGAATTATATCTAAAAAAACTTGAATTTTGTTACTTATTTGTAGAAGCGAAATGTAAGACCGACATTTAGGATTTTCGAGGAAACTATCACATAGAGGTTCATCTGGATCCGTTCCCTGTAATTGCTGTTCTTCCTAAAGTCCTAGGATAGAATGTTACGATAAAATTTTCAGGTTACTTAACCTGCCAGAGATATTGACACAATTGGTCGAATTTCGACCACTGGGCGACAGCTAGTCTATATATAAATAGGCAAAGACAAAACGGTTAGGTACCATTTTCTCCTCTGTCCCTCAACCGATTTATTTGATTTTTGCTTTGTTTAGTGGCTATTGACGACCTTCAGTGCAGACTGCTAAAATATATTTACAATATTGATTCATTCATTAAATAAAGTAAAATAAAAAAATCATAATTTTCGTCCACAGTGCCGCCGGATTGCGTGGAGAGAAAATCGTAAGACGGATTGACTCGAATGAGAAAAACAAACTAAATTAAAGGAAAAACTAACAAATTATGTTTGGTCCTGAAAGTTATTCTACATTATCATGCTATTGAGAATTCACCCACAAAAATTGATATTATATGATAATGACAATTTATTGGGTACTCGCAAGTTTTTCTAAATATACTTTGTCAACTAAAATCAGAAATTTGTATTGCGTGGTAACTGAACAATGTTTTTCCGATATTATTTTATTATTTTAACATTATACTATTAATTTATATTGTTTCTATTTTCAAGGCTAATAGTTTCATAGAATTTAACTAAGGTTACAAAGCCTATGGTATAAATACAAATAGTGAAATTGAAGATAACTAGTTAGATCTGACATCATGGCAATGGTTCTAATTTCTCGACCAGTTCACGGCCAACCACATGTAGCAGATTGAATTTCAATTTGACATTTCTTAACAGTTAACCGCTAGGTTAAGGTACCTTCTCAATGCAATCAGAAAATTTTCAATGTATAATTTTGAAAATTTCAATTTCAATGAACTTACAAAAATTGTCAACAAATTAAGGTATTATTTAACATAAATTAACAGGTGGTGCATTGTATTTCTTAAATGTTTTATATAATCCTCCCATGAAAACTTTTACGTAAGTAAACTAACTATTGAGAGATTATAAAGCTAATTGATACATTTGATTTCAGATCCTCTCAAGTTGAATATGTTTTTTTATTTTATGCCATGTGCAAATAAAAATTGAATAAGTATTAGTAATATATTGCTGTTTTATTCGATATAAGGTAATCTTTTAAATTAATTTTAACATGTCGTTTAAAATATTAGCAGTCAGTCAAAAATTGTTAAATGTTCTTTTAACGAGATGTGATATGCTGCAAATATATTTGTACTTATTTATCTAACAATATAATACATATTTTGTTTTGTTTATTTACATATATCTTAATATATGAAATTCTCGCAAACTGCACTATGACTGTCGAAATTTCGTTTCGGGGTTTTGGGGTCTACAAATCGATTTCTCGGGAAAAATCGTATTGCCGAGAAAGAACGAGATTGTGACAATAATTATAACAGCCCAGTTTTGAAATTACAAGAGTTTCAATACAGGATGATTTGGTAACATACTTGAAGTTGGAACTGCTCTTGAAAAAAATGTCCAATACAAATTGATGTGTATAAGAATTTTATTGCTATTTAATATTTTTTAAATTGCTGCTTAGGCGATTTTTGGATGGGTAAAAAGTTATGTGTTCTCATGTTCTAAATTAAATGAGATATAAGGCGTTGTATATTATAATTACACAGGGCGATTCTAGATCTGTTAGAAATCATTTTTTTCGTGGGTAGCACACAAGCAGTTGCATATATAGGGTGTTTAAAATATAGAGTAGAGTGCAATTATAACTAATAAAATAATTATATAGGAAAGCCCATTAGGGGTTGAATTTACAGGGTTCTTGGAATAGAGGGCGCCATAGAATTGCAGTTATACAGGGTGGTGCAAAAAGCAGTAATATATATGGGGTAGATGAAATATATGAATTATAGATATACAGGATGATTATAAAAAATGTTAGAAAAGGAAATGACTTATAGAGTAGCCCACGATGAGTTCCATATATATGATGATTGAAATATAGATCGGAGTAGAATTATTGTTACAGAAGATAGTTAAAAATTTCATAAACAAAAAGAGTAAATACGGTGGCCTATAGTCAGTCGCATATACAGAATGGTTTACCGGGTGGTTCAAAAATGTTAAAAAATATTATGCGTGGTCCATGAGCAGTTGCATATACAGGGTGGTGGAAATATATAATGAGATGGAATTATACATAAATGTTAGAGTGCAATTATAGTTATACAGGGTGGTTAGAAAAAATAATTCTGTAGGGTAGCCCATTAGCGGTCTCATATTACATTAAGAATTACGAATTTGAACACAAATAAAGTCCTATTAATTATATCTGAAAAAGAACTTGAATTTCGTTAGTTATTTGTAGAAGCGAGATGTAAGACCGACATATAGGATTTTCGAGAAAACTGTCAGACAGATGTTCTGAATCTGGATCCGTTCCGTGTAATTGCTGTTCTCCCTTAAGTCCTAGAATAGAATGTCACGATAAAATGTTTAGGGTACTTCACCTGCCAGAGATATTGACACAATTGGTCGAATTTCGACCACTGGGCGACAGCTAGTATTATTAAACACACAAAATATATTTTAGTTAGTATAATTGGGATCTTTATAGGTATTATGTGAAATACAGTTTCGAAGATAAAACATATTCTTACTCCATACAATAATGTAAAAATAACAAAATCTAAGAGTCTATAACTATATATGAATGGATCTTGAGTCTTCATCTACTCGGACGTAATATCTCTATTGAAAAATGAAAGAGCGACATAAACTAATATACAATATTACATGATATTTAATAAATGCTCACGTATCTCTTGTAAAGTCGATTTTGGAGCCTTTGCTATAACTCTTATAGGCTCAGAATTCTTTATTATTTATTTTATAGTTTGCGAGCGATAATATATTTCAAAATTAGGTATGAAGCATTCAACTAGAGAACTGCAATCTCAGTGATTTTGAGTCATGAAAAATTCTGGTTGTTAAACACATTTTGTTAATAAGTTAGTATCGTACCAACGTAATTTCATGTATTCCCCTTTGTTTAAAAAAAATAGTATAGATTTTCAAATAATTTCAAAACTCTTTAATAAATTATACTCATAGTCGACAAGATAAGCTATCAGTTTTTTAGTAATTATAAACAGTTTAAAAATGACAAAATTTTACAAGGAATCACATAACTAGGAACGCCGCTATGACCTTACCTTGTATTAAGGATTTCACGATAATTGTATGACAATTCTCGAAAATATGTAATGCTTTCCGGTGGTAGTTGTCCTTGTAGCGATTTGATATCAATTTCTATACATTTTATAACTGTGTTAGTTATAGCCTAAACTCAGAGAGTTATTTATAGTGAATTAATAACATCCGAAAATTTATGCATGAAAAAGCTAGACAATAGATTACACTTAATACTTGGAATAACTTTAAGATGAAGCTGGACAATGGAAACTTCAATAACTAGAAGAATCGTTTCCGTTTATCATTATACTCTGAAAAAATGCAGAATATACCGACTGGTAAGCTTTTATATTCAGTTACTCGAATACTGCATTCGAGTAACTAGAAGCGAAAGCAGAAGGCTACGAGAATTATGCGAACCGACCTGAAGAGGGCAGATGTGACTCTGCCGAAACGTCGTCATTTTACCATCGATCCCGGCAGGGATCAGTTATCTACTACGCGGATGAATTCCCGGAAACCATCTAATACATTTAGTGCCCGCGAAAACTTAAAAACAAATATATATATATATATATATATATATATATATATATATATATATATATATATATATATATCACTTGCAATAGCGGCAAAACACTTACGGCATAGAAATAACATACATATTCATGCATAGCAAAGATGTAACGATGGCCATCAATACGCCAAAGAGAATTGTAAATACACCATTTACCCGTTGAACGTACCTGAAATTCAAAAAGTCTATATAAATTGAATAGCGGTATAATGTGTACATTAGACAATTGTGTTTGAAAAATCAACATAGTGACTATACGCAGGAAGAACAGACAAATATTTATACTATTGTTTCGAATTTTCAAATGATGGGATGGGATGTGTTTAACAGTAGAGAGTCCAATTATTCAATTTTACTAACTGTATGTTCCCTATTTGTCACACAATATATTGATTCTGGGCATCTGTATGTACCGATGTTATAATTTCAGGAGGATAAAAATTTGGGCATAACAATTTTCCCATCTATAGTCGACGGTGGTAAACGTTGACCTCTTGGTTAAAATGCTACACAAATTGAAAGGGTTCAGCCCATTTTTCGCTAAATTTGGCCTAAGTCTAAGTTTTTAACAGAAACTGTTTTCATTATGAATTCAGTTAGTTAGATCTGTAAAAGATATTTCTATAGAAGTTTGACTTATTATGAAAATTCTTAAAGAAATATCTTGATGAATAATGCAAATTTGAAATTTTAACAGAGCCGCTTACCTGTTCTTCGATGAACTTGGATGAATTCAGGACTTCATTGAATTCGTGCTTGTTTCTAACCTAGCTAAATGTAGAGCGTTGTCAGCCGAGACAGTCTAGTCCGGTCATTATAGTAAGTTCACCTCGGAATTCGAGATACCCAGCTGTAAGTCTGTAAATACTTGTACATTGACACCCAAAAAGTTGCCTCAAAACCTGCATATGGTAGGGTGTAAGCAACTATTAAATTTCAAGGTCAAAAGTATTTGTATTTATTATTTATCAATATTGTAGAATACAAAATTCTCTACAAATTTTGTTTGAAAAAATTTTTCATACGGTGAACCGTTTTCGAGATAGAGGGTGGAGAGCGCGCGGTCACAGCATCACTTCAGGTCAACCGGTGCCTCCGGTCAAAAACGCCCCATATATAGTTGATGAACTATCGATAAATCAATGATTATAAATATTTGTCAATTTTTATTAACTATTATATTATATTTTATCATTTTCTCCTAACCTATCCACTTTTTATTCAGTATTAATTTATTTAACAACACTTACCTGCCCATGTAATTGCAGAATTGTTCATGAAAATATAGGAATTATATTTGAATTTAAACCTAATTAATATTAATAACTTCTTACATGATAAAAAAAAACAAATAAATTATGAATTTATCTTTTTATTAAAAAATATCATTCAATACATTTATTTTTATTAAAAGTAAAAAAATGGAATAAAGGGTACAAAAACTACAATTTATAATTTTAATCATCTTCTTCCTCTTCATCGTCGTCTTCCGGCTGCTGGTAAATTTCAAACTGGTCTTCATTATCGTCTTCAACGACATTTGTCTCAAGTTCTTCCATGATTTCGGGGTCAAAAGTTCCATCTTCGTTAATGTCGCTCTGATATGGTAGAGCATTGAGACAAGCTTGCCCATTACATTGGCCACAAGCTAAAGAGCATTGCAAGCCCGCTTTCCTGCATCCGCATCGCGAACCACAACCACTCTTGCAGTTGCAGAAAATTGTATTTAGCAAATGTTCTGGAGCAGGTGGTAAAATTGTCATGATAGGCTCCAGAAAATCGTTTCGCATTGCCCAACCCCATACCTGGGGTTCCAAATCATGCCCTAACCAAGTTTGAACTTGATAATATACACGTTCGAAATGTTGATGAGCAGCTGCACTTGTTGGTGGAATATTTGAAAGCTGCACAGGTTTATTGTTTTGTAGACTTGACGTAATGCATATAACGAAGATGATCGAGACTTTTCACAGATTTCGGAGCATTATAGACTGCCAATAAGGTTTGAGTTCCACTCTCTAATAATCTCTGGGCCGAACAATTTTCTTCCTCAAATGCTGCAGCATGTTCATCCAAATTTGTCAGTTTCTCAAAAACTTTTAAAAATGATTTTTTTTGCTTTTTAAAACGCGCAGAAGTTGTGTGACATCCACTTAATGCGTGCAGAAATAAAATATGTGTTTTGGAATGAGGATAATTATCAAAACTTTTAGTCGAGTATATCTCCGTTTTTACATTTCCTTTCCCAACTTTTTTAAAGAAAATTTCTTGTTCGTAAGACAGTGTACGCCCAATTAAAATGACGAGTAAATCAATATCTTGTCCTATTATAACTGCAGTTTTTTCAGACTTTGATTCTTCAATTGCAGTTTCAACAATAAGAACATCCGCATCATCTCTGGCTTGTTTAGTAGTAATATTTGCAGCTTGTAATTTTTCAAGTAACATATTAATGACCCTATCTTTGTTATTTCGATTTGATAAGAATTTTCTTGAGTAACTGGTAAAACTATTGTTTCATCGAAACAGACTTCATACGTTTTTGAAAGTGCAGCAGTTCTTCTCTGCTGCTCCATAGCTTTTACGTTCTTACTGTAGTCTGAATATCCTTCAAATACAGCAATTATTTTGGAACTGTAATGCCTTTGTAAATAATTTATGTATTTATCAAAAATAATAGAAAAAGTATCTTCTCTGCTCCATACAACATGATGAAGAAGAAATCCGCCATCAATAATGAACGTCACATTATTTTCATTGAGAACAAAATCAATTGGGCTCATATTGTCATATAATGACGAGTTTGTTGTTTTTTTGTACCCTTTATTCCATTTTTTTACTTTTAATAAAAATAAATGTATTGAATGATATTTTTTAATAAAAAGATAAATTCATAATTTATTTGTTTTTTTTTATCATGTAAGAAGTTATTAATATTAATTAGGTTTAAATTCAAATATAATTCCTATATTTTCATTAACAATTCTGCAATTACATGGGCAGGTAAGTGTTGTTAAATAAATTAATACTGAATAAAAAGTGGATAGGTTAGGAAAAAATGATAAAATATAATATAATAGTTAATAAAAATTGACAAATATTTATAATCATTGATTTATCGATAGTTCATCAACTATATATGGCGCGTTTTTGACCGGAGGCACCGGTTGACCTGAAGTGATGCTGTGACCGCGCTCTCTCCACCCTCTATCTCGAAAATGGTTCACCGTATGAAAAATTTTTTCAAACAAAATTTGTAGAGAATTTTGTATTCTACAATATTGATAATAAATACAAATAGCAAAAAACCCATAGGAAATGAGATATTTACAAAAAAAGCGCATAAACCGATTTTTGTGACCTTTGACCTTGAAATTTAATAGTTGCGTACAGCCTACCATATGTAGGTTTTGAGACAACTATTAGGGTGTCAATATACAAGTATTTACAGACTTACAGCTGAATATCTCGAATTCCGAGATTCTTACCTAATTTAAGCTTAAATGACTGGACTAGTCAGCACAAAGTATCTGACGTGATTTTTTACTAATAAAGCGCTAAACCTCGGAATAGAGCGATTATTACATTCGCAAATTTGGCAAAAAATCGAATACAAGTGCAACGCTCAGCGCACTTAAAAGCCAAAATTACACAATAAAATGTATATCTTTGCAACTGATGTCCAGGATTTCATGAATAAAAAACAACGAAATAGGTTGGAGTAACATAAAATTGACTTCTGCGCAGTATCAGAAACCAAGGGTTAAGGCAAAAGAACCCACAAAATACGAGCCTAAAAACCTATATGAACCACTGTTCCGAAACATGAATCTTTGACCCACTATGAGTTATGTAAATGTAAACAACAGAAAAGAGCAAGTGTACTAATAAGGCATTGCTCGAGAGAATAATAAAAACAAAGAGTAAACTGATCTGTTGTGCAAGACTCTCGAAACAGAAATTACCAACAGTCCAACAGCTCATAAACTCTTTATAATGAGATACTTAAACAATATCTTTGAGGTCTAGGATGTAAAGGGAAACTAGCACCCAGAGGTTCTGAATTTGGAGCCGTTCTATTTCATTGCGGTTATCCCGTAATCCCTTTGTTAAGTTTAGATATGTATTAAATATATAAAGACTTTACGAAAAGGGCAGCGTAACTGATGAAGATAATTTGAGTAGATGTTTTGGTGGAGCGATAGAATAACTAATCTAAGAAATGTGATTACATCTGTTGTAATATATAGTATTTAACTGCCTCATTTTGGTAGTAGGCTCCTGAACAGGATTTGACACATTATTTTTAAATACATGTTATGGTGTATTTATTTCAGAGAAATACTCTAATTAGGTTTGAAATTTAATGTTAAAATGTAAAAGTTATGGTAAATAGTTGTGAAGGACACAAAAATGTTTTTATACGGGTTTTCGTTCAACAAATACAAGAAAACCTCAAAATAGAAGAAATTTACAAAGTGCACACAGAAATCTACCACGCTACTGATACAATTTGAAGCGTCCCGACTATAAAGAAATTGAAGAAATCATATCAAAGTTAAAAATATAATGCGGCTCCGGGGAACAGAAAGATTTTGGCTAAAATACGTAAACCTCTAACACATACATGTACAAAAGGCTTTCGATACTGATTCTCATAGTACGAATAAATTGCAATAAGAGGACCTGAGCTTCAACTCTTTCAAAATTATTTGTTAGATAACAAGTTAAAATAGAGGTGCCACAGAGAACAATCTTAGGCCCTATATTAAAGCTTAAATATATCCAAAACTACGGTGTCTCACTAAGCGATGATTTATGACCTTCGATCTTGGAAGGAATACAAAAAATTGTACCATCAACCATATAAAATACCTAGGAGTCATTAAAGATCAACATATCAAATGGATTATGCCTATAGATTTCTAACAAAATAAACAAACTTATAAATACTGTACGGCACCAAACATAACTATGTAAAAACGAGTTGCTCATAATGTATATGTCTAGTGGAATCTCTACTAAATTATGGAACTAGCAGCTAGAATTCTGTTTATAAGACGAATTTACGAAAATTACAGGTTACACAGAATTTTTCTGTAAGAAAAATGTTTAAATTAAAAAATAATAAAATTAGTCTTAAAGAAATTTTTTAAAACTGTAGCATTTGTAAGAAACGCTATACGAAAGCTGCAATTTGAAAAAATATAAACCTTAACACGAAAAGGTATATCATTTCAGATTACCTGCTCCATACGTTCATTGTTTAACCAATTTAGTCTCTTACCAATAAAATTTAAATTATCATAAACAAAATAAAGTAATATGGAGTAACTATATAAAATATATTATTAATGTCTCTACTTACTGTATTAGAAAGGCGTGATATGCTATAGTTTGTTTCATTTCTCCTAAACATAATTTTAAGTTTTTATGATTCTGAGCCTTATTTAAATCAAGCATTCGCATTCTGGCGTTCAGGTTGCTAAACTGACCGGCCCCAATCACGATCAAGACAGAAATGAACATGTTACATGCTATAACCATAGCCATTGTAACGAGTGTCACGTAAAATTCTATTCCATAAGAAATGAAGAATGGAATCTGTGGTATCATATAGTAATAATAAATCGTTGTTCCTCTGACAAGAAGTGGCTTAAAAAGAAACATACAAGTGCTGAAGAAAATATAAGTTAAGAAGATTTTCATTCCCCTGTTAAGATAACGAAGTAGTTCTTTATTTTCACTGCCTGGTACGTCATCCTTCCAGAATTGCTGGCTGTCGGTTAGAACTTGTTTAATTTCCTCCCTTTTTAATGTCAAAATGATAAATTTCAACCAGATCTGAAATTAAATATTACATTATGTTGCTACTATGTGCATCTTCTATTACCATTTGACAAAATATTTCAATCCTTTCAGATTCAAATTTAGAGTGTGGCAAAGGTTTGATTTACATGTATTGCTATCTCGAAAACCCTTTATAGCTAGAAACAAGGTTGAGATTTATTGCAAATTCAATCCTTCTCGAATATATGCTTTATCTGTGCAGGTTTTTAAGATAATTAGCAAAAAAGTTTGTATTTTTTCTTTTTTTTTCAGGAATAATACGTTATGAATCCATTTATTAAATATCATTTGACGAAATATATAATAAAATGTCAGGTTGCTGTCTTTTCGAGATATTTTCATGAATTTTCACATTTCCTATGGACGCCATATTGGATTTTTGCATTTCTCGAAAATTCCTAAGCTCTAAAAGTAAAAATTACTGTTTGTTCGTAGTAGACTGTAATTCCCACTGGCGACAAAATGAAGCATACGAAATCTGACTAGTCGGTGTTACCTTAAAATTATTTAATTTTATTGCATATGGTGGTAGGGCTGTGAATAATTCCAATGGAGTGCGTTTTAATACGGTAGAATTTTATTTTAAAGCTAAGTTTAATACACAGAGTGAAAGACATTCATAAGAAGACGCGAAATCAATCTACAGAGAGACTTTTTAAATTCATGGGTGTGGTATAATCTTATTATTCTCACTAACATTAAATTAATTATGAAAATAAACAGATCTGTTGAAAAAATATCTGTTGTCAATGTTTCAAAACTATAGCACATGCCGCGCCTATTTTGGAAACATTCACACAGCGGTATAATTTTTCTGCAAACTCTTCTTAGGGTGTTTCCGTCGGAACATCTCGTACCCTCTATTTCTGTTTCTCACAATTTTTCGGCGGAGAAAATTCATAAACAACATTTTTGTCCTATGAAAATCAAAGTGTGTAAGGTCTGGTGACCTCACCGGCTACGCTGTGTTCTGTCGCCAGAACAGCCTCTAATGAAATTCATAACCTCTTTGTTATTATGCGTGGGACACCGAAGTGTTATTTAATTCATTTGGTGCTATGGTATTTCAAGTTGCTGTCATAACTTTGTGCGAGTAATAATCCCAGGGATTTATTCCAAATTGTCTATAATACCACACTATATATTAAATTCTAATCTTGTTTGTAGGCGTATTTATTCTACATCATGGGGATTTTCAATAATCCCGTTCTGATAGTTATGTTTTTTGCATATTCCACAATTTGTAAACCGTGCTTTATTTGTTCAAATTATTTTATATTGAAAATCGTGGATTTCTAGATATTTATTTATAAACAAATCACATGTTGTTCGTCTAACATAATCATTTCCCTGAAGACGCTGAAGTATACAAGGATTAAACAGAGAAAAGTGATGTTTTTTTAGAGGAAATGTACGAGTAGTTTGTTCTTCATTCTTTCTCACTGATGTTTTTGGGTAATTCCTGACCTCTTCTACAACTGCGTCCCTTTCTTCCTTATTTTTTTGATGGGTTGTCGGTTTAAGTTTTAAACCACAAGCTACCAAATTGGTAACTACTAACCGAAAATGTCTCTTGTTGGGTTGACGTCACTCCGGACATTGTTCTACGAGTGCATGTGCTGTGGCTTTTGTGTTCCTGTAGGCTGTAAAATAAACTTTTATCAGATTTCTTCATTTCAATATTTATTAGTGGTCATACCATTACATAAACCTTCGAAACTTACGTGAAAACACAAATATTCTAAACCGTTTTTAAGGTAACTTGGCACGTAAATAATTTGGTCGAGTGCGAGTTGGACTCGCACACTAAGGGTTCCGTACCACCTTCAAGATTCTAATATTCCAGTTTCAGACAAGCAGGGAAAGGGTACTTTTTCCTATATTAACCCTAATATCTTTTAAAGGAAGCATTCTAAATTTATAAAAAATATACACTTTCATTTTCTACAAATAGAATTTTTATTTTATCTGCTTCAGGATTCGCTTGATTTTTATAAGAATACATATGTATTTAGTTTTCTAATTTGGCCCCCAAAAATTAGAGTTTTGTATTACTAATAAATTTTTTTTTATATATACTTTCTGAATTTTGCGGCTCTGTAGATTGGAAGATAAAGGGCAAAATAGGTCATGTTTTAAATTATAAATTATTAAATCTGTTGTTCAAATTATTTAAAAATACAAATAAAACATATTTTTAACTGACTTCCAAAAAGGAGGAGGTTATCAATTCTTCGCGTATTTTTTTAACCGATTTCCAAAAAGGAGGAGGTGATCATTATCATCAATATCATTTTTCGCTTTTTTTTGTATGTATGTTACCTGATTTCTTCTCCTGTGGTGCACCGTTTTGAATGAATATGGTCTTGTTTAATAGAGTATATATCCGGATTGGTGAAACTTCAAATTTTGGAAAAGAATTATATTGGTAATGTGATAAAATTTGTAAATGAACACATGCGTGCATGGAAATCGACCAATATCCCTAACATATTGGTCGATTTTTCGATAACTCCTTATGGATGTGTATAGTTTTTTAACGTTTAATCTATTAAGGAAGATCCTTAGGTGATCTCATATATTTTTCTGCGACGTGCAACTTGCAGTTTTGCAGAAAATCGCCGAAAATTCCAAAATTCTTATCAAAAATTTCATCGAAATGACGTAACGGACATTTTCTCATAAATATTTTAATTCCAACGTAATAGTGGGGTAAGTTTAGGCACTGGAAGTTTTAATTGCGAATTTGAAAATCTTCTATGTACATCTCAAGCATATAGGTAGTAAAGCATAGTATTTTCGGCTCCTTAAATCAATAAGTACCAAGTTCCTTTTGTTTGTATACCAGGCAAATACCTATTTAAATACAAATTTTTTCATTTTACGAAGACGGTGCTTTTAGTTGTCACATTTTCCCGGCCTAGAAAATTCAGTGACAACACATGTCAAACTTTAAACTGCTATTTGGTACGTTTTTAGACAGGGTGTTTGGTTATATCAAACAAAATCACAAAGTAAAGTGATAGAAGGAATATATGAAGATTGAAATATAGGACGGACTTGAATGAAACTGGTCCGTAGGCAGCCGTATATACAGGATGGTTGGAATATAGGGTGGACTGGACGTTTGGCAGTATAAAAATGTTGGAAAAAATGTGAAATTAAAATTAAATATAGTGATTAAAAAACTGTTATATGATGTGGACATAAGCAAATCATATACAGGATGGTTGAAATATATGCTGCAATTGAATTATATTTGTACAGTGTGTTACAACGGACGATAATATAAAACGTAAAAAATGAACTAATTTATGGGCTAGCCCACAAGGAGTTATATACTATGGTTGAAATATAGGACGGATTTGACTCCGTAAATATGGGATGGATTCTACTCCGTCCTATAGAAGGCAGCTAACAAATTTATGCTGTCCGTGGGCAGTCGTATGTACAGGATGGTTGGTACATAGGTTGGAGTGAAATTATCTATAGTTATACAGGGTTGTCAAAAAAAGTTGAAAAAAGGTTACATGGCGTAGTCCATAAGGCATAAATATATTTTGGGCTTGTTAAGTCAACGCGTACTATTACATTTTGTTCATAAAGATTTACCTGTCAATTAAATGAGAAAGTATCATTGTGTAATGTTGAGGCTTTCGATGTTACCTGGTTCTGTCTATTAAAGTTATACACACAAAATAAAAAATAAAGAATGAAAACTACCTAAGTTCAAAAATACTAAAAAGGTGAAAATAAAACATTTAAAAAAAATATAACCGACTTCTACCTATAACTAAAAATAATTATATCAAAATACAACTCTAGCAAATAAACAACACATTCAATGTTGTTAGGTACCTACCCAGGAAGTAAAAAATGTAAACATTAAATGGTGCTCATTCTGTACAAATTAATTACCTACCAATCTAGTATATTTTTGAAGTCGGTGCCAAGCAACAATTAAGTTTGATGAATTAGTAGATAAGTACGCAATGAAGGATTTAGATTTGCTTGGCACCAGCTTCAAAATATACTAGATTGGTAGGTAATTAATTTGTACAGAATGAGCACCTTTTTATGTTTACATTTTTTACTTCCTGGGTAGGTACATAACAACATTGAATGTGTTATTTTTTTGCTAGAGTTGTATTTTGATATAATTATTTTTAGCTTTTTAGTTATAGGTAGAAGTCGGTTATATATTTTTTTAATGTTTTATTTTTTTTGTATGTATGTTGCCTGATTTCTTCTCCTGTGGTGCACCGTTTTGAATTAATATGGTCTTGTTTAATAGAGTATATATCCAGATTGGTGAAACTTCAAATTTTGGAAAATTATTCTATTGGTAAAGTGATAAAATTTGTGAATCAACACATGCGTGCATGGAAATCTACCAATATCGCTAATATTTTAGTCGATTTGTCGATAACTCCTTATGGATGTGTACAGTTTTTTAACGTTTAATCTAATAAGGAAGATCCTTAGGCGATCTCATATACTTTTCTGCGACGTGCAACTTGCAGTTTTGCAAAAAATCGCCGAAAATTCCAAAATTCTTACCAAAAATTTCATCGAAATGAGATATCGGACACTTCCTCATAAATATTTTAATTCCAACGTAATAGTGCGGTAATTTTAGGCACTGGCAGTTTTAATTGCGAATTTGAAAATTGTCTATGTACATCTCAAGCATATAGGTAGTAAAGCATAGTATTTTCGGCTCCTTAAATCAATGAGTACCAAGCTCGTTTTGTTTGTATACCAGGCAAATACCTATTTAAATACAAATTTTTCCATTTTGCGGAGACGGTGCTTTTGGTTGTCATATTCTCCCAGCCTGTCATGTCAAACTTTAAACTGCTATTTGGTACGTTTATAGACAGGGTGTTTAGTTATAGCAAACAAAATCACAAAGTAAAGTGATAGAAGGAGTTGCATTTATATGAAGATTGAAATATAGGACGGACTTGAATGATAGAGCTTGTCCGTGGGCAGTCGTATGTACAGCATGGTTGGTACATAGGTTGGAGTGGAATTATCTATAATTATACAGGGTTGTCAAAAAAAGTTGAAAGAAGGTTACATGGCGTAGTCCATAAGGCATAAATATATTTTGGGCTTATTAAGTCAACGCGTACTAGTACATTTTGTTCGTAAAGTTTTACCTGTCAATTTAAATGAGAAAGTATCATTGTGTAATGTTGAGGCTTTCGATGTTACCTGGTTCTGTCTATTAAGGTTTTACATAGAAAGTAAAAAATAAAGAATGAAAACTACCTGAGTTCAAAAATACTAAAAAGCTGAAAATAAATCATTTATAAAAAATATATAACCGATTTCTACCTATAACTAAAAAGCTAAAAATAATTATAACAAAATACAACTCTAGTAAATAAATAACACATTCAATGTTGTTAGGTACCTACCCAGGAAGTAAAAGATGTAAACATTTAAAGGTGCTCATTCTGTACAAATTAATTACCTACCAATCTAGTGTATTTTAGAAGTCGGTGCCAAGCAACAATCAAGTTTGATGAATTAGTAGATAAGTACGCAATGAAGGATTTTAGATTTGCTTGGGACCGGCTTCAAAATATACTAGATTGGTAGGTAATTAATTTGTACAGAATGAGCACCTTTTAATGTATACATTTTTTACTTCCTGTGTAGGTACCTAGCAACATTGAATGTGTTATTAATTTGCTAGAGTTGTATTTTGTTATAATTATTTTTAGCTTTTTAGTTATAGGTAGAAGTCGGTAATATATTTTTTTAAATGTTTTATTCAAAATTTAAATACTGTAGTTTCTAAAATGGGAATTAAGTCGATGTTTAATATTTTTGCTAATATCTTTTAAACAAATGATTTAAAAATATGATATATTTGTAATTCACATAAAGAGCCTTTTATTTAATATATTACATGATGCCTTTGAAAATTGAATTTTTATTTTCCATTTAATTGTATAATTAGTCACTAAAATTACTATGGAGGTTTTCTAATAATTTTTCTAATAAATTTCAAGTGAGCCCCAGTACCCCTAATTATTTTCAAAAATTTAGGTAGTATGGTTTCGGAAATAAAGCGAGATATGAGAATTTTTATATCTTTATGATAATATCGTGTAAACAATTAATTTTAAAAATATGAAAAATATATATTTGTTTTCCTCATAATGAGCCCCTTCATTTGATATATTGGATGATGCGTTAAAAAATATTTTTTATTTTATTATAATATTAATATTAGGGATTTCTTCGTATTTTTTCTGCAAACAAAAAAACGTTGGTTTTATAGTATGGGGAATAAAGGGGTGAATGGGTATATTTTTAAATATTTTTTTAATGTATTTTAAAATATTCATTGAAAAAATTAAAAAAATATATTTTTATTGGTCATAATGACCCCGTGATTTGATATATTACATGATCCGTTAGAAACAAGTTTATTTTTTTTATTTTCCATTTAATTCTATAATTTGCCTGGTGAGGCGCTATACCTCTATTTTTTTAAAAATTTTACAGCTCATGGTTTTGGAGATAAGGGGGGGGATGGGTAAAATTTTTTATATTTTTGTTAATATCTTTTAATTTATTTATTTTAAAAATATGAAAAAAATATAATTGTTTTCGTCATAATGAGCCCTTTCATTTGATATATAACATGATGCGTTGGAAACAATTTTAATTTCATATTTTCCATTTAATTCTGTAATTTGCTCCCCAAAATTAAAAGTAGAGGTTTCTCCTTATTTTTTCAGTAAACTTCAGGTCAGACTCTATACTTTTCGTTTCGGGGATAAAAGGGGGGAATGGGTAAATTTTGGTATATTTTCGTTAATATCTTTTAAATTTTTTTTTTTTAAATAGGAAAAAATATATTTGTGTGCCTCAGAATGGGACCATTCATTTGTTGTATTACATAATGTGTTTGAAAACTTTTTAATTTATAAATTTTCATTTAATTCTTTAATTTGCCCCCAAAATTAATATTAATGGTTTCTCCTTATTTTTCCAGTAAAGTTCGGGCAACGTTCTATATTTCCTATTTTTCTCAAAATTTTACGCTCAGTAGTTTCGGAGATCAGGGGGGGGACCGTCCATTTTTTAGTTTTTCCCCCCACAAGTACCCCCAAAATCAAAATTTCTTCTTTTACGATATGTACTCCTGATCGCGTCACCAAACTATATATTGATACCAAATTTCAACCTCTTCCGTCCAGGAGTTTAGGAGAAAATTGCTGTGATTTGACAGAGGGAGAAATCCGGAGTGATATTATAAGGGTATCCGTATATTGTATATACAGAACCCTAAAAAGTAACATGCAGATTTTGATTGTTTCATTATGGCAATGAAGCGGTATCACAGCCTTCTATGAAGAAATAGTAATTTTGACTTTTAGAGCGTAGGAGCGTAAGTTGGACTTGTTATACTTCAATTGAAAGCTCTTCACGAGCTTTTTCCAAAACTGCATAAATCCAATATGGCGTCCATCAGAAATTTGAAAAGTCATAAAAATATCTCGAAAGCAAAAAAGCTGAAATTTTATTTTTAGTTCGTCAAATTCTTCTTAAAAAGTGCCTTGATTGTGTATTATTAAAAAGCATGCACCTGTGTTTGGGGAATTACAGAGAAAAATGAAAAATTATAATTTTTCCTGAAAACCCTACACAGATAAATCATACCGTTACAAAGTTTAATTTGACCTTACTAATAGTGGAATTGTCTGGAAATTAATCACTATAATAAAATCCGAATAAAGGTTTAGCAAAAAAATATATTTCAAGTCGGTTCGATCATGATTATAAAAAGAGGGACCTTCGGGTATTTACGAAAAGTGTTCGAGGGCAACTGAGTTGGATTAAAAATTCGCCTGCACGGCAGGAGCAGGACAATAGTGGAACAACTGGTTTACGTTTGACGCAACTCGCTTTGTCTAAGAAAAGTAGTGTGTTATTAATTTTAAATTTTTTGTGTGAATATAAAGGAGATTTGTTTACGGTGTAAAGATTTTTTTGAACACACAAAAAAATTCTAACAGTAGTGTCGCAGGTGGAATTAAGTGGGTTTTAAAATCTTAATTAATTTATGGCAACTACGAGAAGTAAGGCGGCAGAAACTGGAAGAGAATCTATTTCAGTTTTTGGAAATACGTGACAAAAAGGAAATGCATATGCCAGAAGAAATCCAAAATAGTTTAGTGTAGTCTTTTGATGAGAAATTAGAGATTTATGTAACCAAAATGAATTATAAACATCAAAATCTATTCGAAAAGTAATTTTAGAAGTTATAATGTGAGTACAAAATATCATAATTAAAAAGGCAAGATAAACTTAAAATGTTAGAAGAATACCAAGAATAAACTGAATTAACACAAAAACCATTTGAAAAGATAATGCAATTAGTAGTACAACCTAACAAATGGTGGAATCTGATATTAAAGAAATAAATGATGAAATGTAGTTGCTAAAGGCTTAAATAGATATATATTCTTGAAAATAAAGTAGATAACATCGATTCTGTTCAAAGAAAAGTACATGATAAAATCTACCGCTCTTGTAATTTCTTTAAGAGGAGTAGCATGAAGCGTCTGTCAAGGCCTTCTTGTAGATGAACAAGGTTATTTTTACAAGATCATTGCAGTCTTAGATAAAAGATATCACAACCAAACATGAAAAATAAAATTTTTGGAGAAAGTCTACAAGAATTCGAAGCCTATATTGGCCGTTTAGTACATCTTTCCTACTCAGATGAACCAGAGGAAACAAAGGATCAATTTGCCACACACAGTTTTATAAATGATATAAGGGGTGTTGAAGTTCAAGAAAATTTAAGATTTAGTGGCATCACGAAGAGCACTGAAATGTTTTCCCTGCTTTGGAACTAGAGGCCGTCATAAATATGCCCAAGCCAAAGGTTAGAGTGTTACTTTCAACCAGGACGAATCACAACCATCTCTTCAGGCAGTGTTGACCGGAATAAACAAACTACTCAAGCGGTCACAAAGAACTGATACCAGAGGAGCACGTTACCGTTGTGGACGGACAGGAAATTTCCAACGTGTCTGCAGAGTGAGGCTACGTGAACGATCACCAACCAGGGGTAGCCAACCAAACAACGTCACCAACCAGGAAATCTCATATCTCGGGTCGAAGATGAACCCATATTGGCTAATTAAGTCCATACCCAATATAAAACCATCCTCAATAATCGCTACTACTACCCTATGCCGGATTCTTTGTCCCCTATCTGTAGCATTACATCTGCTTCGCCCTGTATTGACATGGACTAGCCGGTGACTGTTCGTAGCTTATTATTAATTGGCCGGATTTCCGAAAACCTCAAAAAACTCTGGACCTCGCAATGGACACGGCGAGCGGCGTCGGTGTCAAAGGTGATTACTCGGTCATTGATGGTGCCCTTGATGACTAGGCTGATGCTTGTCTTCTAAACGTTGTTTGTGGCATGTTCTTGATTATTTTTGTGTTTCTTTGGGGAATAACACCACAATAGAAATAAAACTACGTATATTGCAATAAATATAAAGCCATTGACAACGAAGTCAGAATAAACACAAAAATAGGCTGATGCTATCTCGGCATATCCCCGGATGGATACTGTCCTCGTTGGTGGTGGAGGGTAACGCAACATTTGACCATTTATATTGACTGACTGACTGTTCCTGGTGGTGACTTCACTTTAGAGTTACGTTGTTTCCTTTTTTGCCTTCTCTCAATTAATGTTTTCATTCTGGATAGATCACCCCGAAGAGTAGGCTCTGATATTTCCTGACTTATGGAAGCTGCTCGTACCTTTGACGTGGACATGTTCATGATAGCCTGTACTTTAACCCACGAAGTCTCAGATTTTGTTAAACTTCGACATCTCTAATACTGCAAATAAAACTTTTTTATAGCCAATTGGTCTTTAGTGTCCTGTGGGTTTGGAGATGCTAGTTGTGTCAAACGGTTAATGTCGGCTTTAAACTCTTGGCTCCAGATTTTTGTTCTTCCTTATGATTTACATTTGATGTACTTGACTTAATCATTGATTATCTCTTATCTAAAACTGAAATTATGTTTTCTGAAGTTACTCTGTTCAACCACTGGCATGGACTGAAAAAGTTCCAAAGCTAAATCTCTTAAATAAATTACTAAAAACGTAGACTTATTTTGGCGCTTCCATTTTTGACAGCACTTGTTACGGACTCCTTGGAGAATATAATTTACACCGATAATAACTCTTCATTAATTTTCATAAAAAAATCACACTAGACTAATACTTCAAATATTACAACGATGAATCAAACTATTTACCACTACAAAACCGCTATTGTCGCACGACGGAATTTATATGTTGTCCCCTCTGTCAGTCTCGATCATTCTTGCAGCATCCTTTTCTGTTTAGCGTGCATGAGGACCAGCTTTCGAAATTAATGGCATTTTTGGTAAAATCCTAGAACAAGTTTTTGCTAAACATTTTTTTATCTGTCAATCGCGCATTGCCTTATCCACTACCGCTTATTGCTGCTACCCGCGGGCATTTATATTTGCACGTTTGTTCAATAGGATAAGTAGTTTTTATTGTGATTACCTTCTAGAGGGTTCCTTTATTAGTTATGTAAAATTAACCGTTGTAACTCTATATTACTTGTTTTTATACATTGCAATGCATTATTATTAAAATCACGATAAGTATTTTTGATTATTAGTTTGTATCAAAACTTATAATGTCAGCCTCTGATTGAAGTACGTGTTCATTTGTAGAAAAATGACACAAAATGAATTATTGCACACTCCTTGAAAAGACTCGATGACCTCGGTACATTGACAAATTTTTTTTTTTTTCGTTAGAAGCGAAAGAAACAAAATTCTAGACAAATTTGGGCATTTTTCGAAAAAAAGTGTTATGTGCCATAAATTTAGTGCCAAACTTTATCATAACACTATATATGACTTATTCAGACCTGATCTTTGTCAGATTAGGTTGAAGTCAGAAATACTGACTCAAGCGAAAGTTAATGGTTCTTGAAAATAATAATTAGCTACTGACCGCATTTTTAATGGGTAGAAGACTGATATATCAGTGTGGATAAACTTAAGTTTATTTAAGGATTGGATTGTACATTTCATAGATTTTGTCAACCCAAGCGAAAGTTCACCAGTTGTCTTGATCCTAGATGATCGTTGCAGTTCGTAATTTTTTGATTTTTTTGAAAATAATTTACAGTAAAAAGATCCGTCAATTTCCATGAAAATTGCCGTTGTATTGAAAATTTATCCTTCTGATATTTTTCTACAGCTGATTATATTCCAACTACAGTAGTGGACGCTGACTTAACAGTATCTCTTTTGACCCTGATTCTCATTTACCAATTCCAGCATTCTCTTATAAAGATGTATCCGATCCTAAACCAGTAAGTCGATAAATAAATCCAATCAAAATGTTCTAATTTCACTAATTGACATACCTTCTGTGTCTGAACCTATAGGAAGTATTTTCAATCATCTTTGGATCTCAGTACCAACTACATCTAAGAATGGACCAAAAAATACTTTGAATATTACAATAATAAGAAGGATTTTGTAAGGTTTATCAATTTTCTATTATTTTGCTATATGCTATTTGTTGTAATGAATATTTGGTTAGAAAGTTAGTACTATGTAAAAAGGTAAACTTGGGTGAAAGAGGGAAAGTTCCACAAAAACTGTATAGAATAAGTGAATAGGTCACAATGCATGAAACAAGTAGCTACTTGTTCAAGGATATAAGAATCAAGATATACAATTTGCTTCGTTTATTGATAAACTCTTTTTTAAACTATTATTTCGCATAAAATAACTAAAAGAATTAATAAATTATCAAAAAAAAATCAATAAGCTTTCTGCCTTGTTAGTCTGAAGCTGGTACACAATGTAACTCCTTCCTCAAAGTTTCCTTGGACTTCGTCTTGAAATGAGTGATCTTACAACGCTTTGGATCTGCTACCGTCATCAGGTGAATGATGCAGC
This sequence comes from Octodonta nipae, assembly GCA_034190945.1. Classification (NCBI taxonomy): domain Eukaryota; kingdom Metazoa; phylum Arthropoda; class Insecta; order Coleoptera; family Chrysomelidae; genus Octodonta; species Octodonta nipae. Next base: position 44,428,894 of record CM067222.1, on the reverse strand, counting down.
AAAGAGACACCGCAACTAGAGGAATTTCGATGGAAAGTTAGAACCGTAGTGGAGAAAACACGACACATCAAATAAAACATCAGCGAATTCGAAAGAAGGATGATAAAACACTTAAGGAAAGCAAATTCATCATTATTCTACTAGTTGGCAAATGAAATGCCAACATCCTGATGGACACAACAGAATACAATAGGAAAATCGACGACGTTCTCTCGAAGGGCAAATACCATTGCCAACTGATCCAACAGCCAAAATAAACGGAAGACTTACAACACTCTCAGGTATCATGCTGAATACATTGCACCATAGACAAGGAGAAAATTGACGCCTCATCACAGCAAACCACTACATCTTTATGCACTACCCAAGATACACAAGGCTGGTGTACCTCTCAGACCAATTACAAGCTTACATAATTCAGCATCAGCAGAATTTCCAAAATTACCGCTACCAATCATCCAACCTTTGAAGGGCAAATCATCATCGCGCGTCAAGGATTCCAAGCATTTTGTCCAAATCATCAAATACATGGAACTTGGGCCAGAACATCGCTTAAGTTTCGACGTTGAAAACCTCTTCACGAACATACCATAAGATAAATCTCTCGACATATAGAGAACAAAACTTACTTATTTACGAAACCCTGATGGAGAGGACGGACCTGCCAATACATTCAATCTTGGACTTACTACAATGTTGTCTCAAGAACTGCCATTTTCAGGTGAAGGACGGGTTCTTTATGCAAGAAGATGCATTCCCCGTTTCGCCAACATCTATATGGAATGATTAGAATATAATGCACTGAAGGGGTATGAGATACAACCAAAACTCTGGTTAAGGTATGTTGACGACACGTTCAATATTTGAGAACATGGAGAGAGAGAGAACTACAGGCGTTTCTGTAGCATCTAAACCAATTACAACCGTTCATCCAGTTCACCACGGAGAGGGAAGAGAGTGGCTCCCTAGCATTCTTTTATGTGAAGTGCTAAAGGACTAGGACCGGAATCAAAACAACAGTCTACAGAAAGGCTATACATGCAGGGTTATACCTACAATACAACTCTAACGACCCATCAACAACGAAAACTGTCATCACCAAAACACTAGTCCTTAGAGCCAAAAATATTTGCAGCACACCAGAGGCTCTCAAAGAAGAACAAATGAAACTTAGAGAAGACCTTTTGACGAATGGATATCCGGAAACCATCGTTAACAAGGCATTTGAAGTACTGGATAAACCATCTAGGTTGGAAGAGGAAACCACGACAGCACCCGTATTACTACCATACACTAAAGGCTTGTTGTAAAGACTTAAACGTATTGGACACGGAAATGGAATCAAAATGGTTTTCAAGAGCAACAACATTTTGCTTCGTCCATATACACCACCCACATAGTAGGATGCAACTGTTCATGGTCTACCGTATATAATTTTTTTACAGTTTTTGATCCACGCTGTAAAACTGTAGTTCTACTCTACTCTTGATTTCAACCACCTTGTATATACAACCTATTATAACATTTTTTGTATCACTCTGTAAAATTATAAATTCACCAATCTTCAACATATTTTTCCTAAACTGTAGTTGAAATCAAGAGTACAGTAGAACTACAGTTTTACAGCGTGGATCAAAAACTCTAAAAAAATTATATACGGTAGACCATGAACAGTTGTATCCTACTATGTGGGTGGTGTATATGGACGAAGCAAAATTATAGTTATACAGTTTCTTTAAAACTATAAGGAGTGGTTAAAATATAGGGTATAGAGAAATTATACTTTACAAAGCGGCTCAAAAATTTTAAGAAATAATTGTTACATAACGTAGATCATAAGCAGTTGCATAGCTGATATATAGCTTGTAGTAAAGTTCTAATTAGGTGTTTAAGAAATGTTTTGTGTCGTAACAAATAAACAGCACTGTATTCAGGATAGTTGCGCTAAAGCGAGAAGTAGAGTTACAGTTATACAAGGTGGTTAAAAAAATGTTAAATAAAACTTTTACATAGGGTGGCTCATAAGCACTCACAGTTTGGATGAAATATATTCGGGATTAGTTAATTAATTCTTATGTTGGGTGGTTCACAAATTAGAAAAAGTTGTTATATGGGATGATAGCCCATATGTTTCATAATGTATTTCTTTTTGCACAGAATTGTACATTCCATACGCGGGTAAAATCAAGGGAAACGGTTAGTATATTATAAAATTTGAATTATCCGTTCTTTAGTCTGTGATTAATCGCAATAAGTAAGATTGAGACGGAAATCCAGCTGAATAGTAGGTTGCATAAATTTTCATTTTGCCTCACTATATGAGATTCGAATTGTATTCATTTCAATGATATCACAGTAAGGAATGTGACTGAACCTATCAGCCGCTGATGATATTATAGGCCGAAGTAGAAATGTTATAATTTAAGTAAACAAAATCTCAAGATTGTTTATTTCTGCAGATTTAGTGAAAACAACAATTTCATTAGAAGTAGAAATCTATTCTTAGACTTCTTGAAGTAAAATTAAATTTAATTTAGAAATCTAACAGAAATTATGCTTTTTAGAATTGCGTTTGAATGTGAAGCCATTTTTCCGATTCAAGATAATGTAGTATCTGGAACTATGTCTTTTCTAAGAAGAAGAAACTATCCCAGGGTCTAGTGAATTAATTTAAGAAAACTTAAAATAATTCACATTTTTGTACAACTCCTTTTGAGTGTGAAGACAATGTTTTTCCGATTCAAGATAAGATAGTGTCTAAAACTCTGACTTTTCCAGGTAAAATAGAATGCACCAGAAGTACGAACTAAAAAGTTTAAAATAAATTAGTTTTTTACAATTCCGTTTGCGTGTGATGCCAATTTTTCCGAATCAAGATGAGATAATACCTGGAACTGTGACTTTGTAACAAAAGGAAATGCGCCAAGAGTGAGATCTAATCCAGGGTCTACTAAAGTAATTTTGAAAAATTTAAATAAATCGCACTTTTATAACTCCTTCGGCAAAGTTGTAAAAAAGGTACCATTTGTGGAGCATTTTATTTAACTTGGAGAAGTCAGCGTTCAAGAAACTAACCCAACTTGAGTCGAAAAAAATTGACTTCGCAGTTGTGAAAAATGAACTTTATATTAAGTATTCTAAAACTACATAATTGTGAATCAAAAATAAATCAAAAATTGTCTTCACACATAAACTGAATAATAACAATTCGACTCCAGTCCCCAATATGTAATTTCGAAATGATTGTTAAATAGCTCTCTAACAGATAAATATTTTAAAATCCTATAAATTCTATCATAAACAGACTGTAGTAGGAGCAACTTCGAATAGTTATTTGACAGGAAATCACAGATGTTCTAAAACAAAGAAATAATTCAGCATTTGAACGATACAAGAAATAATAAATATATACAGTAATTGACAATGAGTCCAGACTTGTAGTTGAAACGTCTTCACAGCAGATACAATATACAGGGCTTTCATTTCAAGATTACCACTCTAAATATGTTTTAAAGAATAAGACAAAAAACACATTAATTTATATTAACAGGGGGAGCACATTTTACACTTATCAGTCACCCTGCAGTTTCAACCCTAAGCAGGGGTAAATATAACATCTACAAGTTTAAATACAAAGGGGTATCATGTGATACCTCTTTTTGCCAATCTTTTGACACATCATTTTTTACAGAGTACTTAGAAACTAAGAAACCGTTAAAAAATATATTTTTTAAAATAATTGCTAATTACACCAAAATTGGTTTAGGGCAGCTTTTAGGGTCTCTGATCACGAATCCGAGGTCAGATTTGCAGAATTCAAAATGGCGCAACCAAGATGGGGAATGAAAATATAAAAAATCAGAAGTTTTTCACCAAACTTCTTATAAGGGGTTTTTTGGGTTAGTTGATCACGAATCATAATCAAAATTTAAGATGGGGGATCCAATATGGACGAGAAAATAACCCACGGGACGAAAATTTCGCCCGCCATCTTGAATTTTGTAAGTTCCGGGCTCATAATCAGAAACCCGAAAAACCCTTATATACCAATTTTGGCGTATATCGGTTGATCTTGGATCGGCCATTTTGAATTTTTCAAATCTGACCTCGAATTCGTGATCAGAGACCCTAAAAGACACCTTAAACTAATTTTGGTGTAATTGGCAATTATTTTCAAAAATTTAATTTTTTAGTGTCTCTAGGTCATTACTCTGTAAATAATTTGGTCAAGTGCGAGTTGGACTCGCAAACTAAGGGTTCCATACCATCTTCAAGATTTGATACAATGTAGATATCTTTTTCTAATATTCGAGTTTCAGACAAGCAGGGAATGAGTGCATTTTCTTATATTTACACTAATATCTTTCAAAGGAAGCGTTTTAAATTTATAAAAAAAACTTTTATTTTCCACACACATACTATTTATTTTAACTGCTACGTGATTTGCTTGATTTTTATAAAAATATGTATTTATGTATTTAGTTTTCTAATTTGGCTCCCAAAATTAACATTAGACTCATTAGAGTTTTATGTTACTAATAAACTTTCTGGGAAGCCTTTGATAATCTACTGTCTGAATTTTAGGCCGTGTAGACTGGAAGATAAAGGGAAAAATATGTCAAGTTTTAATAATAAATTATTAAATCTTTTAGACAAATTATTAAATAATACAAATAAAATATATTTGTTATTATTTTGTAAACAATTAATTTAAAAAATATGTAAAATATATATCTGTATTCCTCATAATGAGCCCTTTCATTTGATTTATTGCAGAAACAATTTTAGTTTAATATTTTTCGTTTAATTCTGTAAGCTGCCTCCCCCCCCACCAAATTAATAGCAGAGGTTTCGCCTTATTTTGCCGGTAATATTTATGATTTTATTTCACCCCATATTACATTTATCCAACTGCTCATGGTCTACCCTATATAACAAAATTCATGATCACAAAAACAAAGCCGGATAATCCTGCTGTACCAAAAAACTTTATATACAGCATACCCTGTGAATTTGGCAATCTATACATTGGGGAGGCTAAGCAACCACTGGACACCAGGGTTAAGGAGCACCGCATAGCTACTCAAAGGGCGGAGCTAACGAAGTCTGTGCTAGCTAATCACTCATGGACCGAACATCAAAACATTAACTAGGACCAGGCAATGGTAATTTACAAAGAAGAGAACTGGTATACAAGAAAATTCATAGAGAAGGCTCACATAATCGCTAATGACAATATAATCACCGAGCCCAGCGTCCAAATTAAATACGTTTTTTGAGCCACTGCCGCTACGCATCACCGACAACCAATCTCCAGATACGGTGATGCTGATTGGACGAGAAGGGAGATTAAGCGACCCAACGATGATGACGATAGCGGATCCAAAGCTATTGAAACGTTGTTAGATCATTTTATTACGATGGAAGTCCAAGCAAATTATGTCTTGCGATAAAAGCACAGAATTTCCATTATTGACTGTGTGTGTGTGTGTTTGTGTGTCAAACGCATGTTATGTACATTTCACAACTAAAGCAAATTTAGGGAATTTATATAACACGTCGCAAACTAGAAATAAAGTTCTTGCTATTTATAAAAACTTAATAATCAATACTAAAAACATAGGTAGTTAATTAGTTTTGTATGTTTAAAAATACCCTTGAGTTTTATTTAAATAAAGCATATCATTAAAAATATAAGAAAAGCCTACCACACCAATAACTGTAATGTAGGAAAATTATATGTCAATTACGTAGAAATTAAAAAATGACTTATTATTATTATTGTTACATTTAAGCGAAATGCACTGGGGCCTAATTTCTGTAAAATTCAACATAAATACAACGCACTCATTTTATCAAATTTTATCAAAAATATAAGAATAATTCAGAATGTACATTTCTCATATGAAACGTTGAGGAAAACCAACTTGTGATATGATTCAAACATTTGCCCAACACATCAGTGACTTCCGAATATGCTGACGTTTTTGCATAGAGACAAGCTTGCAAGGAATTTTCGTGTGCATAGCTAGACATGAAATGCATATTTGAACTTTCTCTGTAGGCAAAATTAACCATTACTATTCAGTCAACTTTTAGTAGTTAATAATGAAGAATTCAAAATGTAAGGAATCCAATAGCTTTCAGTTGTAGTTATGCAAATATCATAGGTGACAAAATATTTCTAAATTTGTTGGGTTGTCAAAGTCGGCTTGCTTTTTATGTCGATGCCATGACACAAATTCTATACAAATTAAACTAAGTCTTATTATAAGATGATTGTTAGTTTATATAAAAAAAGGAAAATCGAACAAATGTTCAAAAATATATAAAAAGTATGATTTTTAAAAACTATAATATGTACGCAAACTTTTAAGACCCTTCACTTCATTGTTAATGAGAAAAAATCCTTATATTTTCTGTCATTATTGCAAACTAATAACTGCGTACTTGTGATTATTTACAATAGATTTCATGACAAACTACTTTTGATTTATAACAACGAACAACCTTTTTGTCCAAACAACTTGTATTATAGCATCTAAATTTGAAAATTTAAATATTATACTAGCCGTTACCTGCTGTTTCACCCACGTACGGAATGTTCAAGCTTTCTCCAAAAGAAATAACTTATGATATATGGATTATCCTATATAAACAATTTTCAAACTTGTTTGAACCACCCTACTTAAATATAACCACCACCAATCCCGAATATATTTCACCCAAACTATAAGTACTTCTGGACCACCCTATATAACAATTTTATTCGACATTTTTTTGAATCACCTTAAATAACTGTAACTCTACTTCACCATATATTGCAATCATCCTGTATATGCTACTTTTAATCTGTCAGTTAATATAACTTTTTGAACACCTGAATATAACTCTTCGCTACCCTACATTTCAGCTATGCAACTACTTATGGTCTACGCTGTATAATAATTATTTCTGATATTTTATTAACAACATTTTAAAGTAAAATTTCTCTTTACTATATATTTTAATCAACCTTTATATGCAACTTTGTCCAACATTGTGTTAAACACACTCTAAAACTTTCTTGCTTCTCCCCAAATTTCAGATATTCCATATAGTAGAACGCAACTGTTTATGGTCTACCCTATATAACATTTTTTTTTAACTTGTTTTGCACCCTCCTAATGGAAATGCCCGTGGAACCTTTGGCGAGTTACAAATATGAAAACACAGTTTGCACCCTAACATCAAACTTTTATTTAGACCCTCACCCAAACTGCAACTGCTTGTTGGCCACTCTATATAACAATTTTATTCAATATTTTTTTAACCGCTTTGTATAACTAACTCGACTTCCATCTACATTAAAACCATCCTGTATTCACCGCTGCCAATTTGTCAATCATTACAACTTATTTTTAAACCACCCTGTATAACCATAATTTTACTCTACAAAATATTTCAACGACCCTGTTTGTGGATCTGCTTAGGGGTCACCAAATATAATATTTTTAAACACTTAACTATAATTACTTTTATGTTTTTTTGGGCAATAACACCACAATAGAAATAAAACAACGTATATTGCAGGAATACCAAACGTTTCAAAGTCTATTCTGACTTCGTTGTCAATGGCTTTATATTTATTGATGTAGATTGCAAAATGAAAATTTCAGTATAACATGTTTTGTACCACCCATTATACCTATAATTGCATCAATGCCAAATATATTCCACCAAAACCGCAGCTGCTTATTGGGCACCGAATAAAATAATTTTGTTCAACATGTTTTTGAATCACCTTGTATGTATTACAACTACCCTGTATAGGCTGCTGCCTATTGGTCAACCAATATATCATTTTTTAAATAATTATCATAACACTTCACCCTATATTTCAACTATCCTATCTTTACAACTTATTATGAACTAAGCTATTTCACATTTTTTCCATATATGCAGCTGCTATATATATATATATATATATATATATATATATATATATATATATATATATTATTATATGAAATACTTATCCAGGGTTCTATTTACGCTACAAATAAGTAATAAAAAACGTTAAGAAGAAAAACCTGTACGTCGAGAATAAATATATTGTTCAGGGGCGGCCTTCAGTTTATCTGATGACTGGATGTAAAAATGAAAATTTGATCTAAATTTGAGTTTAGTTATATAGATTTTGAATTAGTACAAGCATAATCGATATTACTATTTATATACTTGCTGTTCAAGGCTGCTCTTTAACCACAAACTTAATGGCCAGTAGGACAAGGTCTCAAAAGGCAGGTTCAAACGTGTCTTTACACAAGTGTCTTTATTGTAATGGTATTATCTCTGACAGCAATGCCTACAACTGTTCGAACTGTAATGCATTTTATCACAATAAGTGCAGCACGAAAGCTAATAGGAGATCTAATGGAACCTACGGTTACTGTTGTAACAACCAGAACAGTAATTTCACTAGACATTCACATCAGTCTTCTCAAAACAATATGAGTGGTTCATCCTTATTCAATCTACCTTCCAACTCTCCTGTTTCCGAAAATAAAGCTGATAACCTGGATCCCTCTATCAAAACATTATGGGATCTTATCGATGCTCGTTTTGAAAAATAACAAGCTAGTATTGACGCCCGACTCGAAGTCATGACAAGTATGATTGGCGAATTATCAACAGCAATTTTTTCCATTAAAGATAGACTCGACTCACTTGAAAATCGTATTGATACTCTGGAAAACAAGTCGGAAACCGTAGAACTTTCTGTAGCTACGGAGGTAAGAGACATTATGAATCGTGAAAAAAACGTATCTATGATTTTGCGGATTCTATTGATGCTCATAAAACTGACCTAATAAACATACAGAAGGTTTTTGAAGAATCTAACACTGATTTACCATTTGATTTAAACAGCATCAAAAAGCAGCGTCTTGGTAAACAGTTTTTTAAGAATAAAACTAGACCACTCAAGGTCATGTTTCAATCAACTGACCATACTAGCTGGATTTTTCATAACAAAAAAAGACTCGCCGACGGTAAATTGAACATAAAAGGGGATCTAACCAAAAGACAACAGGGTCATCTCAAAACACTCATAGCGGAAATAAAATTCAGAACTGAAAATGGCGAACAGGACCTTTGCATTACTTATCATGACCGTATTCCTTCCATTGTCACTAGGAAGTTTGGTAACAATGCATAGGAAAACGTTAGTGCTGCATCGATCAAGATCTTTTATCAAAACATCACAAGCATTAGAGGAAGGATTGCGGATCTTCGTTTGCGTTTGCAGTGTTTTCAATATTACGACATTATTGCATTGTGTGAGACAAACTTGGACGATACTATTTCTAGTGAAGAGCTGGGTTTTAGTTCTTATAATATTTTGAGATGTGACAGATCAGCACTTACCAGTACGAAGAGAAAAGGAAGTGGAGTTTTATTAGCTATAAGTAAACATATCCCTTTTTTTGTTATTCCTCTTACTCATACATCCTTTGAATGTTTATGTGTCAAATTACGTTTGCCCGCGGGTAATTTAATAGTTGTCTTAGGATATATACCACCCATCTCTCCTTTTATTTCATCTGTTCATCACTATGAGTTTATAAACTGCATTACTAATTCATTGGTAAATTTTGTTGACAGTTACGCTGTTGACAAAATTTTAATTTTAGGTGACTTTAATTTCCCAGGTTATGATTGGGTCAAATCTGGCAACTCATCAGTTGTTCGTGGATTTCATGGAAATATTGAAGTACGCAATGCAGCATCACTTTACTCAAATTTCTGCTTTAACTATTGCCCCACTCAATTTAATAATCTCAAAAATACTAGCAATAATACACTTGATCTAGTTTTCTCTAATATCTCTTTGATCTCTGTTGTTGCAGCACTTGAATCAATTTTTGACTGTGATGAGCATCATTCTGCTCTGGATATAGACCTACGATATAGCAGTTGCCCTAAACTGCAATCCACTGAATTTATCTTCGATTTTAAGAATGCCAATTACAATACTATTGGTAAACTGATTCGGGAGTCATCAGTTTTGAATTTATTAGATTGTGAAGGATCTGATATTGAATCGCATACCCGACAGTTTCATGGCTTTTTAAGTAAAATTATTAATCAATACGTTCCTAAGTTGGCTATAGGACGTGATAAATTTCCCAAATGATTCTCTAAGGATCTCATATTGGCCATTTGTAGAAAGAAAAAATTTCATAAGCTTTTTAAAATGTATAGTTCCTCTTTTTATTATAATTTATTCAGAACTGAAAGGGCTCTATGTAACAAATTAATCTTACGTGACGAAACTAGTTTTAACATGGTGGTAGAAGAATCACTATCTGATAATTCCAAGAATTTTTTTAACTATGTGAATTCAATTTGTCGTAATAGGGATCTCCCTGGAGTTATGCATCTGAACGATGAGATAGCAGACTCTGGTCGGGATATTGCCAATTTATTCGCATAAAAAATAGTAGTGTATATAATAATCTTGATTTATCATCGACGTTGGTTAAATTTGATTTTTTAGATTGTTTTAGCAAATTGGTGTTCTTGGAATCTGACATTATAAAAGCCATAACTGACCTTGATGGTAACTCTTCCCCAGGTCCTGATGGTATACACCCTCGATTGGTAAAGGGCTGTATAAATGTTTTAGCTCCTTATTTAACTAAATTATTTAACTGGTCTATTTCTATAGGAACTTTTCCAAAGTCCTGGAAAACTAGTTTTGTCACACCCTCATTTAAAAATGGGGACAGATCTGATGTGAATAATTATAGACCTATTACAAAAAACTGTGTTTTTGGCAAGCTTATTGATAAATTAGTATACGATAAAATATCCTCATTTATATTCAAATTTATTACGCCTATGCAACATGGTTTCTATCCTTCCAGGTCCACACTGACAAATCTTTGTACCTACATAGAATATATAAATGATGCAATCAGTAAAAATTGTATTGTGGACTCTATTTATACAGATTTTCAACGAGCATTCGATGTCGTTAATTTCGGTCTCCTTGTTAGGAAGCTCTCAGCTTATGGTTTTCATGGACCATTACTACATTGGCTTGCATCTTTTTTAATAAATAGAAGTCAAATTGTTAAGATTAAAAATTTCGTGTCTGAACCCTTTCATGTCACATCAGGAGTCGCTCAAGGCTCCCATCTTGGTCCCCTTCTATTCATACTTTTTATAAATGATTTAAATCTAGAGATCAAAAATTCTCAAATTTCTTTATTTGCTGACGATGCAAAACTATATAAAAGCATTAAGTCAATTCAAGACAGAATTTCCCTACAAAGCGATCTGGACTCGCTTCTAAATTGGTGTTCTTTTAACGGTTTTACATGTAACCCAGTAAAATGCTTTGTCATGACTTTTGGTAAAGACTCCACAAATATTTTTACGTATAATTTAAATGGAGCTAATCTTGGGAAGGTAGACGTAATTAAGGATCTCGGGGTATATATCGACTCCAATTTAAAATTTCATTTCCACTTGGATTATGTCGAATCAAAAGCCACTAAACAAGTCAACTTCATCAAGAGATTTTCAAGTAAATTCACTAGGTTTGAAACTTTCAGAAATTTGTACTACGCATTTGTTTATCCTATTCTATCTTATTGTTCAGTCATTTGGAGACCCCATTGGGATTACCAAATTAAATTACTTGAAAGGCCTCGTAGATCCTTTCTTCGTTATTCTTCTTTCAAATGTGGACAGCCTATGCATTATACAAACCACAATTACTCTAACATTGCACAAATACTTAAAATTCCTGATCTGTACTCATCAATGACAAGAAGTGATATTGTTTTTGGTTTTAAAATCATTAACAACAAAATAGATTCTATTGACTTGTTGGGTAGGTGAAATTTTCACGTTCCTAAGCGACATTTACGACACACTTCTTATTTTTATGAGTCTGAATATCACTGGTTATCGCCAATGGATAGAATATCGGAATTTATGAATAATAACTGTTCGTGGCTTGATTTGTATAATTGTAATGTTGCTAATGTTAGTTTTAAATCAAAATGTATATTTAATTATTCTTAATCTTTTAAGTTTTGTTTTATTTTAGTTTGTTAATAGATTTTTGTAGTGTTTCTTTGTATTCTTATACTTTGTTGTATTAGTTTATGTAATGTAAATGGGGTTTTACCCCGTAAATTATAAATAAATATATATATATATATATATATATATATATATATATATATATATATATATAAATTTTTCTAGCATTTTTTCCCACCTTGTATAATTATAACTGTACACCCACCCTATATTTCAACCATCCGGTAAATGGAACAGCTTGTAGATCATAACATTACTTTATAATATTTTTTTAAACTCACCTGTATAGCTGTAATTATACTCCGCTACATATTTCAACTATCCTATATATGCAACTACTTGTGGATATAAAACAAGTTTTTAACCACAACATAAACTATAATTTGAAGACTCGAAGAAAGTATATAAACTATAATTCCACTCCATCTCATATTTCAAACACCCTGTATAAATAACTGCTCACTAACATTTCTCCAACCCATTTCATAACTATAGTATCTTACGACCATAATAAGATCCTAACTGCTTACCTAACACATTCTTTTAAGATTTTAGATATTCTACCCTTTTTCAACCACTTGGTATATGGAACTGTTTATGGCCCACTCAATATAACTTTTTTTGGTCCACCCTGGATAACTAATTCCCCTTCCCCTTATTTTCACCACATTGTATATATCCAGCTGCTTATAGGACACCAAATAAAATATATTAGATTTATTAAATCCATGTAATTCTCCTCTGCTCTAAGTTTCCTATATACAGAACAGCTTGTAAAATTTCGATTGTTATATCAATTGATTTTTAACCGACTTCCAAAAAGGAGGTAGACCAATCAATAGAGATTTTTTCGTGCAAAAAATACTATCAGGATACTGCCTGTGCCATCACATTAAGAATGATTTGTAGTGATATTTTGCTATCTTTTCCACTCGCAACTATGGTTTTTTACTTTATTATAAACAAATGAAACAAGAAAATTGCTTTTTTTTTTCGTTGTATGTTTATAAAATGAAAAATAATAAACTAATCTCAATGGTGTCAACAGGTGAATTGTAAAGCATGGAAATACCAATGAAATGAGCCCAGGATCGATCCGATAAGATCTTTAGTAACAGAGAAAAACAAAAAATACTGGAAAATTTACCGGTTTTCTTTATATTATTATAACTCCGTCACTATCGAAGTTTTAGAACTGGGCTTGTGGGAACTGATAGTAATTGGTATCTACCTTATGCGTGACTAAACCAGGCGCTATCGGTTTATAAGTTTTTGAATAATTGCGATCTGAAGTTTTTAGTCCACTATTCTTGTAGTGTGTCTCCATGCGACATGGATTGTCAAATATCAGTAGAGATGTTGAAAGTAGAGGTATCATTCTACAACTCCTCTATTTTCATTTTTCATTAAATGTCTGTGAAATAGACGAAAAATGTTTGCAAAAATGAACAAAATTTGGTGAGCGTATGAATGTGTTCGAGTAGTGGGGGGAAAACGGTTGTTGAGGGGAATTGCTAACAATAATTATTGTCGATAGTAACTGTCACTCTGACAGATGGTGATAGAATTCAATCGTTAAACAAACTTCTATACAGAGTGATTTGTTCGATTTTATTATATCATATGAGAACTGTTTGTTTATTAATATATTTATATATAAATGGTTTCTCCGAAACGTTTTTGCTTTAATTTGTGGATTTTGGGTTTACGGAACATGAAAGGAGAGCGGTCATTAAAAAAATTCTTACTTGTGAGGATTTTAAATATGAAAACGATCTATGTATGTGCCTCTACTATATATTACTATACGCTTCCCCTCAACAACCGTGTTTCCCCCACTCTTTGGATACATTCATACGCTCGCCCATTTTTTGTTATGTTTGCTAACATTTTTCAGATATTTCACAGACATTTTGTGAAAAATGAGAATAGAGGCTTTGTAGAATGACACCTCTACTTTCAACAACTTTTTTCAAAATTGAAATTTGATTATCTATGACGCATGGGGGCGCAATGCAAAAATAGTGAACAGAAAACTTTATATAACAATTGTTCAAAAACTAATAAACCGATAGCGCCTGGTTTTGGCATGCATAAAATAGATGTAGATTACTATCAGTTCCTACAAGCCCAGTTCTACAGCTTCTAAAGTGACGAAGATACGATTTTTTTTGAAAAAATCCTCCAGTTTTCAGTATTTTTGGTTTTTCCCTGTTACTAATGATCCAATCGGATCTAGTCTGGGCTCATTTTATTGGTATTTTCATGCTTTACAATTGACCTGTTGACACTATTGAGATTAGTTTATTATTTTTGATTTTATAAACATGCTAAGAAAAAAAACGTATTTTTTTTGCTTCAATTGTTTATAACCAAGTAAAAAACCATAGTTGCGAGTGGAAAACATAGCAAAATATCGCTAGGAATCTTTGTTAATGTGATGGCACAGTCGGTATCCTGATAGTATTTTTTACACATTATCAGATAATTTTTGCTCTATTGATTGGTCTAAGGAGGTTATCAATTCGTCGCATTTTTTTTTATATGTATGTTACCTGATTTCTTCTCCTGTGGTGAACCGTTTTGGATGAATATGGTCTTGTCTAATAGAGTATATATATCCGGATTGGTGAAACTTCAAATCTTGGAAAAGAACTCTATTGGTAAAGCTATGAAATTTGTGAATGAACAACGTAATAGTGCGGGAATTTTAGGCACTGGAAGTTTTTATTGCGAATTTGAAAATTTTCTTTGTCCATCTCAAGCATATAGGTAGAAAAGCATAGTATTTTCGGTTCCTTAAATCAATGAGTACCAAGCTCGATTTGTTTGTATACGAGGCAAATACCTATTTAAATGCAAATTTTTCCATTTTGCGAAGACGGTGCTTTTTGTTGTCATATTCTCCCGGCCTAATAGAAAATTCAGTGACAACACATGTCAAACTCTAACATGCTAATTAGTGCATTTATACACAGGGTGTTTAGTTATAGCAAACAAAATCACAAAGTGAAGTGATAGAAGGAGTTGCATTTATATGATGACTGAAATATATGACGGAGAATGGTTGGAATATAGGGTGGAGTGGACGTTTGGTGGTATAAATATGTTGAAAAAAATCTGTAATTAAAATTATATAGGGTAATTAAAAAACTGTTATATGATGTGGACGTAAACAAATCATATACAGGATGGTTGAAATATATGCTGGAGTTAAATTATTTTTATACAGTGTGATTAAAAAAATATTTATTATATAGCCCATAAGAAGTTGCATAAAGTGTGGAGAGGAATTAATGTTACACCGGGCGATAATATAAAATGTTAAAAATGAAATAATTTATGAGGTAGCCCACAAGATGTTATATACTATGGTTGAAATATAGGACGAATTTGACTCCGTACATATGGGATGGATTCCTTCGTCCTATAGTTTACAGAAGGCAATTAACAAATTTATGCTTGGCAGTCGTGTGTACAGGTTGATTGGTACATAGGGCGGAGTGGAATTATCTATAGTTGTACAGAGTTGTCAAAATATATTTTGGGCTTATTAAGTTAACGCGTACTACATTTTGTTGGTAAACATTTACCTGTTAATTTAAATGAAAATGTATCAATGTGTAATGTTAAGGATTTGATGTCATCTGGTTCTATCTATTAAGGTTATACCTACATACAAAATAAAAAATAAAGAATGAAAACTACTTGAGTTCAGAAAAACTAAAAAAAAAATATAACCGACTTCCACCAATAACTAAAAAGCTAAAAATAATTATAACAAAATACAACTCTAGCAAATAAATAACACATTCAATGTTGTTAGGTACCTACCCAGGAAGTAAAAATGTAAACATTAAAAGGTGCTCATTCTGCACAAATTAATTACCTACCAATCTAGTATATGTTTGAAGTCGGTGCCAAGCAACAATCAAGTTTGATGAATTAGTAGATAAGTACGCAATGAAGGATATTAGATTTGCTTGGCACCGACTTCAAAAATATACTAGATTGGTAGGTAATTAATTTGTACAGAACGAGCACCTTTTAATGTTTACATTTTTTACTTCCTGGGTAGGTACCTAACAACATTGAATGTACTATTTATGTGCTAGAGTTGTATTTTGTTATAATTATTTTTAGCTTTTTAGTTATAGGTGGAAGTCGGTTATATTTTTTCTAAAAATGTTTTTTATTAAATCAAAACATGTTACATTAGCACATTCCAAATTTTGAATAAAAGCTAAGCTGATGCTAGTATCTAATATGTTGGTGCGTGTGGTGTAGTAATTGAGTAATTGAATTACCCAACATGGTAGAAGTTTTTTCGCTATATCTACCGTTTCTGTAAATTTAGAGAAATAAAATGTCTACCAGATTTTAAGTCAAACTATAGGCTTCTCAACAAAAAAAAAGATTCAGCAAAATCAGTTAAGTAATTCTTACGTGATGCCGGAACAAACAAACAAACAAACAAACAAACAAACAAATAGACAAACTTACAATTTTATAATAGTATAGATACTGGTTAATATACCTGAGAGAAGACTCCAACCGATTCAATAACCAACAAGTCTGTCTCCAATAATAATCGTAGTATAATAAGTATTGTAACATACAATGTTAATACAAAATTAAAAATTACTAGGGGTTTGATCATTTTTTTCATTGGGTGCATCCCAACGAAAGCAAATAATCTGAAGACATATTTAAATTCTTGTTCATACATTTTATTACTGAAAAATAGTCAAGGGAAATATGTGTTGCCGCTCGACTAAAATTAAATTAAAAGAATTTTTTCGATGGCCGTGTAGCGGTTAAGAAGACTTGAAAAATTAATGAAGCAATGTATCTAATAACATAATGGTTAGGTAATTGTGGAATTTTGCATAAAAGACCATGTTTTAAATATTTTAAGACGATTTCGGTGAAATTATCGATGAGCAAATAACTTTTGGACTTTAATATGCAAAATTAACACAATTTCTGATACTCTAAGAAAGGGAAACGCCAGAACTTGGAAAGTTTTCCTTAGTGGAAAATACTTAATCGAATTCTTAGACGACTTCAAAAGACATATATATATATATATATATATATATATATATATATATATATATTCACCAATTACTCCAAACCTGCTCAACGAATTTGGATCGTTTAAACTGTATTCTGTTAACGGTGATCCCTAAGTTGTCCCATATTTGTTTCAAGGACATCGCTTATACTGTTTGTTAAAAAAAATTAAGCGGCTTTGTTATATAGTGTTGGAGGCTAAAATATTAAAAAGAAGAAATGTATATTCGGAACGTGAGGGTGTAATAAATTGAAAATTGATGAGAATTAAACCAAAACAAATGTCAGTTACTAAACTTCAAGATGGAGGTTCTTAATTGATCTCTACAGTGTGTCTTCATAAGTTGGAATCAAACGGAAAACTTTCTCATGAATAATATTTAGAGATAAAGTTATGTATATTGTAGTCATTAAATGCCATTTTTGCAACTGTACATGAGGTTTGTCAGCAAATATGAATTTTGCTTAAAAATGAAGTCATTTTATATTTACTAATATGTAAAATTGTTCTCAAACAGAAGTAATTAGAATTAAGAGCCATATCTAATTATGCAATATTTTAAAACATTGTATAATAAATATTCATGTCATATTTTCATCTGTATACCAAAGTAAGTAAACTAAAGTACCTTTATTTTATATATTTACTTAAATTCTTATCAAATAACAAAGTTTATGAGAATTGAAAACTGCATCCAATTATGCCATATCAATAAAAAATATATCAGGATTGTTTTTATTAAAAAACTGATTGCTTTCAAAATCAAATCAAAATGTCTGATAACTAACAGACCTTAAAAAGTTTTTTCAAATTGTCTACAATACAATGATCCCCCTAAGTTGGTATCTGCAAAACATTCATAACACATATAAATATTTAGAAAAAAAGTTACTCTATTCTATTCTACAATAAACGAGAGATCAAAGTAATGAAAATTTCTTTAAGGTAAAAACCTTATTTTTGGCATATCTATGTAGTTATTAGATTTGAAAAGTGCATCCAATTGAACCATTAAATTACTGAAATTATAAAATATATGCATTAAAAAAAAACAAAAATTTACTTCAGAACACAAGGAACTACAAAGCAAAAATAATTTGGGAAGTACATTTATTCGTTGCATGTTGCAGCTTTGTTATTCAACTTGGCACTGGCTTCCGAAAAATTATTTAATTATTGCAACTTTTTCTTTTTAGTTTTTTTCTTTGAAGTCGGTTTTTGTTTCTAAAAAAATGCAAGTATTGTTATTGGAGAATTTGGCAATCTTCTCTATGTGTTTTGTTAAGAACAACACTGTGTATAGCTTCAGCTGTTTTAGTCATTGTTAAAGTTGTACACATTATAATCGCACTAAATGTTAACACTGGCCACTAGTTATATTATCTAAAAATCGAAAACTAATTTGACAGCCACCTTGTGGTCGCTGATAATGGTGAAACAAGTTGGTTTTTGTAGTGAAAAAACGACTTTTAATAATATAGTCCCGCATTAACGCAAGTTAATACAAAGTCAGGGCAAATAGGCTAGTTCATGACTAGCTAAAATAACTAAATATTATCTTATTTATAGTGTCTTAGTGTTCGAAATAATGACTATGATTTTCGAAAAAATCCACTATTCACATTAGTTTTCTAACTGCCACAGCTATCAAATTTGATGCTTGAGGATTCTAGTTTCTACATGCAACCCTGCTAATGATCGAAATCTTAAACGAAACTAATAAAGTACTTATACCTATAATATTCTTTTATTGTTGAAATATTATTATTTTATTGACTTAATTCATGACAATTTATTTTAGAACCTCTTTTTATATTTGACATATTTCAATTTAGAATAAGGTTATACCTTTCTTACTAAAAAAGATATTTACGAAATTATTTGCTTAACTGAGTTAATGTGAGAAAGATAGTGATGCACTTGGACATGAGCTGGAGCATAGAGATAATGCCGCTTATCGACAACAGTTAGATAGTGACGACATACGACAGAAACATACTGTTATTGTTGTTCCCTTTATTCCTTAACCCGAGAATTTAGTCGGCGGAATTTATAGACACATTTTAGAACAAGCACTGTCAAACTGTTTAGAATATGTTCCTTTGGTCAGTGGCAGAACAATGTACTGGTGCCTGTCCAGTTCGTTATTCATGAGCTACATGTGACAAATTATCATACACAAAGATGTATCGGTAGGCTGGGTCCCATTCTGTGTCCTTCCCGGTTTCCGGATTTGAATCCACTAGGCTTTCTACAGTGGTTGCACAAAAAAAGCTTTAAGCTAATCCTATAAATAATCTAAATGAACTCAGACAACATATAAATGAATAAAAAGAACAAATAAATGTCAATGGCAGTGCAAGACGAATAAAAATTTCTTTTATAAAAAAAAACAACTCGCTTGTATTCTACTTTGTGGCATACAAAAAGAAACAATCTCCAGTATTATAGTTTTTGTAATATCACTCGGCCTCTGTCACATCACAGCGGAACAGGTTGAAATTTGGTATCAATGTATAGGTTGTTGACCCGATCAGGAGTACATATCGTAAAAGAAGAAATTTTGATTCTAGGGGTACTTCTGGGGGAGAAAACTAAAAAAATCGACGGTTCCCCCCCTAATCTCCAAAACACCTGAACTTAAAATTTTGAAAAAAAATAGAAAATATAGAACGTTGCCCTAACTTTACAGGAAAAATAAGGAGAAACCATTAATATTAATTTTGGGGGGCAAATTATAGAATTAAATGAAAATTTAAAAATAATCATGTAATACAAATAAAAAGTCCCATTATGAGGAACAGAAATATATTTTTTTCATATTTAAAAAAAATAATTAGAAAGATATTAACGAAAATATACCAAAATTTACCCATTCTCCCCCTTATCTCCGAAAATTAGAGGTTTAGGATTTGACCTGAAGTTTACTGGAAAAATATTAAAATTGTTTCTAACGCATCATGTTATATATCATTATAACAAAATTAAATATATTTTTTTCAAATTTTAAAATAAATTATTTAAAAGATATTAACAAAAATATTTTAAAAATTACCCATTCCCCCACCTTATCTTCGAAGCCACAAGCTGCAAAATTTTGAAAAAATAGAGGTATAGCGCCTCACCTATACATTACTGCAAAATAAAGAGAAACCCCTAATATTGATTTTGGGGTGCAAATTATAGAATTAAATGGCAAATAAAAAATTAAAGTTGTTTCTAACAAATCAAATACATCAAATGAAAGGGCTCATTATGAGGAATACAAACATATATTTTTCATATTTATAAAATTAATTGTTTACAAGATATTAACAAAAATATATATATATATATAAAAATCTCATTTTCCGCTTTATTTCCGAAACCATAATACCTAAAATTTTGACTGGTACTGGGGCTCACCTGGAATTTATAAAAAATTACTAGAAAAACTCAATTTTAATTTTGGGGAAAAATTATAGAATTAAATGGAAAATAAAAATTACATTTTCAAACGCATCATGTAATATATCAAGTAATAGATTCATTATGTGAATTACAAATATATCATTTGCTTAATAGATATTAACAAAAATATTAAACATCTATTTAATTCCCACTTTAGAGTCTACACCATCTAGAAGTTTGAAAAATATATCTTATTTGTATTTTTAAATAACTTGTCTAAAAGATTTAATAATTTATTATTTAAAACTTGACCTACTTTCCCCTTTATCTTTCAATCTACAGAGCCTAAAATTCAGACAGTAAATTATAAAAGGCTTACCTGAAAGTTTATTAGTAAAATAAAACTCTAATGTTAATTAGCAAATTAAATACATATTTTTATGAAAATCAAGCGAATCATGAAGCAGATAAAATAAAAAGTCTATGTGTGGAAAATAAAAGTGTATATTTTTTATAAATTTAAAATGCTTCTTTTAAAAGATATTAGTGTAAATATAAGAAAATGCACTCATTCCCTGCTTGTCTGAAACTGGAATATTAGAATCTTAAGGCGGTACGGAACCATTAGTATGCGAGTCCAACTCGCACTTGACAGAATAATTTTAAATTAAATTAATTAATCGAATAATTTCACACCAAAAATATTATACTGTTGTCAATTCTACAATAGGGCATGTTTAAAATATTGTTGCTATGTTGGCGCCGTATTTTTTTTACAGTTTCAAAGAATGCAAAATATTCAATAAAATAATCCGGGTGGAAGGACCAAAATTGTTGTAAAGTTCGTGGGTTCAATTTAAAATTCTAAAACTAATATTCACTTTCACTTTTCTAGAACTTTATTTACATCAAATATACAACAGCTGATTCAAATATCACAATAACAATTTTGCATATAAGCTCTTTGCTCCATTAACTGCACTCGCGATCGTGGCCTGCTTCCTTTATAAAACGAGCATAGAAAATTCTCGCAAAAATCATCATCACTCCTACAGGTGCCGAGTCTTTTCGAGAACCATTTTTTATCTCAGCGATTGTTGTTGTACTGAAATGAAACAGGGTCGGCTTTGGGTAAATTTCTTAACAATATCATGAATATAATATTGTCAAATGTAAAAGTAAAATTTTAGATTGTCACATTTTGTAGCTGTAACGCTTGAAAAACTAATGAGGGCAGTCTATTGTTTTGAAAACTGTTTCACCAAGACCATATTTAGTTTTTTTGGTTTTAGATATTTATTAGACTTTTGAGACACCCTGTATGTATTCCGGAAATTGTCCTGAATTAGATAATTCATTATAATATTAAAAAATTCACGAATTGCATTCGGAACTTGTCAGCAATTGCAAACCATTCTTGGAATGTCACATTAAAAGAGAAGTCATTGTAACTGCCACAATTACAGGGCATATATGAACTTGCAGCATCAATAGACATATTAGGTAAAAATGAAAACAATATATTAGGATAATTTTGCTAAGATTTGCATGTAGAAAGTGGCGCTCCAATTACCCGCATTTATGAATTGAATAAGTATATACTGAAATTTTTTTAATTAATAAATCCTGTCCACTCTGGAAGAAAAAGTGGCATGCATCATTTTATTACAGCTGACAAAACATTTTCTAAATTTAATCCCAATTAACATCATACAACTTTAGATGATGAATGGAAGTTGTTAAGGAATATTAATGTTGTATTCATAACTTTTTGGGTTTCTATTTATGTTTATCAGTGTTTACTGTCTAACTAAATTTATGCAAAATTAAAATTTTTAAATAATTTGTTTCTTGAAATGACACGTTACAGAATTGTTTTCCAAAAAAACACCACGGTCGCTAATTTACGTTTGTTACAAAAAAAAACTGTATGAACGCCGCTGCCCCATTAGGTTACGATAATATTGGTTAGATTAGACAGAATATTTCATAGCATATGTAGACTATTTTTTATAGAAATCAATGACAATTAATTTTGTGTTTCGATTATATTAGGAACCATATTTTACCTCTCAAAAATAACTGAGTACATTTAAATTTCGCTGGTAACTCACAAGATGTCCTGGGCATTATAAGGTGTGTGGTAACTTACGAATCTTGTTTAAAAATTATTATTTCAGTTTTTCATAAGCAATTTTTTTATATGGACCTTTAAAATGATATATAAGTAAATATTACCAACGAATTTAATGTCACAGGCTCATTGAAGTTGGCCCTCTATTAATTTTAGAAGTTAACATCAGGGATTGGTACTTTCAAAATGAGGGTAGGTACCTATACTACATATATGTAGCTCTGTTCAGTATTTGCCCGACAGATGTCACAATATTATACGGCACAGAGGGAAATCTCTATTGAATATTTTGTTTTATTTTATGCTTGATCCACTATATAAATGATTGTTTAGAGTAAAATTAAATGCTCAAGAGTAACTAAGGTAGCCTGTAACTCTGTTGACAACGCAAACATAATATTTCAGTAGCAAATATTGTGCTAAGTGCTAAATTATTCCTATTGAATATTATTGAAAGCAACTCATATGGCATGAAATATTTCTATAATATTTTTGCAATATTTCTTGTTTAATTTAAAATATTTCCAAATACTTCTTGAAATGTTTCTGCAATCTGCTATCTCTCCGACAAAACCCCAAATGAAATAATTCATAAAATATTTCTGTAATATTTCATGATATATTGCAAATGATTTTTTGTTGCAGATATATAAAGAGTATAAATATTATTCAGTGAAATACTTAAAAATATTTTAATAATATTTAATGTTGATTTTCAAGTATTATAAAATATTTCTAAAATCTTCGTAATTTTGCGACAGAAAACCTTTTAAAATATTTTATGAAATATATCTGTAACAATTCATTAAATATTTCTAAAAAAATTTTGTAGTGGTCATACGAATGTTTCAAGAATATTAAAGTGAAATATTTTAAAAATAGTTTATCTCTGAAATATCTTCAAAAATATTCCTACATACACGACTAAAAATCTCTTGAAATATTTCACGACATATTTAAATAATATTTCATGAAAATTGTCTCTAGTATTTCATGAAATATTTCAGTAGATGTTTTGTTGCCGACATAGGAATATTGCAGAAATATTTCCGTGAAATATTTCTTCACATATTTCATGTGATATTATAGATGTCGTCTAATATCCCATGTATTTAAAATTTCTGTAAAAAAGATCTAGTTTACTGTGTTTATTATTGAAATATCGAAATCTGCAGTGAAGTATTCTTACGTTTAGTTATTCATAATTGGCAGCTATTCCATATTTAAAAAGAATATGAAGACCCTCATCTGTTGTCACTAATCTACTAAAATAAAATATTTGAAAATTAGAAAGGTGAACGAGCTGACTAAAATTAAGGTCCACATAGACCTATCCAGCGATCTGGATATGTTTCGTTCAAATATTGACGTGCACTCATACTAAAATGGGCAGGAAAGCCATTGTGCATAAACCACATTCCGGCTCTGACACCTGACGGATTCGGATCAAGTAGAACTGGCGCTTTTCGCTTAGAAACTGAGGGTATCTATCTCCATTTAATCTAGGTGGAAGTAGTTGTGGGCCAATTAGGTGATCTCCAATAGTTTCAATCAATAAGTTCAAAGGAAATCGTTCGTGGTGAGCTTCAACAACAGATGAAGATTTTCTACCGGCCATATGTGGTTCAGGTGGGTATTAATAATTGCTTCCCTTGAAAAAGTTGCTTCGTCCGTAAATGACATGTGTCCAAGAAATTATGGGTGTTGTCTAATCATATCTAGCATCCAAAACGAAAATACGAGACGGCTAGGAAAATCACAATGAAATAGTGCCTGGACTCGTTGCACATGATATGGATATATAAGTTGTTCCTTTAAGATTGCAAATATTGTTATATGATCACGCACAACTATCATTGAGTGTCAGTAAATATCAACGAAAGTAAATTAACAACAATTTAATTAGAGTTGCCAATAAGAGGAATTAATATGACAGCTGCCTACTAGAAAAATAAATAACAGATTTTTTAATAAGAAAACAGTGACAGGTACGAAAAGAACGCAAGAAATAAAAAAAGTTGCAATCTTTTTTATTTCTTTCATGAGATTCATATATGGTAAAAATAAGGTAAACCTCGGAATGAAAGATAATAAGCTGTAAATTGGTATAAACTTTTGTTTTGACGCTCTAAAAATGTTGTTTCAAATGTAACAAATGCTATCGTGTCCGCGTCTTAAGATATTTAAGGTCAAAGGTCATAAAAATTGTTTTTTCGCCAATATTTCGGTTTCTATTGCTTAAATGAGATTTGCACTTATTATGAAAGTTGTAGAGTATTAAATTCTCTACAATTTTTGTTTGAACTTTTCTTTCATATGCGCGAAGAGTGCGCAGCGTACAGTTATATATGGCCTAATGCAAGATCAAGCGTGAGTTAGGGTTATCAGTACGTTGTATAATGTCAATTATTTACTAAAAAATTATAATTATTAAACAATGCCCATTATTTATGTACTAGTTATTAATTATTTATATTTAATTAAAATGAGCAACTTATTTTTAGGGTTCCGTATATACAATATACGGATACCCTTATAATATCACTCAGGATTTCTGCCTCTGTCACATCACAGCCATTTTCTCCTAAACTACTGGACGGAAGAGGTTGAAATTTGGTATCATTGTATAGTTTGGTGTCCCGATCAGGAGTATATATCGTAAAAGAAAGAAAAGATTTTAGGAGTACTTCTGGGGGGAAAAACTAAAAAAATCGACCGCCCCTCCCTGATCTCCTGATTTCAAACGCATCATGTAATATATCAAATGAAAGGTCTCATTCTGAGGAACACAAATATATTTTTTTCATATTTAAAAAAAATATATTTAAAAAGATATTAACGAAAATATACCAAAATTTACTCACCCCCCCCCTTATCTCCGAAACTATAAAAGGTAAAGTTTTCAAAAAAATATATTTATAGGTTCTGACCTGAAGTTTACTGGAAAAATAAGGAGAAAGCTCTACTTTTAATTTTGGGGGGCCAATTACAGAATTAAATGGAAAATATAAAATTAAAATTGTTTCTAACCCATCATGTTATATATCAAATGAAAGGGCTTATTACGACGCAAACATATATATATATATATATATATATATATATATATATATATATATATATATTTTTAAAATAAATTAATTAAAAGATATTAACAAAAATATAAAAAATGTACCCATTCCCTCCCCGTATCTCCGAAACCATAAGCTGGAAAATTTTGAAAAAAATGGAGGTATAGCCCCTCATCTGAACTTTACTGAAAAATTAAGGAGAAACCCCTAATATTTATTTGGGGGGGGGCAAATTATAGAATTAAATGGAAAATTAAAATTGTTTCTAACCCATCATGTTATATATCAAATCAAAGGGCTCATTATGACGAAAACAAATATATTTTTTTTTATATTTTTAAAATAAATTAATTAAAAGATATTAACAAAAGTATAAAAAATTTTACCCATTCCCCCCCTTATCTCCGAAACCATAAGCTGAAAAATTTTGAAAAACTGGAAGTATAGCCCCTCACCTGAACTTTACTAGAAAAATAAGAAGAAACCCCTAATATTCATTTTGGGGGGTAAATTATAGAATTAAATGGAAAATAAAAAATTATAATTGTTTCTTACGGGTCATGGAATATATCAAATCCCAGGGCTCATTATGACGAATAGGTACAAATATATTTTTTTAATTTTTTTTAAATGAATATTTTAAAATATATTAAAAAAATATTTGAAAAAAATTACCCAATCTCCCCGTTATTCCCCAAACTCTAAGACCTCATTTTTTTTGTTTATAGGAAAAATATGAAAAAAAACATAATTCTATTATTTATATTTATAGTAATTTTAGGGACAAATTATACAATTAAATGGAAAATAAAAATTCATTTTTCAAACGCATCATGTAATATATCAGATAAATGCTCATTATGTGAATTACAAATATATCATATTTTTAAATCATTTGTATAAAAGATATTAAAAATATTAAACATCGACTTAATTCCCACTTTAGAAACTACACTTTTTAAAATTTGAAAAATATATTTTATTTATATTTTTAAATAATTTGAATAACAGAATTAATAATTTATAATTTAACCTTTGACCTATTTTTCCGTTTTTCTTCCAATCTACAGAGCCTCAAAACTCAGACAGTAGATTATAAAAGGCATTTCTTTATTAGTAAAATAAAACTCTAATGTTACTTTTTGGGGAACGAAATTAGAAAATTAAATACATACGTATTGTAATAAAAATCAAGCGAATCCTAAAGCAGATAAAATAAAAAGTCTATTTGTGGAACGCTTCCTTTAAAAGATATAAGGGTAAGTATAAGAAAATGCACTCATTCCCTGCTTGTCTGAAACTGGAATATTCGAATCTTGAAGGTGGTACGGAACCCTAAGTATGCGAGTCCAACTCGCACTTGACCAAATTATTTTTTATATCTTCACTGAGTTGAGAAGACACCAGTCTAGACAAATCTTTGATTCATAGAAAATGATAATTTGTTGTAAGTATAATCATCGTTATGGTATCGGTCTTGAATCAGTAGAAGGTTAACATGATAATCTCGTTTATCTCTAGTGAGATATGTTGGTAGTACTATAAATTTTTTAGACTTCTTGAATATGTATACCTTAACTGAGATGTAGTTTTGTTTCTTAAATCGTGGGATTTGTGTTGTTATCGGAAACTGGATGCCTTTGAGATTCAGCACCTCTGTGTAGAAAGCGTACTTAGAAGTCCGTAGTGGATCTTTTTCGCCAAGATAAAGGGCAGACACAATGCTCCATGCAAAACAGGCATTGTCAAGCTCACTCTTAACATTGATGCATATTTGCTTCTTCTTTATTTCACCAGGTAGTTCAATATAAGTTGACTAAAGTTTGGGAGTATACTTATTAATGTTTACGCCCAAGTTATGGATTCTTACTAAAACCCAGCACTTGAACCGTCAGAAAATTGGACAATATCTTTTATAAATGGTTGCACTACACATTCCTCCCTCCACTCATTCAAATCGGTATCTCTCAGTACAGCAGCATTCGATGTGTTGAAATACTTGACTTCTGAGACCAAGTGTTCTGTCTTAGACATTTCAAATTCACTGTATTCACTTTCACGGCCTATTAAGTGTGCGAAATATTCTAAATACGTCTCTCATGAAAAGTGAGAGAGAAAAGCTTCAATATTCTTATGCTTGACCCCTCTTAAATGTAGATATAGAATGAAACCACTCTATGACTAGGCTTTTCTTTACGCGATGCCCCAACTCCAGATCCTTTCCTCCGCAATTAGTTTATTTGGGTTCTGAGTGTCTTAATATTGAGTAATGTTGTCTGGAGTTTCTGTTTTTCACACCCACTGATGACGTTTTTTTTTATTTGATGATTGTGATGTCGGATCGTCTTGCAGTCTTTTTAATTTAAAATATAATTAAAATACGTAATCCAGAATTAATAATATACTATAGTTAAATAGTTAAATATACATAATTAAGTTACTCATTTTAATTAAATATAAATAATTAATAATTAGTACATAAATAATGAGCATTGATTAATAATTATAATTCTTTAGTAAATAATTGACTTACAGTAACTCAAGCTTGACCTTATATTAGGCAATATATGACTGTACGGTGCGCACTCTTCGCGCTCCATACTCTCCATACTCTACAACTTTTATCATAGGTGCAAATCTCATTCACGTAATAGGAAGGAGATAGATATTCGCTAAAAACCGATTTTTATGACTTTTGACCTTCAATATCTTAAGACGCGGACACGATAGTATTTGTGACTTTTGACACAACATTTAGAATGTTTATACCAATATACAGCTTATTATCGTTCATTCCGAGGTGAAATCCCTAACATGACTGGGCTATTACAATGTTTGTCTATTGTACTGAACAAGTTGTAGGGGCAGAAAAAAAAACGTGACCCAGAAAAAGTACCAGCCTGTAGATTTTCGTGACCGTTTCTGTTATCTTATTATGCAGACTTTATACAGACATTAATGCTCCAAAATTGAACTAAATATCTCGAAAACTTTAGCAGCCAGTAGTAACATTCTGAAAAAATCTCAAGATATCAATATAATGTACAACGGTAACGAACTTTTCGTCATAAAATGACTAGAGGAACCACATCATGAAATCTTTCGCACCTAATCATTTACACCCTGTATAAATATCGATCGATCAGAGCTATACTAGCATCAATATTTTTCAGGTAATTTGTTACTAGTTATCTTATTAATTTGATTTGTGTCAATGTCAGATTAGGATAATTGGATTACTATATATTAAAGTTGACTGGTTAGCCAGTTTTATTAAACCATTTTTGAAGATTAATATACACTTCCTACTTTCTTGTACTTTCTGCTTATCTATAGATTTATGATGTGGCCTTCTAGAAATATTTAGTCAGTACCCGCGATTGGCCTCGGAACCTGGTTTCTTAAAGTTAAATACATTCAATGTTTTGTGTAACGAGATAAAAAAAACTACTCTCAAAATATTTTAAAAAATATAATACTTTTAACTTAAAGTGAGATATTGTTCATTTATATGAAAAATATGGCTGTTCATCCATTGTGTTCCCTATTTGTTCGTAAAATCAAGAGATGATCTGTGCCTAAAATATCATTTCTATTTAAGAGACTAATAGGCTCAGACAGCTGACTGCATGTTGTGACCTCTGCTGCTTAAAGTTTAAAACACGACCGACTTAGTTATAGGTACCCACATTAATACTACTTGGAGTACAGTCGTTGTGTTGTATCGCTATTAACCCAAAAGATGGCGGGCCATAATAAGTTTTTGAAGAATTTGTAAAAATATGAAAATTGTTATACAGAATGTACCTTAGTCATTTTAATAACTTAATAATTTTATGTATTTATTTTTACATTGCTATGGATTATTCCAATTACATTGAATGAAAACTTTATGTAAGCAAGGTAACAAATTAGCAATTTACATTATAACAGAATTTATTAGCTCACATTTCAATATCTCGAACTGGCGTTTACTGTCAAACTAGTACTGGACCTGCAATTGTTCTGTCTCGGATCACTTCCTTATATATGTTTTGTCGTAGCACAGTGTTCCAGAGAATTCTTCTTTGATAAGATGACGGATCCTGTCATTGACTAAATACATTACTCAATTGTTCCTATACGCAAGGTCTTTCCTCCTGAGCAATCATAAATTTCCGTGACGATATATGTTATAATTTCATAACTTAGGATATACAAAAAAATCGAATGACTTAACGTTTTAACACATATTCAGTACCGCAGTAATATTACATGGTACATGAAACTAAACTTTATAGAAGTCAATCTACGTTTTTTAACCAATACACAGGGTGTTTCTAAAATAGGGTTCCAAACTTTTGCTGTGTATATTACTCACTAAAGTAAGTCAAAAATTCCGTATTGACATATGCCTTTAGGAAGTGATATGCCCTTAAAGTACTCAAACAAAACTAGTTGTTTTCTGTTATAGACAAAACGGCCGAAAATAAATGGAAAAAAATATATGAGTCTTACATAACTTAAAAATAAGTAACGTGTGCTACTTCGTTTTTCGACATGCAAATTTTAAGCGTCCTATTTGTGAAAGGGGTTTTTGACCCGTAATTTCATTTTTTTTTCCAATTTTCTCTACAGATTTACGAAATCTTTACAATTTTACTTAAAAATATTGTCTTTGTCTAAAAGTTGAGATCTTATAAATCTGTAGAGAAAATTGTAAAAAAATTGAAATAAAAAAAATAGTAACCGAAAACCCCCTTCAGCAACCAAAATAGAACGTTTATGATTTGCATGTCTAAAAACGGAGTACCACATGTTATTTAATGTAAAAAGTTATGTAAGACCCATACATTGTTTTCTATTTATTTTTGACCGTTTTGTCAATAATAGAAAAAAAAGTTTTTTTTCAGCCCTTTGAGGGCATATAAATTTCTAAGGGTTCGTTTTAGGGCACAAGTTAATAGGGACTTTGTGGCTTATTTTAATAAGTTTTATACACAGCATAAGTTTTGCAACCCTATTTTAGAAGCACTCTGTAATCAAATCAATCCTTAAACAAAAGGATTATGGTCTTTTAAGATTAAACTAATATCTCCAAACATGGATTTCCAAAGTGGTATAGTGACAGAAAAACCGCTACACAAATGAACTGCAAATATATTAAAAACTTTAATGAGCCAAAAAAAAAACATTGCAAACTTTTGGATTTTGGAACTCCAAAAGTTTTTGACACGTTATCATATATAAAATTCTGAAACAAACTAAACGAGATAAGTATAGATGAGTAGACGTGGACACATTTTACAACTTGTTATGAATTACTTATATCAGAAAGACCGCAATAAGTCCGCATCGGAAACGATACAAGTGCAAATAGATTTATAAAAATTAAAATCTCTCAAGGCACCATTTGGACCCAATACTTTTCTTAACTTTTATTAATAAATTGCTATTCTAAAAGGGAATAAGTTTGGGAATAAACAAGAATGTTATCTCAGATATAAAAAAATTGGTTGAATGAAAAGATCATTAGTTTAAACTTATATCAAATAAAATTTACAGGAATCTCAACTAAAAATGTTGGAAGTACTGTTCTCTCGCCAACTTATGGGGTTCTGGAAGAGGTGAAACAAGTTACATCCATAACATATTTGGATATATGAAAGTTGAAGCTAGTTGTAATGCTCGATATTTAGGATTTTCGAGTTTCTGAATCTGGAGACGTTCCATCCCACTGCTGTTATCCCGTAACTCATAGCTTAGATTGTCATGTTAAACTTATCGGTTAACTTCACCTGTCCAGAGGTATTAAATACTCTGTTAGAGGTGTCATTTGTTTGTTCTTAAGACGATGTATATAATACATATTGCTTCTCGTCGTGAATCTTAATCAGATGCGCTTTTATACAAAAGAATGTTCTCTTAAACAATTATTTATGTACTTAATACATATAGTTGAATATTGACGCGAGATTTAACAGTCGACATATAAATTTTAAGATCTTAAGTTTGGGGCCCAAAACAGAAAAGTAAAAATATTTTTATTATCATTAAGCGCATGATGCAGATTAAATGAAACAATATGTTAAGAAATAAGTAGGTATATGTTTTTATAATTTTACAATGCTTAATTTAAAAGATATTAAGGAAAATATAGCAACTCCACTCATTCCCTGCTTATCTTAAAGTAGAAACTTAAAATTATCTAGATTTTAACAAATTGATAACAAAGGCGGTACTGACATTAGTGGGTGACTTATTTTAAAACTTGAACAAATATCTTTCAACTATTATGTACACTTTTATATAATTCGAGCTGGGATAGACAAATGGGCGAATTTGACGTATTTCGTAATTAGGTAATTTTCACATTCCCTACATTTTTAGATTTTTTTTGTGAAAACCATTTACATCATTATTCATTATTTGGCTTCAGTCGCTTCGAAAAATAAATTGTATGACATGTTTGAGATTTTGGATGTGGTTTTCCCGTTTTCAATTTTAGTTTTTTTGACATGTGTTGTTATTGCTAACTGTGTTATTTTTGACATTTTTGACATGTTTGACACCTTTTACATTTTTAACTTTTATGACATTTTAGACAATTTTGACATTTTTTACATTTCTTAACTTTTTTGACATTTCTAGCATTTTCGACATAGAACGCTTATGACTTGCATGTCGAAAAACGAAGTAGCACACGTTATTTAGCGTAAAAGGGTATGTAAGACCCATAATTTTTTTTTCTATTTATTTTCGATCGTTTTGTCAATAAGATAAAAAAATGTTTGGTTTGTTCCCTTATATAAGGGCATATAACTTCTTAAGGATGCGTTTTAAGGCACATATTAATAGGAACTTTTTGGCTTATTTTTTACACAGCAGAAGTTTGGAACTGTTTTGTAGAAACACCCTGTATAAATGGTAGCTTTTAATATTGTGTTAAGTAATGTGTTAGTAAAAAGATTAGTAGTATAAAATATAAACAAATTATTGATCGAACATTTCGCTGTTCTTGTTCGTTATATTTCCAGTTAAAAGTACTTTAAAGTATCAACCCCTAAAAATTATTTTTTTGAGGAATTAGAAACAACTACAGAGCAGGAAATGGATAATTAATTTACTTTAAGACTTTTTAACTATAATTATTTAGGTAAGCAAAAAAAAACAATATAGTACATATCAATAATAATCTAGTTGGTTAATCAAAAAAAAACAGGGATAATGGGTAAAATTAATAACCAATTTGCCCTGTCAACTTTGTTTGAGCGTGTATTGCGGTCAAAATCTCAATTTTAACGGTTCAAATAGCGGACTTTGCAAATAATGCTGTTGTATCTATAAAAAATAATACTTCAAATAGAACAATTATTTATAAAATTTGTATAAAGCTTTTCTCCTGGGAAAAACTGCCAAAACACGTGTTTTTGAAAATCTTGAGCAAATCTAAGATTCTTTCGTTTGGTTTGTTAAACCAATCTTTAATGCGTACTTTAAAACTATGTGTTCGAAGCATTGAGTGCTTTCTTGAAATTTTTTCATTTATACGCCTGTTTATGTTTCATCACACCTGACAGTCTTATAAGAATTTTTCCGACTATCATGTAATAATTTCATTACTATCTACTGTAATGCTGTTTGTTCTGCCACATAAAAAGCAATGTTTCACTACTGTTGATGGGGTTCGTTACTATTTCAAATTAACCAGTATTAAAGATATGTAAGTACAATTTTTGCTTGTACTATGCTTCGTAATATAAGTTATGAACAAGTATGCGTATTTTTAAATATTGATAGTACTTTTAGTTCTTTCCATTCTTTTGGTATTCTACTGTTTATCCATCATTGACTATAGTATTCTATTATTTCATTTCATTGGCTATACAGGTGGAGAAGTTTCAGTTGCAGGAATGTCCCTCTGTTCTTCAACAATTCTAAATTGATATCATCTCTTCTTGTAGCTTTTCTTTAATTTTGTAGTTTTAAAAGCTGAATTTAGTTACTGTATATCTATATCAATTAGATTTCTTACATCTTACATACATTTTAGTCCTGCCATAGCTTATTCTAGTGTTTTAATACTTCTATGTGATTTATTTGGATTATTTTCTTGTTTATGCATATTTTTATTATCTTGTATGCTATTTGTTCTCTACCATGTATGTCATTTTCAACTTCCCTGATATAGCGTTACCAGGACGTGTAATTGATGAAACAATACAGTCCTTATTGCAATGATGAAAATCGAGATGAGTTGGGTAAAATACTAAAATTTCAGTATATAGATATACAGCTAACTAACTGTATGGTGATATTATTATTTATATGAGTAGCATTATTTTTCAGCACTAAAACTTCTTTTTTCACTGACGAACTCGGCGTGTGAGAACATTTTACAGAATGTAAATTCAATTTTAGGCTATTATATAAACCTGACTACCTCAGTCTTATGAAGGTTTTGCTTACTGGTATCTCTGAATACGAAGTATTTTATTAAATTTCAGTCGCTTAGAATTCAGTAGGAATATAGCTTGAATACATTACCCTGATTAAGTTAAATGTCATACTAATTAATCCTCTCACTGTTCCCTAAATACCTTCGACAAACGTACATGAAACTTTTGACGTGGCTTTTATCCCGAATCATTCAGTTCACTGCTAGTTTGGATACGTTTTGATCGACCTTTTGTATAGCCCTCAATCTAAATAACCCCTATTATTTAAAAGCTTTGTGAATGAGGACATTGTGCTTGCAGATAATACCACCTCAATGATAAAGTTTGGTTAATCTTTTAGGCATGATTCTTGATAAATACAATTTTTTAGTGGTGACTATACTCTGTGCTAATTTATAGCAATGAGTGACCATCTAGTTTTTGTATAACACATTTAAATGTTCTATCTATATTTATATTAATATATAAAATGTAAAATTTCTTATTTATCTGTTTGTGTGTGGATATAAGGGGTTTTCTCTAGAAGTAGTAAATCCGTTTTCAAAATCCTTTCACTAATAAAAACTTACATTATCCGTAAGTAGCAGGCGATATTTTATTTCGATAAAATATTTCAATACAGGTTTTTGGGCAAAGGGATATTTTTTGGTTTTATGAAAATTTAATATCACGGAAACAGGAGCGGTACAGGCATGAAAATTTATATATCTGCTTCTGTCCTTGAATAATAAAAAAAGCGAGTTTAATCTGTAATCAGCTAAAGTTCAATAATCATTAATAAATACCAACAACTGAAACAGGTGTAAGGATTGATACATTCTACCTAAATAAATAGAAACAAATTTTGTTACCGGGGTAAGTTATACAGATATGAGAATTATGGACACATTAATTTATTTAAATGAATAAGTACGCGATTCCTAATTTAGCGCAAACTGAATTAATTTATGGGTGGTATTGGGGGTCACTCTTGTTTCTGGCACAATTCTATATATTAGAAACAGAAAATGACGTAGGTGTAAATATTGTACACAGGGTGTCATCCCATTTATTAGACAAGCTATATTTTCTAGAGTTTTAGATGTACAGGAACAATAGTGAGTGTAAGTAATAAGCCTCAAAAACGAGAAGTGACACATTGCACGATTGCTAAGTTGTGCTCAATATCTTCATTAATGATAAATTCGACATTTCTTTCATTTTTGTATGCAATCTCCATTCAGTAAAACCTATCTACTTGTTCGGATTATCTATGTTGTCACCAAATAAATAGTAATTTAAATAGGTTATGGGTCAATAATTAGAATTTAACTACATAGAGTGCCAACTATATATGAAACTAATTGAATTCAGTTTATCAAAGACGAAGAAATATCTTTACAAGAAATAACATCTAATTTGGGATAAGGATTATGTGTAAAACCTAATAAAAAACTTAAAAATCATTGATCTAGGTAGAAAAATTGATTTTAGTACAATTAATTTACTTACAATTTAATTGCTAAATTTCCTTTCGATAATAGAGAGCCTAAGCATTTCCCTTTGACATTAGCTAAATACAGAAAATAAATATTATCTCATAAACTAGCAAAAATAAGTGCCGCAGTTATGACATAATGTAAATATAACTCAATTTTGAAATAATAACATGTAAAGAAATGTAAGTAAATAAAATAAATCATATGAAAATAGGAAATGTTAATGATAGAATTGATAAGCAGATAAAGCTATATTTAAATTGAAAAAGGACGCATAGGTAATAAAAAGTTCAGAGTCTAAAACTATATAGAACATCAGATTTTGTATTATTTTAAGAGTAACAGGTTAGGAAATGGTAAGGAGAATTATAAAATAGCGATAAGAAGACAAAGTTAATCAATATAAGTAGTTTTGAATAAAATAATAAAATCATCTGTCAAAAATTTTTTTAACATTATTTTTTAATACAGAAAGATTTAGGAAGGACAGAATAACATAAAGAGTTGAAAAATGATCACAGGATCAAAATTTAGCACACGACAGCAAAGGAAATTTGCTTTAATGATATAAAAAGGTTATTTCTGAAAAAAATAATCTAGAAATTTTATAGAGAAATTTCTAGCTAAATATTGAATATTAAGACAAGCGCAATATAGCCTTAGAATCACATTTTCTTTTAGATTAAAAGGATATAACACATATTAGGTATAATTTAAAAAATATTTTGTCAATTTGTCAAAATTATATACCATTAGATGCTTATAATAGTCCATAGTAGTTGTTTTAATATGTTTGTGTCACATATTGTGACAGTAGCCATATCAAATTCATCACTGACATGGTGCACATCGTGGATTTTCCAAAAACAATTGGGTAATTGTGAAACTAAACAAACTAATACAAAACCTGCTTTCCAGAACAACGAAACGAAATGACATTAAAATTTAAAAGTGAGACCTCTGGAGAGATGTACCCTAAAACAGTCAAATAACCGAATCATTTCATCCAGTTGTTGGTGAAAAATCACAAAATGAAACAAAAGTTAAATGGTGTAACGTCCAAAATGGTCTAACGTTGTTTACTTTGTATTGAATTTGATGTATATATTTAATGATTAGATTTAAGGACTGTATATAGATTTTAAAATAATTAACTTGGGTAATTTCAAACTCTACATTTTTAAATAGTAATAATGAATTGATAGTTAATTGTTGATAATTTGTTTCAGGTTTGTATATATTTTTGGAATATACAACCGTTTTTCTCAACTATGTTGTTATTTATCAAATAAAATATAAAAATAAGTTATTGTCATATTTTTCAAGGACTAGATTTCTACTTAAACCATCCCCTTCTTGGTTTGATTTTCTTCCATTAAATTTTATTTTAAAATTATATGGACGTAAATCAGACGTCAAATCATCTGTTCTAGCCTTGATTACCATAAATCGTAATGTTTTATGATTTGAGTGCCCATAAACTCTTCAAAAAAAAACTAACAGCACTGCCGGACATTCTTGATATATTGCCTTCTTTTTTTGAGTTTGAGTTACCAGAATTGTCTCGGTTCTCATCTTTTTGTATTTTGTCCAAAACAGGAACTACTTTCAGATTGTTGGTATATGTAAATATTCGAACTTTGTAACTGTGCTGGCTCTTCAGACGACTTTTGCCATTTTCCGACGATAGAAACAACGGACGAAACAATGAAAATTTATTTCTTACGGATATTGTAGATATTGGCCATAACAATCCAAACGTTCCTATAACACACTTAGGTTACAAAATTCAATGGATTTTTATCTGAAAATGTTGGTAAACAAAATACAATTTTATGAATATATATTGTTTTTGTATTAACGTAAAAAAAATGTCAGCATTGTTAAAAGCCAAAAAAATCTCACAACGTTAGTTTTTATAAAAAAATCTTATTCAACAATAAAAATTCGTTTGTTTAAGCAGTTTAGGAAACACCTTGAACTCAGTTTAAGTTTGTCAGTTCACGCTGTCGTCTTATGACGAACGAACCGGTACGCCCGTAGTCCAGGTGGCTTAAGGAACAAAGATTTCGACGGGTCTATTGTCCTTTTCAAAGCCCTCTTGGATCTGGTTTCCTGTACAGGATCTCTCCTCCCCCTTCTACCCTCTTTCTATAGTGTCACCTTCCTCTTAAAGAGCCTTCCTATGCCTTTCGTGAATGCTTTGCATAAAGGATTTAGTTTGTATAGTAATGTAATGCTACGACAAACTTGTAATAATTGTTATATAGTGTCCCAAATATTTTCAACGGTAGTGAGAAAACGCAGGTAGAAATACATATATTTGATAGTTTCATGTCCGTTAAGAAAGTCATGAAGCTATAGATATTTCTTTTACTTTGCAATTTTAATCATTGAAAACCAAAAAAAAATCGATTGGAGGAAATACACATTCCGTACAATATATAAATTTCAAATCGATCGATTTTTGTCACAAAAGTTTAAGGAAATGTATGATATATATGTTTTGATTTACAGAATTAATTTTTCCTATCCTTGCCATAAACATAAGTGCCTTTGAGGAGGCCAGTTGATGTCACTGAAAGCCATATTAATTGTTTTTAAATCAAATATCATCAACTGTTTGCACGATTGGTGACAAAGTCGTTTTTTAGACGATGTCGTACATGCATGGTGGTGGCATACAGTTTGTACATTTGCTCCAGTGTTAGTAATAAAGATATCATAACCGTTTATTTGAGTTTTCACATACGTTTAATTTCAATCCTTCGAGAATTTTGGAATGACTTTATTAGTTGGTTCTTGATCAGAAAAGTACCTACATGAATTTTTATTTGGGAATTCTGGAAGAAGTATTATACTATTTTGCAAACTTTATTAGTGTTGCCAATTTTAGCAATAACTTGTCATGGTAGCTTAGGTATATTTTATATACAACTAGCCGTTACCTCCGGTTTCACCCGCGTACGGAATGTCCAAGTCTTTGCAAAAATTATAACTTATGAAACATGTGTTATCCTATATAACAATTTTTCTAAATTTTTTTAACCACCCTACTTAATTACAAATTCACCAATCCCGAATATATTTCATCCAAATGCAAGTACTTATAGTCCATCCTATATAACAATTTTATTCTACTTCACCCTATAGTGCAACTATAACTATAATATATATGCTGCTGTTTATTTGTCACCCAATATAACTTTTTTTAACACCTGACTATAACCGTACTTCTACCTATATTTCAACTATGCAACTGCTTAAGGTCTACGCCATATATGAATGATTTCTGACATATTTTGTGAAATAAAATTTCTCTACACCCTTATATTTTAACCTCCCTTTTATGCAACTTTTTCTAACATTGTGTTAAACACACTCTACAACTGTAATCTTGTTTCGCCCCATATTTCAGTTATTCCATATAGTAGGATGCAACTATTCATGGTCATTTGTGTTCTGGTGATTAAATATATTATAAATACCCATAAATGTAAAAAACATTATTTCAGAGCAATAAAAATAGTCACAAGATAATTTTTGAGTTCTTGGTAGATATGAACTATTTATGATATTTCATCTTTATTTCTCACTTTAGATTAATATGTACGTTTTGATGCACCCCCCAAATTAAAATCATCATATAACTCACAATCACCAAGGTGGTATTGTTATGATTTCTAATGTGTTTTATAAGATTACTTAAAACTTTATGAAGAACTAGCCGTTGCCCGCGGTTTCACCCTCGTACGGAATGTTCAAGCATTCGCAAAATGAAATAATTTATGAAACATAAGGGTTATCCTTTATAAAAACAATCTTAACTTGTTTGAACCACCCTACTTAACTATAAATCCACGAATCCCGAACATATTTCACCCAAACAGCAAGTTCTTATGGGCCACCCCATATAACAATTTTATTCGACAATTTTTA
Organism: Octodonta nipae; assembly: GCA_034190945.1. Classification (NCBI taxonomy): domain Eukaryota; kingdom Metazoa; phylum Arthropoda; class Insecta; order Coleoptera; family Chrysomelidae; genus Octodonta; species Octodonta nipae. Next base: position 44,389,268 of record CM067222.1, on the reverse strand, counting down.
AATGATCTTGAGTAACTGTAACTCTACTTCACCCTATATTGCAACCATCCTGTACAAGCTTGCTGTTATTTTGTCACCCAATATAACATTTTGAACACCTGACTATAACTCTTCTCTACCCTATATTTCAGCTATGCAACTGCTTATGGTCTACGCTGTATAACAATTATTTCTGATATTTTTTGGACCACCTTTTAAAGTAAAATTTTTCTTTACTCTATATTTTAATCAACCTTTATATGCAGCTTTTTATGAGACTACGCTATATAACCATTTTTGAACCACCCTTCAAAGTATAATTTGTCTCCACCATGTATTTAAACCACATCTTATATGCAACTTTTTCTAACATTGTTTTAATCACACTGTATGAACTATAATCCATGTTTCAGATATTGCATATATGCAACAGCTCATTTTCTATCCTACAAAAAAATATATTATCCACCCTGTTTTAACTATAAATCTACTCCACCCGCTATTTCAACCACCTTGTATTTGAAATTACTTATCGGCCACCCAGTATAACATTTTTTGTACCACCCAGTATAACTATAAATCTATCAATGCCAAATATATTTCACCAAAGCCGCAACTGCTTTTTGGGTACCGAATATAACAATTTTGTTCAACAGGTTTTTGAATCATCTTGTACGTAATACAACTACCCTGTATACGCTACAGCTTATTGGCCAACCAATATAACATTTTTGAAAATAATTATCATAGGACTTTTTCACCCTATATTTCAACTATCCTATCTTCGTAACTTATTATGAACTGCGCTATTTGACAAATTTTCCCTATATTTTTTTTCAAGACATATTAAAATATAATTTCTTTCCACACTTCATTTAAACCACCCTTCATTTACAACTTTTTCTAACCTTGTTGGAATGACATTGTATAACTATAACTTTACTGCGCACTATATTTCAGGGACTCCATATATGCATCTGATGCATAACAAAATTTTTCTAGCTCTTTTTTACCCACCCTGTATAATTATAACTGTAAACCACCCTATATTTCATCAAACTGTTATATGCAACTACTTATTTGCCACCAAATATAACATTTTTGTACCACCCTGTATCCTTAGAATCCTACCCCACCCTATATTTCAACCATCCGGAACAGCTTGTAGATCATACCATTACTTTTTTAAACCCACCGGTATAGCTGTAATTGTACTCTGCTACATATTTCAACCATCCTATATATGCAACTACTTGTGGATATAAAACAAGTTTTTAACCACAAAATAAACTATAATTAAACTCCATCTTATATTTCAAACACCCTGCATAAACTGCTTCTAACATTTTTTCAACCCATTTCATAACTATAGTATCTTATGAATCTAATTCAAAGATATTAACTGCTTACCTAACACATAAAGATTTTTATGCACTGTATAAATATTCTACCCTTTTTCAACCACTTGGTATATGGAACTGTTTATGGCCCACTCAATATAACTTTTTTGGACCACCCCTTATAAATAATTCTACTCCCCCTTGTTTCCCCCACATTGTATATATCCAGCTGCTTATAGAAAACCAAATAAAACTTTTTATAGAATTTTTAAATCCATGTAATTCTAAACATTACTTTATAATATTTTTTAAACCCACCTGTAGAGCTGTAATTACCCTCCGCTACATATTTCAACCATCCTATATATGCAACTATTTGTGGATATAAAACAAGTATTTAACCACAACATAAACTATAATTCCACTGCATCTTATACTTCAAACACCCTATATAAACAACTGCTTCTAACAATTCTTCAACCCATTTCATAGTCTCTTATGAACATAATTCAAAGATCCTAACTGCTTACCTAACATATTTTTTTACAGATGTTTTATTCACTGTATAAATATTCTACCCTTTTTCAACCACATGGTATATGGAACTGTTTATGGCCCACTCTATAAAACTTTTTTGGACCACCCCCGTAAAACTAATTCCACTCCTTATTTCCACCACATTGTATATATCCAGCTGCTTATACGACACCAAATATAACTTTTTTTAGATTTTTTAAATCCATGTAATTCTACTCCGCTCTAAGTTTCCTATATACACAACACCCTGTAAAATTACGATTGTTATATGAGTTGATTTTTGTTAAATCGAAACGTGTTACATTTGAACATTCCGAATTTTGAATGTGCTGATACCAGTATCTAATATTTTGTGCGTGCCGTGGAACCAATTGAGTAATTGTATTACCCAACATGGTAGAAGTTTTTTTGTTATATCTACTTCTTCTGTCAATTTAGGGAGATAAAATTTCTACCAGATTTTAAGTCAAACTATAGGCTTTGCAACAAAAAAAGATTCAACAAAATCAGTTAAGTAGTTCTTACGTGATGCCCCAACAAACAAACAAACAAACAGACAAACTTACAATTTTATAATAGTTTTGCGAAATTTACCTAAGCCGGCCCTGTTTCATTCCAGTACGACATCGATCGCTTTTAGGACAAAAAAATTGATCTCGAAATGGCTCGGCAGCTGTAGAACTTATAAAGGATTGTACGAGAGTTTTCGATGCTGGTTTTAAAAGGAGCGACCCATAATCGCGGCAGTTGGTTAGTGCAGCGAAGAGCTTATGTAGAGATATTATTGTGATATTCGAATCAGCTGTTGTATATATTTGATGTAAATAAAAGTTGTAGAAAGGGGTAGTGAATATTAATTTTAATTGAACCTACGGAGTATATAAGAAATTTGGTGATCAGAAGTGCAGGATTAAGTTGAGTTAAAATCATAATTTGATTTATGGAAACCCGAAAAATCGAAAAAGAAAAAATGGACGAGACTACAAAAAAAATATCAGGTTACAGATGGACTAGACGAAAAAATAGCTCAGATCCTGGAAAACGTGACAAAAAGAACAAACAACATCAAGAAGAAACTCAACAAAGGTTAGTAAAATCTTTTGATTAAAAAAGTAAAATAGAATTAGAAAATCTTGTCACTGGAAAGCGAACAACAAAATCTTGTTTCTACGATGAAAAGCGAAGAACAAAATTTACTTGAGGGATTAATCTCGAAATTTATACAAAAACAAGAACAAGTTGAATTAAAACGACAAAATGATTTTAAAATATTTGAAGAAAAACAAGGCAAAACGGAAGAAAAAAGAAAACTGCAATTTGAACAATTAATGCAAATAGTAGCACAAGTTAATGAAATAGTTAATGACAGAATGCAAATAGTTGAGTCAGACATAAAAGAAATAAATGATGACATTAAGATCATAAAAAATACCGTGGACATTCTTGAAACCAAAGTAGATGACATCGATTCCATCCAATGCCAGGTAAAGTTTGAAATCAGTTCTATTCAAAACATGCTGGACTTACAGCGAAGAAAATACCAGCAAACCATGAGTACCAAAGTTTCCGTTAGCAAACCACCCACATTTGATGGCAGTTCATCTTGGCCCATGTATAAATTGCAATTTGAAGCTGTGGCTACAGCTTATCCATGGGATAACCAAGAAAAATCTACGTCTCTTGTAATTTCCTTAAGAGGTCCGGCCTTAGAACTCCTCCAAAGCATTCCAGTCGATGAACAAGGCAATTTCGACAATATCATCGCCGGTCTGGACAAGTGATACGACAATCAATCCTTGAGCCAGGTATACCTAGTCCAACTCAGTGGATAAACGCAAAAATCCTGTGAAAGCCTCCAAGAATTCGAAGCAGAGAGTAGACGGTTAGTACACTTGTACTACCCAGACCTGCCAGAGGAAACGAAAGACCAGTTGGCCACACAGAGTTTCATTAACGGCATCAAAAATGCAAACAAATTTGCGACTGAGTGGCGTCAAGAAAAGTAATGAAGCTTTACTTCGGGCTTTTGAAGTAGATGCAGTCATGAACATGTCCAAGCCGAGGGTGCGAGCAGTTTCCTTCAACCCGGAAGATCCAGAGGCACCATTTCAAGCACTGTTGGCCGCTATGAACAAACTACTAGAACAGTCACAGAGAACTGATACCAAAAGAGCATGTTACCGTTGTGGACGGACAGGGCACTTTCAACGTGATTGTTGAGTGAGGCTACCTGAACGATCACCGTCCAGGGGTAACCAACAGAATAGCCACATGTCCAGGGATCGTCAGCCAGTCAGCATAAGGGGGCGAATGCTGACCTTCCACCAGCCCCCAAAACACTATCCATCCGGGGATTTTGCAGAAATAGCAGCAGCGTAGTCATCAGGGACAGAATCAATGGCCGAGCAATTCCCATAACCATCGACACCGGCGCCGCTGTGTCCATCCCCAGGTCCAGGGTCTTGAGGGCTTCGGAGGTCCAGCCAGCTCACAACAACATCCAGCACAGGACAGTCACCGGCGAGTGCATGTCAATACAGGGTGCTAAAGATGACGTGCTACAGATAGGGGACAACATGATCCGGCATAGGTTCCTGGTAGCGATTATTGAGGAAAATTTTATACTGGGTATGGACCTAATCAGCCAGCATGGATTTATGTTCGACCCGAGATATGATGTTCTTCGGTTCCTAAATGAAGAATTAATGTGTATTGACATGGCCCGTCAACAGCTCAGCGACCTCCATAAAAATTGTAGCAAAATTCTCAGCCAGAATTCCCGGTCGGACGGAACAGATTATTCATGGGCAGCTAGACAATCCTTGGAGCTGCGTTGACATGGTGGAGCCCGTACACTCAGCTCATGACTACTTAGATGGATAGGCAAGTTCATTTTAGACACCGACGCCAGCAACACAGGTTTAGGGGCCGTTCTATCCCAGGTGCTTGATGGTGATCGAGTATTACAGTCGTGGATTCTCGAAACCGGAAAGAACCAGAAAATAACTTCTTGTAATAATAAGGGCTGTAGACCATTTCTACAAATACCTCTATGGTTGTCATTTCTTAATCCGGACAGATCATGCCGCCCTCAAATGACTGCTGGACATGAAGACACCGGAAGGACAACTGACCAGGTGGATGAAGAAATTACAGCAATATGATTTTAAGGTGGAACACAGTGCCGGCCGTTTGCACAATAATGCCGATGCTCTATCGAGAAGACTTTGTTGAGTAGAATGCGGACATTGTCTGAAGACGGAACAGCGAGAGGGTATCTCCATCAGACAGATCCGAGTGCAGGCCAATGAAGACTGGACAACGGAACTGTGCTTCCAGGACCAAATGGCTGATCCAGGCATCGAACCAATCTTATTACTCAAAACGAGAGGGGCACCCAGGCCACCATGAGACGACGGAGCTAGATACTCGGGCGTGCTGAAATCGTTATGGGCCCAATGGGACTCTCTAAGAGTAGAGACTGGAATACTCAAGCGAGTTTGGGAAAGCACTGATCGCCGAAAAACCAACTGGTAGTTCCTAAGAAAAAGGTACCAGCCATCCTGACCGAAGTACATGATGGGGTTACCAGAGGCCATCTGGGCATGAATAAAACCCTAGACAAAGTTCGCCAGCGGTACTACTGGGTGAATTATTTCGAAGACGTCAGAGCTTGGTGCCACAAATGTGCCACCTGTGCAGCCAGTAAGGGCCCGAAGATCCGGACCAAGGGCAGAATGCAGCAGTACAATGTGGGCGTCCCCTTTGTGAGAATTTCCATCGATGTCGCCAGTCCGTTTCCCGAGTATGATTCCCAACCAAGAGGCAGCCACGGTAGCGACGGTGCTAGTAGAACAGCTATTCAGCAGATTTGGCGTCCCGATGGAACTACATTCAGACCAGGGGCGTAACTTCGAATCGAATGTATTCCAGAAGGTCTGCACGATGTTGGGGATCAGGAAACCGAGAACAACACTATTGTACCCACAGTCAGACGGAATGGTGGAAAGATTCAACAGGACCTTGGAACTACACCTATCCAAGGTCGTCAGCAACAACCAGCGTGATTGGGATGAGCATATTCCCCTTTTCCTGTTGGCATATCGCTCAGCCATACTTAATAGTACAGGCCTGACTCCAGCCAGGGTCCTATTCGGAAAAGAGCTGCGATTACCCTGCGATTTGGCTTTTGGCTCCCCCGAAGAACCTGCCCAAGACATCAACGATTATGCCGAGCCATAATCGCGGCAGTTGGTTAGTGCAGCGAAGTGCTTATTTAGAAATATTATTGTGATATTCGAATCAGCTGTTGTATATATTTGATGTAAATAAAGATTCTAGAAGGTGGTAGTGAATATTAGTTTTTAAATTTTAATTGAACCCACGGATGATATAACAATGGTATAGATTCCAACTTAAAATATTGTTGTAATCTGTTCAACAACATGAAGCATACATCTGATGTTTATGCTGATGTAAACTTATTGTATGGACTGACAAAAAGTGGCGCTTTAGAAACTCAAAAGTAATAAACACTAGATATTTGTTTAAACGAAAGACTTGACAGGGAAAATGATTTTACTTAGTATTAACATTTAATTAATAATCTCTTGTATAGTGTTCCAAGTAAATGCGTAAGAATTAGAGTTAGATGTCTTCGTTATGACGAGTTAGTAATATATGTAAATGCAGATGTAGTGAATAATGGTTTGCTTAATTTCGGAGTGGGGTTGGAACTTGCAAATCCCGCCTGGGTACGTCTGTGGCTCCCAGAATTAGTATGAACTTAAAAAAATCATACATAGATTTCTTCGTAATTGAAATGAGTTTACAAAATGGCACAAAAAATTTATGTATTTATTTATTGAAGTGTTGTTGAACATAGCAGCCACTGTAGGTCTATGTAGGTAAGGACATAATTACAAACAAATTAAGAGAAAAATGTTACTGATTTTAAATTATATATGGTTTGATCTGATAGTTTAATAATAATTTGGCTCACGGGTACCTTCAATATTTCCCTGCCATTATTCTCATAATGCCAACATTTATAAATTAATAATGCCAACATTATATAACGTTGTTATTGGCCAGACAGTGAAAATATTGTATGTCTAATTTAACATAATATTTTCGTATTGAAATTATTTATTGGGCAAATTCAATTTTGTGCTGAAACGATGAATTCTGATTACTCTTAAGCAATTCGAGTCTTTCAATAAGCCAAAAATTTAATAAGATACGAATTCATTTTGGTTATAAGCTTAGAAGTTTAATATATTGTTAATTAATTCATGAATGAACATGAATGAAACCAAAAGAGCTTAATCTTCACCATTTGAATGCTCACAATTCTGGGTGTAAAAAGACCAGGAATCTTCTGAAAAGCATATTGCCTAAATCACCAAGATAAAATCTAACGGCTTTAAGTAACCTGTGAAATTAGTAAATCAGAATGATCAAAATAAATTATGTATTTATTGTATTTACAGTTTTATTTCACTTTCATTATAATTTCATAACAAATTTAATGGCAAATATGTTTAGGAATTTAGTAAATCTTATTTGTGACAGCTTATAGTTTCTTTTTCCCTTAAAAAAAAAACATAACAAAAATGCTGCATGTATATAATCCAAACGTATCAAAATATTAATCTGACATCGTTGTCAAAGATAATAAAAAGTGAATAAAATTTTTAGCATCTGTTTTTCCGACACAATGTCCCTAGTTTGACTAGTGGTTTGGCATTGTTGCAAAATTAAAAAAAAGTGTAGTACACATTAAAGAACCTGTAGTACACACAATTTCACATAAATGTTCAATGGCGTTTTTTGATATGATTTTCCAATACATTTTCTTTTGTCTGCTAGGCTTTGGAGCCAAAATTTTGTTATTATTTTGCATTATTACAAGGTCGTTAATTTTTGGTAAATTACTTTTTGTGTAAACTTCTAGAAATTCAAGTGCTGAAACTCAGAAAAAAGTGTGGGAACGAACTACAAAGTACTTTAATACGTTCAGTTCAGCTTATGTGTATGATTTCATAAAATTGAAATCATACACATAATCATATACAAGCGGTCGTCCAGTGGTCGAAATCCGACCCTATTCATTAAAGTTATAAGTTGAATTTTAGTGACGTTATTATGTCTCAGTCGCTATTATTTCATTTGGATTGCATTTGTAGAATTCACGAAATTATTTTTTATTTATGTATATTGCTATATAGTCCGTGGGTTCAATTTAAAATTATAAAACTAATATTTACTTTCACTTTTCTAGAACTTTTATTTACATCGAACAGCTGATTCAAATATCACAATAACAATTTTACATTTAAGTTCTTCGTTCCACCAACTGCCTGCTGCCAGGATGGGTCCTCCTTTTAAAATCAGGGTCGAATTCTCTAGTAGAATCAGTCATCACTCCTACAGCTCTCGAGTCATTTCGAGAACCATTTTTTTTATCTCAAAGCGATTGTTGTCGTACTGAAATGAAACAGGGTCGGCTTTGGTAACTTTCGTAACACTACCCCCCCTTTAATTCTGATCGGCCCGATCGGAAACATCCTCTCCATGGTAGGGAGCCAGTCAATCTAAATGAACCACCTTCAACTTAGCCTTGGGGTTTCGACGGATCCGGTAGACGACGTCATTAAGCCTCTTGACCACCTCGTATGGACCATCCCAGGCGGGTGTAAGCTTTGGGGATTTACACTTGCTCCGTTGAGGGTTGTACAGCCAGACTTTCTCCCTCTCCCGGAAGCCGACTGAATTGGCCTTGAGGTCGTATCGCGTCTTCATCCGGTCACTGGTGGCCAACATCTGCGTTTGGGCTAATTCATGTATTGCCAGCATGTTATGTCGGAGCTGGTCGGCATAATCGTCGATGTCTTGGGAAGGTTCTTCGGGGGAGCCAAATGCCAAATCGCAGGGTAATCACAGCTCCTTACCGAATAAGACCCCGGCTGGGGTCAGGTTTTTACTATTATGTACGGCAGTGCGATATGCCAACAGGAATAGGGGAATATGCTGATCCCAATCACGCTGGTTATTGCTGACGACCTTGGATAGGTGTTGTTCCAAGGTCCTGTTGAATCTTTCCACCATTCCGACTGACTGTGGGTGCAATGGTGTTGTTCTCGTTTTTCTGAACCCCCAACATCATGCAAACCTTCTGGAATACATTCGATTCGAAGTTAAGCCCCTGGTCTGAATGTAGTTCCATCGGGAAGCCAAACCTGCTAAATAGTTGTTCTACTAGCACCGTCGCTACCGTGTTTGCCTCTTGGTTGGTTATCGCATATGCCTCAGGCCATTTGCCGAAGTAATCCATTGCGACCAGAATGTATTTGTTCCCCCTCTCAGACTCGGGAAACTGCTGCATTCTGCCCTTGGTCCGGGTCTTCGGGCCCTTACTGGCTGCATAGGTGGCACATTTGCGACACCAAGCTCTGACGTCTTCGAAGTAATTCACCCAGTAGTACCGCTGGCGAACTTTGTGTAGGGTTTTATTCATGGCCAGGAGGCCTCCGGTAATTCCATCATGTACTTCGGTCAGGATGGCTGGTATCTTTTTCTTCGAAACTACCAGTTGGGACTTGGTTTCTCGTCCATCAGCGCTTTCTCAAACTCGCTTGAGCATTTCATTGTCGACTCTTAGAGAGTCCCATTGAGCCCATATCTAGCTACCTCGTCCCATCGTGGCCTGGGTGCCCCTCTCGTTTTGAGTGACAAGATTGGTTCGATGTCTGGATCAGCCATTTTGTCCAGTCTTCATTGGGCTGCACTCGGATCTGCCTGATGGAGGTACCCTCTCGCTGTTCCGTCTTCAGACAATGTCCACATTCTGCTCTACAGGGTCTTCTGGATAGGACATCGGCATTATTGTGCAAACGGCCGGCACGGTGTTCCACCTTGAAATCGTATTGCTGTAGTTTCTCCATCCAGCTGGCCAGTTGTCCTTCCGGTGTCTTCATGTCCAGCAGCTATTTGAGGGCGGCATGATCTGTCCGGATTAAGAAATGACGACCATAAAGATATTTGTGGAAATGGTCTACAGCCCTTATTATGGCCAGAAGTTCTTTTCTGGTGACGCAATAATTTCTTTCCGGTTTATAGAATCCATGACTGTAGTACTAGATCACCCTCTCTTCGCCATCTTGCACCTGGGATAGGACGGCCCCCAAACCTGTGTTGCTGGCGTCGGTGTCTAAGATGAACTTGCCGGACTGTGTAGGAAAGGCTAGGATTGGGTTGGAACATAGTGCTGCCTTCAGTCGCCTCAATGATGTTTCGCAATCTTGATTCCAATGGAAGGTCTCTTTCTCAGTGGTCTGCCGATGTAGAGGCGCAGCAATGGTGACAAATCCCTCAACAAATCGCCTGTAGTAGGAACAGAGGCCCTAGAAGCTTCGCAGTTCATGCTTGTCTCCCGGGATCGCTTCTATCTTGTCTTCGTTGGAGCGGATTCCTGACTCGGAAACGACTTGGCCCAAAAACTCTACTTCTTTTTCGAACAAGGAACACTTCTTCGGGTTGAGTCTCAGGTTGGCGTAATTAATTCTGGAGAATACTTCGCCCAGATTCTTCAGATGGTCGTCGAATGTCTGACCCATGACTAGAATGTCGTCGAGGTATACTAAGCACGTCCTCCATGTTAACCCGCTTAGTACATACTCCATTAGCCTCTCAAATGTAGCGGGTAGATTACATAACCCAAAGGGCATGACCGTGAGCTGAAACAGCCCTTTACTGGTGGAGAACGCTGTCTTCTCTCTGTCGTTTGCGTGTAGACCAACCTGCCAACATCCACTTTTTAGGTCTAGTGTGGAGAACCAACGGGAGCCTGCTAGTGTGGTCAAAGTATCATCGATTTGGGGTAGTGAATAGCTGTCTTTCTTCGTGACGTCATTCAGCTTTCTGTAATCCACATAAAATCGGGTGGTTCCATCCTTCTGTTTAACTAGCACGACTAGACAATTAGCTGATGGATGGCTCAATAACTACATTTTGTAACACGGACTCGATGTTTTCCTCGACTGCCTCTTGTTGCCCCAATGGTAGTCGTCTAGGTGGTATTCTGATGGGTTGAGCCTTTCCGTATCTATTCGATGCTGGATGATGTTGGTTCGACCGGTGGTTCCATCTTACCTGTTAAAAATTTGCCAGTGCTTTTTGATAAATTGCTTGGCTTCCTTCTGGTTCTCTGGCGTCAGGTGTGTCAAATGGTCAGCAAACTGTTTTAGGAACCCTTTACTGGGCCCTGTCTCCTTCACCGACGTCTGGTACTCTTCTTCGCAATTGATGATGGTCTCTACTGGCTCGAAACAAGCTATCTCTTGACCATTGACAATTCTGATGTCGTTGTTGGACACATTCAGGACTCTGATTGGTATATCTCGTCCGGTTTTAACTATAACCCGTCCAACTAAGTAGTCATGAGCTATTTTTTCACAATATTTTTTTTGTGAATTGAAATTGAAGCCATGAAAATACTTTCAATCTAATCGCTACAAAAGTAATGAAATGTCAAAATTTATATCACATTTCCTGTAGATGGCCATGAATTCAGTGTTGCCAGATTTATCCATTTATCGTGAATTTGTGCATAATTTCACGATTTTTTGTAATCTTAGTTAAATTATATGAAAAATAAAAAGACTCTAATTTAAATGTATAAATAAATTGATCAGGCGCCACACAATTCTAATTTTAGTAGACAAACCATATTTACAATGTAATCAAAGCTGCAAACTGCAAACTGCAAACTTGGGAGCACCCAATAAACGGCGAATATTATGTAATACAATTTTTCGTCGGTTCTATTTCAATAGACTAAAGTTAAGAGACAGAGGAGAAAACGGTATTGAACCCTTTTGTCTGTGCCTATTTATATATAGATAATTTGTTGTTTGTATTAAAAAACCACACATCAAGTTATTACTCCATGGTAAAATTATATATCCTGTTTTTGTATTGTTTTCGGTTTTTAAGATTTTTATTTCCGTTTTTTAGTTCTCAGATCTATTATGAGCATTTATATATTCAAGACTTGTGTATTTATTTATCTCTCCAGGATTCATGCCTTGTGTGAAAACCAAATATTCAGGCCTGGTTTTCACACAAAACATTTTCCGGGTAGATTTCTATCAGATGGAAAAACTCACAAAGCTGCTGCAATCCCCTATTTACTAGTTGGTTTTATGATGGCTTTCCAATGAGGCTTGATAAAATTATTATTCGTTTATAACGGTGTTAGTTTCACAGATCGGACTTATCAATTGTTATTTAAAGTAATATGCATTGAACTGGAACATTATTTTCCTATATGGATTGACTTCAACTTGTGAAATTTCTTAATTGATAAATAACCGATTCATTGGTTCAAAACCCTTATCTATGAAAGACGGTTTCACTTCGTGAGAGTATTACCCTTATGTTGCCATGTATTAATACCATTTATTGCCTTTTTGAAAATGTTTTACTATGTTAAGTTCTGCACTGATCATTTTCTTTTAGTACCGCTTCCACTTGATATTTGCTATTGAAAATTTAAACTGTGACTCTGGCGTACGACTGGAACTCTTTAACTAAAGTTCAATTCACTAAAGTTATGCGTTTTTTTCACCGTGTCAACACATTGAGAATGCAAAGTGAGACCTTGGCGAAGCGTCTGCAGGATTCAAACATGAATCAGTATAACGGATATATAACAATATATATATATATATATATATATATATATATATATATATATATATATATATATATATATATATATTGTTATATACTCCGTGGGTTCAATTAAAATTTAAAAACTAATATTTACTCTCACTTTCTAGAAACTTTTATTTACAACAAATATACACAACAGCTGATTCGAATATCACAAATATAATACAACATAGGCTCATCGCCGCACTAACTAACTGCTGCGATGATGGGTTGCTCCTTTTAAAATCAGCATCGAAAACTCTCGTACAATCCATTATTAATTCTACAGCTGCCGAGCCATTTCGAGATCATTTTTTGTGTCCTAAAAGCGATCGATGTCGCACTGGAATGAAACCAGGGCCGGCTTAGGAAAATTTCGTTACACTGATCGTCCCGGTCAGAAACATCCTCTCCATGGTAGGGAGCGAGTCGATCTAAATGGACCACCTTCAACCTAGCCCTGGGGTTTCGACGGATCTGGTAGACGACGTCATTAAGCCTCTTGACCACCTCGTATGGACCATCCTAGGCGGCTGTAAGCTTTGGGGATTTACCCTTGCTCCATTGGGGGTTGTACAGCCAGACTTTGTCCCTCTCTTGGAACCCGAATGAATTGGCCTTGAGGTCGTATCGCGTCTTCATCCGGTCACTGGTGGCCAACATCTGCGTTCAGGTTAATACGTCTATTGCCAGCATGTTATGTCGGAGCTGGTCGTCATAATCGTTGATGTCTTGAAAAGTTTCTTCGGAGGAGCCAAAAGCCAAATCGCAGGGTAAACGCAGCTCTTTTCCGAATAGGACCCTGGCTGGAGTCAGGCCTGTACTATTATGTACGGCTGAGCGATATTGTCAACAGGATTAGGGGAATATGCTCATCCCAATAACGCTGGTTTTTGCTGACGACCTTGGATAGGGGTTGTTCCAAGGTCCTGTTGAATCTTTCCACCATTCCGTCTGACTGTGGGTACAATGGTGTTGTTCTCGTTTTCCTGATCCCCAACATCGTGCAGACCTTCTGAAATACATTAGATTCGAAGTTACGCCCCTGGTCTGAATGTAGTTCTATCGGGACGCCAAACCTGCTGAATAGTTGTTCTACTAGCACCGTCTCTACCGTGGTTGCCTCTTGGTTGGGTATCGCATATGCCTCAGGCTGAAGTAATCCATTGCGACCAGAATGTATTTGTTCCCCTTCTCAGACTCGGGAAACGGACCGGCGACATCGATGGCAATTCTTTCAAATGGGACGCCCACATTGTACTGCTGCATTCTGCCCTTGGTCCGGGTCTTCGGGCCCTTACTGGCTGCATAGGTGGCACATTTGCGGCACCAAGCTCTGACGTCTTCGAAGTAATTCACCCAGTAGTACCGCTGGCGAACTTTGTCTAGGGTTTTATTCATGCCCAGGTGGCCTCCGGTAATTCCATCATGTACTTCGGTCAGGATGGCTGGTACCTTTTTCTTCGGAACTACCAGTTGGGACTTGGTTTCTCGTCCATCAGCGCTTTCCCAAATTCTCTTGAGCATTCCATTGTCTACTCTTAGAGTCCCACTGAGCCCATAACGATTTCAGCACACCGGAGTATCTAGCTACCTCGTCCCATCGTGGCCTGGGTGCCCTTCTCGATTTGAGTGACAAGATTGGTTCGATGTCTGGATCAGCCATTTGGTCCTGGATGCACTGTTCCGTTGTCCAGTCATCATTGGCCTGCACTCGGATCTGCCTGATGGAGATACCCTCTCGCTGTTCCGTCCTCAGACAATGTCTGCATTCGGCTCTACAGGGCCTTCTGGATAGGGCATCGGCATTATTGTGCAAACGGCCGGCACGGTGTTCCACTTTGAAATCGTATTACTGTAATTTCTCCACCTGGCCAGTTGTCCTTCCGGTGTCTTCATGTCCAGCAGCCATTTGAGGACGGCATGATCTGTGGATTAGGAAATGACAACCATAGAGGTATTTGTGGTAATGGTCCCTTATTATTGCAAGAAGTTCTTTTCTGGTGACGTAATAATTTCTTTCCGGTTTCGAGAATCCACGGCTGTAGTACTCGATCACCCTCTCTTCACCATCATGCACCTGGGATAGGACGGCCCCCAAACCTGTGTTGCTGGCGTCGGTGTCTAAAATGAACTTGCCGGACTGTGTAGGAAAGGCTAGGATTTGGCAGTCGCCTGAATGATGTTTCGCAATCCTGATTCCAACGGAAGGTCTCTTTCTCAGTGGTCTACCGATGTAGAGGCGCGGCAATGGTGGCAAATCCCTCAAGAAATCGCCTGTAGTAGGAACAGAGGCCCAAGAAGCTTCGGAATTCATTGTTGTTAATTGGGACTGGCCAATCACGAATGGCTTCTATCTTGTCCTCGTTGGTGCGGATTCCTGACTCGGAAACTCTACATCTTTTTGGAACAAGGAACACTTCTTCGGGTTGAGTCTCAGGTTGGGGTTATTAATTCTGGAGAATACTTCGTCCAGGTTCTTCAGATGGTCGTCGAATATCTGACTAGAATGTCGTCTAGGTATACTAAACACGTCCTCCATATTAACCCGCTCCATTAGCCTCTCAAACGTAGCGTGTGCATTACAGAACCCAAAGGGCATGACCGTGAACTGAAACAGCCTTTTACTGGCAGAGAACGCTGTCTTCTCTCTGTCGTTTGCATGTAGACCAACCTGCCAATATCCACTTTTTAGGTCTAGTGTTGAGAACCAATGGGAGTCTGCTAGTGTGGTCAGAGTGTCATCGATTCGTGGTAGTGGATAGCTGTCTTTCTTCGTGACGTCATTCAGCTTTCTGTAATCCACGCAAAATCGGGTGGTTCCATACTTCTTTTTAACTAGCACGACGGAAGCAGACCATGGCTGATGGATGGCTCAATAACTCCATTTTGTATCATGGACTCGATGTTTTCCTCGACTGCCTGTTGTTGCCCCAACGGTAGTCGTCTAGGTGGTATTCTGATGGGTCGAGCCTTTCCCGTATCTATTGAATGCTGGATGATGTTGGTGCGACCGGTGGTTCCATTTTGACTGTTAAAAATTTGCCAGTGTTGTCAAATGGTCAGCAAACTGTTGTAGGAACTCTTTACTGGGCCCTGTCTCCTTCATAGATGTCTGGTACCCTTTTTCGCAATTGATGATGGTCTCGACTGGTTCTCTTGACCATTGGCAATTCTGATGTCGTTGTTGGACAAATTCAGCACTCTAATTGGTATATCTCGTCCGGTTTTAACTATAGCCCATCCAACTAAGTAGTCAAGAGCTTAGTGTACGGGCTCCACCATTCCAGCGCAGCTCCCAGGATTGCTTGCCAGCTGCCCATGAACAATGTGTTCCGTTCGACCGGGAATTCTGGCTAAGGATTTTGCTACAATTTTTATGGGGGTAGCTGAACTGTTGATGGGCAGTGTCAATACAAATTCCTCATTTAGGAATCGAAGAACATCGTATCAATGGTTCGAACATAAATCCAGGCTGGCTGTTTAGATCCACACCAAGTATGAAATCGTCCTCAATATTCGCTACCAGGACCCTATGCCGGATTCGGTTTTCCCCTATCTGTAGTACTATATCTGCTTCACCCTGTATTGACATGGACTCGCCGCTGACTGTTTTGAGCTGGATGTTGTTGGTAACTGGCCGGATTTCGGATGCTTTCAAAACCCTGGAAGGCGCCGGTGTCGATGGTGATGGTAATTGGTCGGCCATTGATGGTGTCCCGGATGACTAGGCTGCTGCTATCTTGGCAAAATCCCCGGATTGATAACGTTCTGGGGGCTGGTGGAGGGTTAGTCAGCATTAGCCCCCTTATGCTGACTGGCTGACGGTCTCTGGACATGTAGCTGTTCTGTTGGTTACCCCTGGTCGGTGACCGTTCAGGTAGCCTTACTCTGCAGTCGCGTTGAAAGTGTTCTGTCTGTCTGCAGCGGTAACATGCCCCTCTGGTGGCAGTTCTTTGTGACCGTTCTAATAGTTTAGACCATCCAGCAGCGCTGGACATGGTGACTCTGGCTCTTCCTGGTTAAAGGAAACTGCTCGGACCCTCGTCCTGGACATGTTCATGACGGCCTCTACTTCTAACGCCCGAAGTAAAGCTTCATTACTTTTCTTGACGCCACTTAGTCTTAGATTTCGTTATGCTTCCACATCTCTGATACCGTTTATGAAACTCTGTGTGGCCAATTGATCTTTGGTTGCCTCTGACAGGTCTGGGTAGGACAAGTGCACTAAACCTCTATCTTCTGCTTCGAATTCTTGAAGGCTCTCTCCTGAGTTTTGCATTTTTCCACTTAGTTGCACCAGGTATACTTGGCTCAAGGACTGATTGTCGTAACTTTTGTCCAGGATGGCGATGATCTTGCCAAAATTGTCGACTGGAATGCTTTGGAAGAGTTCTAAGGCCGTACCTCTTAAGGAAATTACAAGAGAGGTAGATTTTTCTTGGTTATCTCTTTCATTAACTGCAGCTGCGGCTTCAAATTGCTGTTTATACATGGGCCAAGATGAACTGCCATCAAGTGTGGGTGGTTTGCTAATGGAACCTTTGGTACTCACGGTGTTCTGGTATTTTCCTCGCTGTAAGTCCTGTTGCATTTTTTTAATTTCTGATTCTGCTTTATTTTGGATCGAACTGATTTTATCTTGTACTTCACTTTGTACTATTTGTTTAAAGGAACTGATATGGTCTTGAACTGTGTCTTGAATTGAGCTGATTTCAAATTTTACCTGGCTTTGGATGGAATCGAGGTCATCTACTTTTGTTTCAAGAGTATCCACGGTATTTTTTATGGTCTTAATGTCATCATTTAGCTCTTTTATGTCTAACTCAACTATTTGCCTTCTTTTTTTAACTGTTTCATTAACTTGCGCTACTATTTGCATTAATTGTTCAAATTGCAGTTGTCTTTTTCTTCTAATATTTTAAATTCATTTTGTCTCGTCAATTCAGTTTGATCTTGTTTTTCTACA
Source organism: Octodonta nipae (assembly GCA_034190945.1). Lineage (NCBI taxonomy): Eukaryota > Metazoa > Arthropoda > Insecta > Coleoptera > Chrysomelidae > Octodonta > Octodonta nipae. Next base: position 44,371,727 of record CM067222.1, on the reverse strand, counting down.
AATTTAGAGTTTGTTTGTTTTTCTTCCATGGCAATGATAAGTTTTGTTGTTCGCTTTTCATCGTGGAAACTAGATTTTGCTGTTCGTTTTCATCGTAGAAACTAGATTTTGCTGTTCGCTTTTCATCGTAGTGACAAGATTTTCTAATTCTATTTTACGTTTTCCATCAAAAGATTTTACTAACCTTTGTTGAATTTCTACCTGATGTTGTTTCTCTTTTTTGTCACGTTTCTCCAGAATCTGAGCAATTTTTTCGTCTATCCCCTCCGTAACCTGCTTGACTATATTTCCATAAATCAAATTACGATTTTAACTGCACTTAATCCTGCACTTCTGATCACCAAATTTATTATATACTGCGTAGGTTCAATTAAAATTTAAAAACTAATATTTACTCTCACTTTCTAGAAACTTTTATTTACATTAAATATACACAACAGCTGATTCGAATATCACAAATATAATACAACATAGGCTCATCGGCGCACTAACTAACTGCTGCCATGATGGGTTGCTTCTTCAGCATCGAAAATTCTCGTACAATCCATTATCAACTCTACAGCTGCCGAGCCATTTCGAGATCATTTTTTTTTGTCCTAAAAGCGATCGATGTTGTACTGGAATGAAACCAGGGCCGGCTTAGGGAAATTTCGTTACAATATATATATATATATATATATATATATATATATATATATCAAGAGAAAGATTTAGCTTAATTTGTAAATAAAAGCCAAAATATTAAAAAATGTTCACAAAATTTACAATAAAAAAACCAAGGTACAATATTTATATTGTTAGTACGTTTTCGTACTCCCCAGGGGATAATATAAATTAAATTTAAGATTGGTGTAAAGTATATAGGCAAGCAAGCCTGTTATTTTAAAGTCAACTATAATATTTCTTTAATATTGGAGCAACCCTAAGTATGTTGTAATATAAAAAGTAGAAGCAATTAAATTTAGCAGGTAACTGTACATAAGACCGGGTAAAATACGTATTTTAAGCCAAGGGGATGGTTACTCAAGGAAAACTAAGGAAATTTCAAAATCACTTTTCTCCAAGAAAATTTATCTATTTAACTACCCTTTAGAAGATCATAAGGAGCATGGAGCATATTTTTTAAGTTCAAGGAAAAACTGCAAACGCCTGAAAATTTCGGAAAATTCATAAGGAGAAAATTCAGAAATTCGTATTTTATAACATTATAAATGCCACAATGTTCCACTTTTCCAAAATTTTAGAAAAACAATTTTTCAAGAAGTGACTGGTTTATCTCCATTTCTAAAGTTTACAAATATGTTATATAAATTTGGTTTAACCATATTTATTTTGGAGCATTTTATATAAGGATGTAAAAATCCATTAATATGACAAATTTAATTAAAAATAATAAATGTAAAATAAAAGAAATTGACTGGCAATTTTGAAATCCTTAAGTCTGCTTCCATAAGTTTTGTGTACCAACTTATATCGGGCGCTTGTTGGGCTAGTGTAGTTATTAGTTATGACAGTCTAGTTCTAACATAGGGTGTTTTCCAATTCCCGCACAACTGCACACAGTGCGGCACAGTGCTCACCACTAAGTGTTCCAGTTATAGTACTGTCTCGCACAAGAAATAACTATGTTGTAATTAACGCCCAAAAACTGCGGCAGTGTGCAGCACAAAGTTACTCTGTGCTCTGATAATTGGAAAACTACCGTTATTGAGAGAATGTTTGCATTAAATTTGAAGGAAACAAATGTCATAATGGAAAATGGACACCGAATTTGTAATTTGTAATACTAATAGATGAAACCAAGGCGGGTAACTTTAGGTCCTATTTCTGCACTGTTATTTTCAAATAATAAATAACATTCATTTTAAACTAATAAATGATTTAAGGTAACCTTCCTTATGATTATACTTATTGTACTATTCATAAACCAAGGACAATTTTATAAAGAAATTAATAGTAATTGGAATTTGCAACTAAATTTAATACCAAACTTGAAGAACAGCATCATTTCCATTTTGCTTTAATTTTCAATAAAATAACGGATTGTGCTATATAGAAAATTCTAATCTGTTCAAAATGTCCTGTTTATCTATGCTTTGTATCATAAAATACTTACCAGAGATAATATGCGCATATATTGTCTTTGCGGTACGAACAACTTTAAATGCATTCAGTATCTCGCTATCAAACGCAATTAAAGTTTCCCATCTTTAAATACACAGATTTCAAGCACATCATTAAACACTCGACGCAGACATTCTATACATTATCGGTAATTGATTTCATTCCTATTTACTGTAACTGCCAACTACAGAAGATGCAGTCCCATTTCCAATGTGTTGAACTGTTTTAAATTACGAGGGAGGAAGAAAATTAGAAAATTGTCGAGAAACGACCAGAATACAAGATTTGTTATCGACAAACGTGTAAGGTGGACTAGTATAGATAGTAATGTTGGAAATAGCTCGAATTACGCAATGGCATTGCATTATAATTGCTTTGTTAGAAGGAAAGCTTTAATATGTATAATTTATACAAAGGTCCCCGCACAACTCTTATGAAGAGTGAGTTAGGCTGTTTTTCATATATATGAATATTTTGTTTTATGTAAATCATTACAATTGTTGAAGTTATCTAATAATTATCAAGAGGTTTCAGTTTTAAAAGAGGAAAGTACGTATAAGTTGTTAATTAATTTGCATGCCAGATGAACAACTTTCATCTTTGTCTTTGGGCTGCGTTGGATGCGGTAACTTCGCAGGGTTCATCCCAAGAAGGTGACAACTTCGGTGATTTGCCCTTAGTCCTTTGTGGATTGTAGAACCAGATCTTATGACATTGCTGAAATCCGATCGAATTTGTGTTAAGTCATACCGGGTTATCATCCTGCAACTTATTGCTAACATGTGCTTCCTTGCCAATTCATGGGTAGCCAGTAGTCTTTCCCGTTCTTGATCTGCATAATCATTAACTTCTATAGGAGATTAATATGGCGTCCCAAAAGCCAGGTCACATGGAAGTCTTATTTCCTTCGCGAATAAAACCTTAGGTGGTGTTAACCCGGTGCTGTCATGTAAAGCGGATCTGTTTGGAGCAGGTTGGCAATTGTCAACTACTTTGGACAGATGCAGTTTCGCCACCATTCTCTTACGTCTTCGTAATAGTCCATCCAATAAAATCATTCTCGTACTTTATCGAGGGTTCTATTCATGCCCAAATGATTTCCAGAAATGCCGTTGTTTAACTCCTTCAGGTTGGCGGGTACTCTTTTCTTGGGCACCACTAACTGAGATTTTATTTCTTTCCCATCAGCACTTTCCCAGATTCTCTTAAAAACTTCATTCTCGACTCGAAGATAATCCCATTGGGCCCACAACGCTTTTAGGGTCATTCCTTGACTAGATATTTATTCCCATCGGGGTCTGTCTGCTCATTCATTCTTCTTCGTCAAAATCGGTTCGATGTCTAGAACTTGTAACTGGCCTGTTCGGCACTGCTCAGTAGTTCAATCTTCTGATGGTCTTTCCTAGCTTTAATTTCTCCACGGTTCCCTCTATGCTGCTGATTGCTGACGTCATTTAAGTGCACTTTTTCCTGGGTGGTCGATCGCCAAAATTGAATATGTTTGGAGGGTGACACTCACTCTACGTCCTTCTGAAAATGTGTGGCTTGTCTATAGCGGAAACATTTTGCACTGGTAGCCCTTGTATCAGCTTTTAGGGCAGTACTTCTCAACAACTGTTTCTAACCGGAATGAAGTTTCGGTTAGAAACTTGTTAAACTTTGCTTTCATGTCAGTTGATTTTTGAGGTAATCCCTCTACAATCTCTTTTGAAATGTCTAGTTTTCTCACAGCGAAAACATTCTACCCTGGTAGTCTGTATGTCGTTCTCATGAGCTGCAGTTTCTAAAACTACTTTCAGCTTTGTCAGGAATTCTGCAAACATGGTTTTCATCTTAGTCATATCATCTTGGTCTTCTTGCTTAAGAGAGACTGTTCTTACCTTTTGAGTAGACATATTCCGCACAGCTTCAATTTCTAGGGCACGAAGAAGGGCTTTCTCACACTCCTTGATACTACTAGTTGCAGGTGTTTCTGAATTTCATTGTCATTAATGCCATCAATGAAGGATTGGGTTGCAAATTGTTCACGAAAGTTTTCAGGTGCCTCTGGATATGCTAGTTTCAACAACCGTTTAATGTCTGCTTCAAACTCTTGTAAGTTTTCCCAAGATTTCTGGGTTTATGGCCTTCTTAAGGAAATAAGTGCGGTAGCTTTTTCATAATTATCCCATGCATTGGTGGTGGCAACTGCATCAAACTGCCTTTTATATAGAGGCCAGGGAGAATTTCCATCAAAGGTAATGGGTTTCACAAAAGAACCTTTAGCAACAACTACATCTTCTTTGTCTTTTATAATCTCCTTCTTTAATTTCTCAAATTCATTTCGTACTTCCTTAAATTCAATTTGTACTTTGCCCTCAACTTATCTTGGTACTTTGTGTATTTCACTCGGTACCTCATGAATTTCATTTTGTAGTTTACTTTCAACCCTTCAACATAGTTAATTTTAACATTATCAACACTGTTTTTTACTGTATGAATTTCCTTATTTACTTCGCCAACTTCTGATTTTATTTCCGCTATTTTGCTATCAACTTGTTCATTTGCGTTTTTAATTAATAACATCATTTGCTGGAATTGTTACTGAAATTCTATTAATTGGCTTTGTGCTTTTTGTCTTTTATCTTCCATTAATTTCTGTTCTTTTTGCCTTTTCTCTTCCAATGATTTAATTAATTGTTGTTGATCTTTTTGCCTTTGCTCTTCGAGTAGTGCTTGTTCTTTTTGTCTTTTCTCTTTCAATAGTGCTTGTTCTTTTTATTGGGCCTTCATGGCCTCTTCGAATTTAGCACTAAGGCAGTTCGTCCACGTGTCGACTGGTCGTACAAGACGGGTTAACCGCTACTCGACCGTAACAGGTATCCTACGATTTATTGACTACATTGGTACACGAATCGATTAAGTGACGACGTAAGTCGCTGAAAACTTATTAGTTTCATATCGCTGTCAAAATGTCTGACTCTGAAGAGGAATTTTTATTGCGCCATCTTTGCCACAGCAGAATCTCTAAACAAAATAAAAGTAGCTGCAAAAGAGTTGCAAAATAATGATGACAATAAATATTTGGAATTCTGCAGAATGACTAAAGCAACTTATTTGGCTTTGGATGAATTAATTACTTACACCTTTTTTATCTAAGTAAAATCAATGCGAGAATGGGTAAGTGCAGGAAAAAGGATTTTAATAACACTTAGGTAAGGTACAAAGTTTTTATTTTATAATTATTTTTTAAATGTACAATTTATTTATTCCGATGTTTCCGCAAATATAAATAGTGAAATTGAAATTTGTGTCGGTGAATATATCATTGTTTATGGTCTTGGAATTTCCAGGATCAGAAGGAGCATCAGTAAAAATTCACCAATAACATTCAAAACGCGTCTCATTTGAACATCTGTCATCGCTTCTACATCAGGGTTGAAGGCTCAGCAAAACATTTTCCTGGGATTATCTTCATATGTGTTGGTTTTTTACTGTTCAGATATTCCAGAATTTGATTGTCAACCTCAGATTGTCGTTTATTTATTTTCTTTTGTCGAGGTCGAGGTGAATGGAGGTGTAAAGATGACGCCGGTCGCGATCCTGATCATGAATTCGATGACTGGAGGATTGATTGTGATTCGCATGCAGATTCTAATGACTCTATTATTTGGTCTGATTCTGACATCAAATATTCTTGTTAATCTGTATCTTTGTTTTCTGCAGTGAGAGAGCTGAATTAAATTTCCAGATATTAAAGATTTTTTAGTTTGATATATGGGAGTGCAAATTGTACTCGGCGTATAAGTTTTGTCACATTAGGGCTTTATCAATAGTTCTTAATGAGTCTCTGTGCCAGATGTTAGTACGGAACGCATTAAATAAAGATTTTACGCCAGAAGACAACACCACTGCAATGCTTCAAATACCAGAGATTTGGGCATGGACAAGGCACCTGTCATCAAGATGCCAGATGCGTCAAGTGCTCTGGCCACACAGGACATCAGACTGCCCAGTAAAAGACAGGAACCCAGGCAAATGCACAAATTGCCAGGAAGCCCACGTAGCCAGCTACAGGAGATGCAAGAGGGCACCGAGGCCAACAAAACCTGCGGGAAAACCACCCGCGGTCACAGGAGCTCTGAAACCCGGAACGTCCTACGCTTCCCTGACCAGCGAAGTGGCAAAGTTCCTTCCTTTGCCACCAGCAGCAGCAATAAAGCCCACCACTCCACCGAGCCAGAAACCATCGAACAGGACCAAGGCCAGAACGGCACCCAACCAGAAGTTGGATGTCAATGCCGCCAAACGCGAGATTGAGGAACTGGTGAAGCCATCCAACAGGCCTTACGAAGCCTCAACGAGGTCAATGCCCAACTAGTCCATCCCGATGGCTAATGGAGCGAGAGCAGCTTCCCTGAAGATATCTTTGAGGAATATACAAGGAACGAGAACCCGACTACACGAACTTGGTGCATTTATCATTAGAAGTAACATAGATGTCGTGTCACTCCAGGAAACAAGACTATCAGAAGGCAAGTGTTTTAACCTCGATGGATATACCACTTATAGGAACGACAGGAATGTCATAGGAGGGGGAACAGCCCCTCTCGTGAAGACAACAATACCACACCACTGAATACTGACATCGGACAACCTTACATCGACCGAAGCAACAGGCATTCAGGTAAGTATGACTAAAAATCAAAATGTTTTTATTTTTTCATATACATACCTCCGACCCATGAGTTGATTTCGGCGCTCTACTGCCAGCACGCCAAAACACACTTATTGATGACATGAACTGCAAATCACCACAGTGGAACAGTAGGACCACAAAAGATAATGGAGCAAGGCTAGTGGCCTATGCGAATAACCGGGACGTAACAGTCATGGGGCCTACCTCACATACACACTACCCTCAGGACATAAAGAGACGATCCGATGTCCTGAACATCGCAGTAAACAAAGAAGAAGAAAGAAGAATCCGATACATCTTGTAGGTGATCCAGAGGAGCACAGAGACGAAGAAGAGCAACGCTTCCAGAAGATGAATTGGGACCTATTTCGAAGGAACCTGGAGACTGAAACCAATCCCTGTGATCGAGAGTAGAGAAGAGGTCGAAGCGGCAATCCAACTCCTAGAAGATGGAATCATTGCAGCGCCTGACAGCCAGCACTCGTAGCATTCGGAAACACAGAAACAAGAAGTACGCCAACCTTCCAGATTGCATCAGGGAGCTAATCCTAGACAAAAACAGAGCGAGTAGATGAGCACAAAGAACAAGTCAATCGGACGACAAGCGTAGATACAACGCATTCAATCGCGCAGTGACTGAAACTCTAAGAACGCATTACAATGGCCGATGGAATGGTTACCTGGAGCAACTGGACCGGCAGAAACCAGACTTCTGGAATCTGCAAAAAATCCTGAGAACGGACAAGCATCCAAAACCTCTACTGCATGGCGAGCAGAGTATAGTCTACTACGACATCGAAAAGGCAGAAGCATTCGCTGATAGCCTTGAGAGAGTGTCTAGACTGAACTAACACGACGATGACGACGACGACCACGAACTCCGAGCCGACTGACATGCCAGAAGAATCAGGAACCAAGATGACATCCCACCGATCAGGACCACGACCCCGGAAGAGGTACGGGACCAGATCAGACGACTCAAGCAACGAAAAGCACCTGGGCATGACCGTATATCCAACAGGATAGTCAAACGGTTCACCAGGAATGCTGTCGTTTCTTTGACAAATATCATCAATTCAATGCTAAGACTTAGATACTACCCGAAGAGATGGAAGTATGCCGATATTATCATGCAGGCAAAGACCAATAATGACGTTACTGTTCCACAAAACTATCGCTCTATTACTCTACTACCAGCCATGAGTAAATTAGCAGAAATCTTCGCGAATCGACTCCAAGAGACCATAGATGAACTGGACGTGATTCCCGACCAGCAATTTGGATTCAGTCATTGACACGCCACCGAACACCAAGTTCTACGCCTTGTAGAATACTCAGACATACTCAACCGGCCTTTAAGTACAGCCTTCATCTTCCTGGATGTAGCAAAAGTCTTCAATCGAGTATGGCACTACGGACTATTTGTCAGCATGGCCCAATTAGCATTTCCCATTAACATCATCCAGCTAGACATATAGAAGAGTAAGAGTACGAGTAGGTCAGGAGCACTCAGGATACCGGACCACCGAGGCAGGGGTTCCCGAAGGAGCAGTCCTGCCCCCAATGCTATTTTCAATCTACACTGCAGTCATCCCAAGACCAGCCAATGTTATAATTGCCCAGTTCGCAGACAGTACCGCCATAGGATGCCAATCTTTTAGATTCGAGCCAGCTTTGAGCCGGCTGCTGCAAACCGCTAACGATTTAGCGGAATGGTGTCTTCTGTGGAAGATAGCCATCAACGAGGACAAAACTCAACCTCTGTTCGTCAACGAGAGAAGCCGCACGATCGTTCCGACAGGAAACTTGACTGGTTGAATTTCACGAGGCATGTCCAAGAGATTCGTAATAATGTCCGGGTAGCCCGTACTAGATTTTACCTCCTAATAGAAAGAGGAAGCAAGTGGGAACTCTCAAACAAGCTGACTTTCATCAAGACAGTCATCTTACTAATGCTCACGTACGTTTCAATAGTGTGGCGATACACAAGCAAGAGCAACAGGTAGGCCATCCAAATGCAGGAGAACTAATGCCTACTCCACGCAGTCGACGAACTCTGGTTCGTTCGTAACACGGTGATTTTCAACTATTTACAACACCAGTGCTTGCAGAAATGATGAGCACCTAAACCTTCACATACGACAGCTAATCGACTATGACCCCATATTTATTGACAGGTACAAACGGCCCAAGAATCAGCTCTGACTAAGCGAAGGAGAAGATAACGAAGAAGCCCAGAGCTAGAAGACCGGTGAGTATAAAATGAAGATCATAACATACTATTTTTCAGGAGACAACAAGGGTACCAACGGTACAAAGAGAAGACGAGAAGAACACACATTCACCAAAAATCGAAGACAACGTACACGCCCACAGAAGGGTAGAATTCGCTATATATCATACGAAAGGATGAGCCACAAACCAAAAACAAGACGGTTGCTGTACTACCAATAAAGTAAAGCAACGGAAACAAATCAAAGACATACAAGTTATCCCAACAGAAAGACAGCGATTATGCAGAAGGGGTACTGCGTTAGCTTGAGGACCTGAGGTAATTTTAAGTAGGTGGATGGCAAGGGAGCTGGAAGTGTCCTCAGTAGTTTTCTGAAGGATAAATCCAGATCCTGGGCTCGCGCAAAGGGTGTGTTATTAAAGATTTTAATTCTTAAGCACACTGTCTTACTCCTTTAATGATTTTGTTGTGTATTTATTTATTTAGTGTTTAGCACAACTACAGAGAAAAATAAAAGTAAAATATTAATATATAAATGTACAAACTATAAATATCTAAATCTGTGAGTACAAAAATAGTGCATATATACAGGGTGCCCAACGAAAACGAGCCACCTGGAATATTTTCCAAAATACACATTATTTTGAAAATCGCAAAAATACGTCAAACGATTTGCGAAGGAGGACATATTTGGCCATACTAACCGTTAATTAAATTGCACCCTCATTACCCCAGCGGTAGCAACTTATTTTTTTTTAAGTGGAACTCTACCATAAGTGACACCTCGTTTTAAAGACTATTTAAAAAGGAATTCAACGGTGTGACGTTTTTGACATTCAATCAACATTTAAGGAATTTGCGAATTAAAATGTTATTCTAAGATATTTATCTGATCTCTGATGTTATTGACGAATAGTCCTATTACGACAAGGAAAATAAAACTGACAATGAATTTTAAATCATATTATTATAAGAGATGTTTGAAGCGGTTTCCACCAACTGCAAGGCAGTGATATAATCGTGCCTCAAATTCATTGCGCACATTGGAAAAAAACATCTGTAGTAAGTGGTGGGGTACCGTCTTGCTGAACACAAAGTTCGTTTTCTACTAGACGGTCATCTGTCTCCAAAATTTTAGTTATTCTTGAATATACAGTGTTACCTAGTCTAAAGACTTATTTATCTCCATTTAAATTGGCATCTATGACAGATGGTCCAACGATATGATCACTTAGGATTCCTGTGCACACATTTAACTTCGGAGGTCGCTGAGTATGAGTTTCTCTAAATAGCTCTGGATTAATGTTTCTTCAATATCGGCAGTGATGACGATTTACCTCACCATTTAAATATAAGGAGGCTCCATCAGAGAAGTAAGTATTGTATGAAAATTGGGACAATGTTATATAGAATTCTGTTCTTCTATCAAAGCCGTCTTTATGTAATTCTTGGACCGGTCTGATTGAAATTACGAGCCGTTTCCCTAGAACAATTTTTATTCAGAACGTAAAGAACTCTAAATTCATTATTTCCGTTTTGTCGAGTAACAAGAATAACGAAGTAAGACTTAAGAACACCGAAGCGATCATGAAAAAAAATGAGACACTCACAAAACAAAAAAAAAACAGAATTTGAGTGTCATTGAAAACAGGATCTGATTTAGACCCTAAAACGTTTGGACTATTTGAAATATACAGATTTTCAACTCAATTTTGTGGTGTTATTCCATTAAATCTCTAAAATGGAAGCAACAATGGCAAGAGTGACAATAAAGGAACAATTATATAAAAGTTTCACATTTATTCGAACACTAAATTTATTATCATCTGATAAATTCTTAATATGTAATTTCTTAACATGTAACAGCGATTTCAATTGATAGCGTGGAGACTCAAACCGAATCACAAGGAACATTACCTTATCTAACACATGTTTAGGAACCAATTGAAGCTACACTTCTAAACAAAACTACGAAATTGGACTGGAATATAAGACACTGGAAAGTTGTCGGCTTAAGTAAAGTAGCTGTAGAAGTCTTTAAGAACGCTAATGACAACTTTACAATTTGACTTACTAGTCTCTAAAATGATATCATCATGTAGCAATATATACTGAACATGTGAAAAATAGCAGCTTAATACTATTCTATAATATAACAGTATGTATCCATATCAGACGATTTCAAAGGAGTCAAACTTATATCCCTAATTTTTAGGAATTGGTCCTTGCGATTGCCCTTACGGATCTTACTTCCATTTACTAGGGAAATTGACATTATCTCGAATGAATATCAGCCGTCATGGACATTACTTTATGATGATGACACAGTTGTTATTGCGGAGTCCTTGGAAGAAGTAAAATTGGATCTAGACGCTTCTGTAGAGGGGCTTTGGAGGAACAGGTTAGATAAATTATTGTCGGGACTATTGTGAAATCTAGCTCACAGAGACTCCAAATTACTGGGATAGAAATCACAGGAAAAAATTCATAGGGTTACTAAAACCAGTCAAAGAAATGAATTGAAAAATCTCGAAAAGTTACTATATTTGTAGATGTCATTAAAATTATTAAAAAATATATTTCCTAACAATTTTTATCATCACGCACTATTGAATTAGCATTACGCTTTCTACTTACATTTCCATAGCATCTTTCGTCTCGCCTTCCAAGGTCTTATGCTAGCGAGAACAAAGTTTATGTCAAACCATATACTACACGCATTTTGACTTACCTTTCCGGTATTTGTGCTCACCAAAATATACTGGCCTTTATGGTCATTAAATTAAATGAAAGTAAAATTTCAAGCATGCTGCATGCAACTTCTATTGATACTTTAGAAATATGGGGTCGCTAATTAGCACGGCTGAGACCTACCAAATCATGGTTACCATACATAGTATGTTACGAGTCATCACTAAATAAATTTCTAATCTTACAGGCGAACTGTTACCAGGTGGGTTTCATCAACTCTCAGGCTATCGATATGTATTCAGGAATGATGAACGAGACGTTGGTATACGTTTCGGTCATGTATAATTTTTCGCATCTTTTATTGGTCTTTAATACTCAGCCTTTGTCTTGATCTCGACCATTTCAATATTAATGACTAACTATTGATTTATGTGAGTGTTTTATGTGAGCTACATATAACTGAACAACTGTTTTTTTTTTGAGATAAAAAAATAATTTTTTTCTGTTTGCAAAATTTAATTTTGTATGTATCTTATAATTTTTCAACTTTAAGTTTGTTCAAAAATTAAACAATACCATGGGTATTTCCAGAAAGACAAGAGACACAGGGTGTTTAGAAAAAAGTTGCGCTGTTTCAAATCCAATCAGGTGCTGTATCGAAATTAAAAATATCTACTGGGGTTTTCAAAATGTTGAGAAAAACCAAAAAATGTGGTTTTCGAAATATTTGCAATATCTTCGCCATCTTGTAAACAAATTTGATAAAATCGTGTTGTTTTGTGTTAGCGACTACAAACAATCGATGGACCTTTACGATTTTTTTTCTAGGCCTTCTAGATTTTTTGCAACCATAATCAACTTAGTTCTTTCTTAAGGCCGCCTTATTAGTTTTATACGTCACTTAATAGCACATAAAAAGTTTTTCACTCAGTTGGCTGTGAAACAAAATGCGGTGTTTATTGTCATAGCTATGTATCTGTCTATCGAAACTTTATTATTTAATTTGTTTGTGTTTAGAGTTTAATATTTTTCCAAAACTTTTTAAATAACTTCGTTATTAGAGTAATTTTTAAATTAAATTAAATATGGAAAGTTATTCAAATTGGGTTAAAGTGCATATCTACGATTGTTTCATTTTGTGCCAAAGGATCGCTGAACGAGCTCAGGATATGACTTTCAGCGATGTCCCGAAAGACCGCAACCAGGTTCTTCGACCTACAGAATGTTTGGCAATAATTTACTTCCCTATGGTTCCATAAAGAACCTAATCGAAATAGATTGCATAATGAAAATCATGAAAATCTTGTTTTACAAAGTGTAATCGGCAATCCTCATATCGAGAGATCTAGCACTGTAGAAGATTAGTCACTCCAACCTTAATAAATCGTTTTTAAGAAGAAACAATACTTAGGATAAATTTCGATACAATAACTACGTGTCTTAAAATTCCGTGAAAGCAAAGTAAACAACCAATTGAGATATACATGATTGAACAAAATTCACGAGAATAAATAATGAGCGAGAGGACTTATAGTGTTTACAAGTGCATTGGTTGCATTTATTCATTCATGACAAAATTGTAAATGAATGCATGTGGATACGTGTGGATATGTGGAAATTGTGTCAATCATAACTTTAAAAGACAACTAAAATGTTAGGAAAACGTGCAACGATTGACCATAACAATAATTAATATAATCTATCTATCTAATATAATCCATATGATACCGTAAAAATTGTGTTTTTGAACTTGCGTGACCACGGTCAGACCTACTAATATGTTAGTTTAATCCAACCAATTACAAACACAAGTTTCTATTGTTTGTTCTATTTTCCAAAATATCGATGCATGGAAATGACTAAATTAGTACAATAACGGAAATAACTAGCTTCGGAAACAGAATGACATCAAAAATAAATTACACCTTATAATCAGACCTATTAAATATCTTAACTAACATGAATAATATGAAATATTCAACATTTCCGGCCTTTGCAGAACTAAATGTCACTTTTAATATTCTAAGCGAAGCACGTATCTAGCTTGTTTAGATCACAAACCGTTTTACACCATTAATTATGCAAATGGTACGTAGATCTTTATTAAGCTGAGATTTTTTCGAGTGATTTATATGAATATTAATTGCCAATTATTCTACATAAATTAAACATGAGAAACTTCTTTATGAGTTCTTTGCTTAATGCATTTATACTCTTAATATCGCTAGGATGAGAAAATATAGACACTGGATAGTCGTATGATGAATATTTGCTAGTAAGTTTGTTGAGTTAATAGTAGCTTTGTTAGTTTAGTTGTAGTGCAAACTATTCATCATTCCGGTATTCCTTTGGCCGTAACAATCTAGCCTCTATTTCGCGTTAATCTGGGAATATATATTTTAACCTTAAACTGTTTCAAGATCTATGTCCTTGATACAATTGGTGTTTTTGAACAATAAGTAAACAATTTTTCTGTAAATTATATCAGATTCTTATGATTACTACTTCAGTAGATCTGAAATGTCAAATTTTTCAGTATTCTGACGATAGAGATAATACTGAAATACAGAGTACCCTAAGCATAGACTTAGAGCTTGTACCTTCTGGAGATAGCCTGCAATGCACAAATGTCGTGGTAAGACTAAAGAGAGAGAGGGCAATAGAGAGGAGAAGAGGCACTCGGTTGGGAACTGCTCCCAATGAAATAAGATCAGCATGTTGTTCATTGGCTGCTTCCACCCACCAAGTGAAATAGCCTGTTACTGTCTATTGCCCTCTCTTTCTAGCCTTGTCATGATTTTGTGCATTGCAGGCTATCTCCAGAAGGTACATACTCTGAGAGCCTAACCAAAAGCATAACGCATGATGAGAAAAGCAGACTACCCAGTGATATAACCTAACTCTGCCTCAGCTCCTTTCTGACTGGTGCTTGTTTGCGTCAGTCAAGTAACATCTAGCTAGTGCTTGCGACTCTACACAGAGACAGATACCTCCAGTCGGTCTCATTTCTCTCCCATTAAGCGTTACGATTCCACTTGACCATGCTTCATGCTCTCTATCTTCTGATATTACCTCTATGGTTCTGATTCCTCTAGTTTTAAAATCGGTCGTTTGGTGTTTTCATTTAAGTTTCAGTTAATCACTGAATAATTTCCCAAATTTGCTAATCTTTTGGTGACCTTTTGCAAATAGTTTCCATGTATCACATGTATCAAATCTACTAACAATCGAGCCTTCATTCCTTAATTTTTCCTTGACGATCTGAAAACTTAATTCTGTTTCGTTTAATCAGGAGATTATAAACAAACATGCTTTTTCTACAAATATGTACTTGGATATATTTATTGTCACTGCGAGTTTCATATCATTGCGTTAAAGTAACTTTCATCTAGAGCTATATTATCTACAATATTTTATTAATTTAGTACAAATAACTTAGATTAACTTAACTTACTTATTAGCAATGAAACATGAACAGGCAATTTATGATTTTATTGTGTAGGTTGCTACCCCCAAGGCGTTAATTGTTTTATCCATATTTTTGCTAAGCGAGTCCCAGAGGCTCATGGGTAAATTGTATTAAGTAAGTTGCTGTAAGTTTAATATTCTTTGTGACTGTGAGTGAAACGTAGTAGTACTTTCTGGTTCTCTTTTTTTGCTTAATAGATTGTAGTTTGAAATGACAGTGTCCATTCCTTTAATTATGGATGGTAATTGTTTCGGTGTTAATTTCCAGTTGAATATTAAAATAATTTTTATGGAGAGACTATATAAAAATAATTTGGTCAAGTGCGAGTTAGACTCGCATACTTAGGGTTCCGTACCACCTTCAAGATTCTAATATTCCAGTTTCAGACAAGCAGGGAATGAGTGCATTTTCTTATTTATTACCCTAATATCTTTTAAAGGAAGCGTTTTAAATTTATAAAAAATATACACTTTGATTTTCTACACATAGACTTTTTATTTTATCTGCTTCAGGATTTATATCAGAATACATATTTATTTAATTTTCTAATTTGGCCCCCAAACATTAACATTAGAGTTTTATTTTACTAATAAACTTTCAGAGAAGTCTCTGAGTTTTGAGGTTCTGTAGATTGGAAGATAAAGGGCAAAATAAGTCAAGTTTTAAATTATAAATTATTAAATCTGTTCAAATTATGTAAGATACAAATAAAATATATTTTTCAAAATTTAAATAGTAAAGTTTCTAAAGTGGAATTAAGTCGATGTTTAATATTTTTGTTAATCTCTTTTAAACAAATGATTTAAAAATATCATATATTTGTAATTCACATAATGAGCCTTTTATCTGACATATTACATGATGCTTTTGAAAATTTAATCTTTATTTTCCATTTAATTGTATAATTTGTCCCTAAAACTACTATGGGGGTTTTCTAATAATTTATTTTCTGTTTAATTCAATTATTTGTGGGCCAAATAATAGAATTAGGGATTTTTTCATATTTTTCCAATAAACAAAAAAATATGTCTTACAGTTTAGGGAATAACGGGGGGAATGGGTAATTTTTTTAAAATACTTTTTTAATATATTTTAAAATATTCATTTAAAAAAAAATTAAAAAATATATTTGTATTCGTCATAATGAGCCCTGTGATTTGATATATAACATGACCCGTTAGAAACAATTATAATTTTTTATTTTCCATTTAATTCTATAATTTGCCCCCCAAAATGAATATTAGGGGTTTCTCCTTATTTTTCCATAAAGTTCAGATGAGAAGCTATACTTCTATTTATTTCAAACCTTTCAGCTTATGGTTTCGGTGATAAGGGGGGGGATGGGTAATTTTTTTATATTTTTGTTAATATCTTTTAATTTATTTATTTTAAAAATATGAAAAAAATATATTTGTGTTCTTCATCATGAGCCCTTTCATTTGATATATAACATGATGGGTTAGAAACAATTTTAATTTTATATTTTCCATTTAATTCTGTAATTTGCATCCCAAAATTAAAAGAAGAGCTTTCTTCTTATGTTTTCAGTAAACTTCAGGTCAGAACCTATACCTCCATTTTTTTTCAAAACTTTACGTTTTACAGTTTCCGAGATAAGGGGGGAGAATGGGCAAATTTTGTTATATTTTCGTTAATATCTTTTTAAATATATATTTTTTAAAATATGGAAAAAATATATTTGCATTCCTCAGAATGAGACCTTTGATTTGATATATTACATGATGCGTTTGAAATTTTTTTATTTTTAAATTAATATTTAATTCTATAATTTGCCCCCACTCCCAAATTAATAGTAATTGTTTCTCCTTATTTTTTCCTGTAAATTTCGGGCAACGTTCTATATTTCCTATTTTTTTCAAAATTTTAAGCTCAGTAGTTTCGGTGATCAGGGGGGGGGGAACGGTCGATTTTTTTAATTTTTCCTGATTGGGTCACCAAACTAAATATTGATGCCAAATTTCAACCTCTTCCGTCCAGCAGTTTAGGAGAAAACTGCTGTGATGTGACAGAGGCAGAAATCCGGAGTGATATTATAAGGGTATCCGTGTATTGTATATACGGAACCCTAAAAAACACCTGTAAATATGGAACGTCACATCATTGAAAGTTGTATCTACGTCTAATTGATCTACTTCATTGTTCGGCATGCCCAATGTTTTTGGTACTGGTAATTTAATAACAAACTATTTAAGTAAACTAATCATAAATTGGTCAATTTATTTATTTATTCATGGAGAAATAAGGACCTGATGATCTCTTCACGTGGATGAATCTACCCTGCACCTTAAAACAAAATCAAATCATAAGAATTTTATTACACCATGGAAACTTTGTTTAGTGTTTAACATTATTTAAGGTAAGTAATTTGGAAATCTAGTCTCTGTCAACATTATTATTGACGGAAAAAAATAAATGCTGCATTATACGCCTATGATACACTGAATAGCTAGTAATACAGTCTTGAACTGTGTCTTAAATATTGTTAGTATAGTTTAGCAGGTATGAGGTACTTTTGAGGTAGTATATTAATTAAACTGAAAACCTGGATGATCATTTTCACTTTCATGGATTCTTTTACCCCGTTGTGATACCATATTTGCCGTAGCATTTCAAAAATTTTGGGAGCGTATATATATATATATATATATATATATATATATATATATATGTTCTGAGAGGCTTCCGCGGTCATTATTATGAACTAAGCTAGGTTCCGGGTGAGAACCGCGTCTGAATTTATTGAATACTCGACGTTTCGACTCCTGCTTTGGAGCCATTATCAAGAGACAAAAGTGAAAAAGAGTTTCAGAGTCTAGATCGAACTCGGGGCCTCAATCTGCCTACTCCCCAAGAGTCACTAGGTAACTGAACTGAATTTGAGTCTGCTCTGCTTCTTTTATTTATAGTTAGCGCTGGGGTAGAAGAAGATGTCTCGTGATGAGGCTGTGTTATGATTGGTTGGGTATTGGTGGGCGTGTCTGCTTTGTTTAATCTGGCAATTACGGAGGTCCAAGCTGTGGGAAGGCGAGTGCTGTCATCGCGTCTATTTAGACAGAGAGGTCTTTTCTCTATTTCGATGGCTTCGCGAATAGTGGATGCCCTAAGAGAATTGAGAGATATGATAGTCCTACTGTCCTCGAAGTTGATAGAGTGTCCTGTTTGGATATGGTGATGCGCGAGAGCTGAAGTCGGATCTTTTTTACGAACTGACAGAGAGTGTTCATATACTCGATGGTTAACGCGCCTGTTGGTACGACCGATGTAGCTTTGTGGGCAATCGCGACATGAGATTTCGTAAACTCCTCGATCCTCGTTAGGTAATTTGTCTTTGGGGTTACCGGTTAAGTTGCCTATAGTTTGAGTGGTGTTGAAGATAGTCTTTATTTGATGTCTTTGTAAAATCCGTGCTATTTTGTCAGTGACTCCTCGAATGTATGGAAGTACGGCTTTTTGATGTTGTTGTTCTGTTTCTGACGGGGTTGGTGTGATTGGGGGTTGTTGAGATTGATGAATTATACGCGCAATGTGGTCCGGATGATAACCGTTTTGTCGAAGGATTTGTTGAAGATTATTAAGTTCGTTTTGTCTATTGTCAATATCTGTTAAACGAATAGATCTAAGAGTCAAAGATTTCATTACAGAACTCAATTGGACAGGGTGGTGGTGTGATTGGGCATTTAAGTATCGATTGGTATGGGTTGGTTTTCTATAGACGGTATGATAGAATCTGTCATTGTTGGTTTTTGTTATGAGGACATCAAGAAACGGGAGAGAAGAATCGGACTCGATTTCCATTGTAAATTGTATATTAGAATGTATACCATTGAGGTGTTGTAGGAAGAAGTCTAATGAATCTCTGCCATGAGGCCAAATGACAAAAGTATCATCTACATATCTAAGCCAACAGGAATGTTTTAAATTAGACGAGTTTAGGGCCTGGGTTTCGATTTGTTCCATGAAAATGTTAGCAAGCACTGGAGAAAGAGGTGAACCCATGGGGGCCCCACGGACTTGTTTGAACAGAGTGCCTTGAAATGAAAAATAAGTGTTAGAAGAACAGTGTTGTACAAGTTTGATGATGTCAGAAGAGATATTGTGTTTTGTTTTTAGAATATCTAACGTTTCTGAAATGGGGACATTGGTGAAAAGAGATACAACATCGAAGCTAACTAGGATATCATTTTCTGAAAGAAGAGTTCTTTACGTACGAGGATGCATGCTCGGCTAGAGGTTGGAGGGTTTTGGCTAAGTACCGGGCTAATTCTTGGGTCGGGGATTGTACCGAACTGACAATGGGCCTAAGAGGAATGTCCGGCTTATGAATTTTGGGTAGTCCGTAAATTTTCGGAATTTTAGAAGACTTTTCACGAGGAATGATGATCTTTTTGACGTCAAGAGGAAGTTGTGTCCTGTTGATGATTTCCTTAGTCTTTTTCTCTAAGTAAGTAGTAGGATTATTGTTCATTATTTCCTAGTCTGCAGTGTATATTAGGGAATTCATCTTGTGAACATAGTCCTTAGTATTGAGAAGAACAGTCGCGTTACCTTTGTCGGCAGGAAGAATAGTTATGTCATCGTTGTTACGTAGTTGTTTTAGTGCATGTCTTTCGTTAGAAGTTAGGTTTGATTTTGGTGGCTTTGATGTGCGGAGTACTCTAGCAATGTCTTGACGAGTATCTTCAGCCTCAATATCTGTTAGTTCAACCAAAGCTACCTCAACTTGAGAAATGATTCTTTCAGTTGGAATAGTTTTCGGCGTCACCGCGAAATTGAAACCTTTGGATAGGACGTGTAAACTGGTAGAGTCTAAGGGGAAGTCAGAAAAGTTATGGACGGTCGTCTGAGGGGGTGAGGTGACAGCGGGTTGTTGTTTTGTAATAAGTCGTGTTAGCTTAAGTTTTTGAGTGACTGTTTTCTTTTGGGCCAGGTATTCGGCTTTATCGCTCGAAATGCGATTAAAATTGTCCCACAGAATTGGATGAGGATTGAAAGTATGTAATGATGAATAACAGTGATACAAATTTCGGTTGGTTTGGTCAAGTTGATATCTGATTGAATGGATGGAATTTCGTAAGAGGGCTAAACTTGCTTTGTTAAGAATACTGGAAACTGAACGTGAAGAAGTGTGATGTTTTAGTTTGAAAGTATTTGGAATGACGTTATAAGTTCTACAAGATTTGCATCACCATATCCAAACAGGACACTCTATCAACTTCGAGGACAGTAGGACTATCATATCTCTCAATTCTCTTAGGGCATCCACTATTCGCGAAGCCATCGAAATACAGAAAAGACCTCTCTGTCTAAATAGACGCGATGACAGCACTCGCCTTCCCACAGCTTGGACCTCCGTAATTGCCAGATTAAACAAAGCAAACACGCCCACCAATACCCAACCAATCACAACACAGCCTCATCACGTGACATCTTCTTATACCCCAGCGCTAACTATAAATAAAAGAAGCAGAGCAGACTCAAATTCAGTTCAGTTACCTAGTGACTCTTGGGGAGTAGGCAGATTGAGGCCCCGAGTTCGATCTAGACTCTGAAACTCTTTTTCACTTTTGTCTCTTGATAATGGCTCCAAAGCAGGAGTCGAAACGTCGAGTATTCAATAAATTCAGACGCGGTTCTCACCCGGAACCTAGCTTAGTTCATATATATATATATATATATATATATATATATATATATATATATATATATATATATATATATATATATATATATATATATATCTAGTCGAGAACCTTCATCAGTTGCGCTCCCCTCAATTGATTGAATTCTCGTCTAATTATTTATGTATATAGTACATATAACTGAATTTAATATTTTCCTGAAACTCCTGGATGTCGAAACTCATTACGCGATAAAATATGCTTATACAGTGTGGAACAGCCAAATGGAATAAATTTGATAACGAATAAAGGAGGGCTAGTAGAGAAAAATACTTGGACACCTCGATTTGTATTTTTAAATGCGCAATTTTCCAACAAACAAAAATTACGGAGTGTGTGTCATGTGACAAAATTCTCACAGACGAATACTGTTGGCCTGCTCGGTTCGAAATCGGGCCGGCTCGTTTGAAAGTACTGTTAACCGACATCGGGCCGATGCCGAGTCAATTCACCGGGCACGTGTGAAGCGACGCATAGGATTGAAGATTTTCTACAAATGGACAAAATTATTTTTATAAAACGAAAAGCAGGAAAATTAGCAGGTCAATAAATAAATTCAATTCACGTCCAGGGTTTTTTCCACCGTTAGCCTTACGTATTGAATTAATTAAGAGGTACTTTCTGATGAAAATATTACAGAATAGGTAAATTTGTAATTAAAACATATCTTATGGAAGTTTAGAGAGCTAATGTATTTGCTTCGTGTACGAAAAGGATAAGGCCCACTTTTCTCTGTATGATCTGTCGTGCCCACTTTAGTCACATGTTTATACAGAATATACGACGAGGGAGAAATAACAAAAGTAATTTTTTAAAGTAAAATAAATTCAATTCATACTTACGTTGTTTGTTGCTTGGTTCCCAGAATTGCTGTTAAGCTTTTAACAAGTTCGAAAATGTCAGCATTACTTTCGAGCTTTTCCAAAAAATCCTCATTTTCAGAAGGTTTTTTAGCAGTCTCGAAGGTGTGTGTTATGCTTTTAAAGAATTCAAAAAGTTCATAATACCAACTTTCTCATTTTAAACGAAAGCTCCTGTATATTATTTATTTTTTGGATTCCCGAGAAAATTCTTCACATAATTCATGTACAGTGTCATACACCTATCGTCAATTGTTTCGGAAATATTACAAAAATTAACATTAAAAAAGAAAATTATTTTATTTCACAAATTCGCTACATTACACTCAATACTTAATTCCCATTTACCTCTTTATATTAAGATAGTAAGCAAAAACCATTCCTGCATTCATTTTTTACTGATATGAAAAAAAAAACAGTTTCGTTTATTTTTCATAGCATTAGCATCTTGTTGTCTGCCTGCATGACAGTGGTGATCAGTGTCATTGCTATTCTCGTTTGAATTTCGTTAACTGTACTTAATAATATCAGAAAAATGGTTCACTTAAGAGAAATGTACAAAATAACCATTCTATAGCTGATTGGTTATGGAGATAACACACGGACACAAATGGGAGTTTCTCCCTTATTTTACGAAAATTTTTGCAAATTTGCCTCCTGTATCCCAAGGAACAATTAGCAAATTAGAAAAGCAGTTTCGCGAGCTTGGTCATGTAAGACAGATAAAAAAGTAGCTGCCAATATTCTAAGTGAGAATACGAAATTGTATATTCTGCTTGAGTTTCAAGAAAACACACATAATTCTGGTCGAAAAGCAGTTCCACTGTTCAACGATAGCCACACATCAATTTTTCAAGTATTAAAGGAAACTTAAAATGTATCCCTGTAAAATGATGCCGACTCAGGAGCTCATGGAAGACGATTTCGATAGGAGAACGTATTTCTGAGAACAAATGATGGTAAGGTTAGATAACAACTTGATACAATTAAAATATGTTTTGTTTTCTGATAAGAGCCAATTTACACTTCACGGTCATGCTAATCGTCAAAATTGCCGCTATTGTTCTAATGAGAATCCTCACTGGATGATAGAGAAACATACGCAATATCCTGAAAAAGTTAATGTTTGCGGAGGAATCATATCGTAGGTCCCTTTTTCATTGATGGTAACTTGAATGGAGATGAATATTTAGAACTGCTCCAAAATAATGTCGTGCCAACTTTGACAAACTTATATCCTGAGCCAGTAAACCCACAAATTGCTTTCAATACAATATGGTTTCAGCAAGATAGAGCACCTCCCCATTACGAAATCAATCTCCGGCAATACCTGAACTTAATTTTTACAAATCGGTGGATTGGGAGGAGCGGATCCATAGAACGGCCAGCACGATCTCCTGATTTGACGCCATTGGACTACTTTTTGTGGGGATATATCAAAAGTACTGTATACAAAACTAAATCCCTCAACCTAGATGATCCAAAAAGACGAATCACGCTTGCGATTAGGTCAGTCACGCCTGAGATGTTAAGTAACGTTAGAAGACATTTCTATACCAGATTAGCATGTTGCCAAGACGTTCGCTGCGAGAATTTTGAACATTTCCTACATTGAAATTAATGTTTTTTGTGTTTTTTATATTATTAAGAAATAATCATTATTACTTATTACGATTTTAGTGTAATGTGTGAAATAAAATAATTTTCTTTTTGACGATAGGTGTAGGAAAATTATGTATAGAATCCAAAGAATAAATAATATACAGGGGCTTGCAATTAAAATAAGAAACTTGGTATTGGCCACTGTCACATGACATACCCTACATAATTTTTGTTTGTTAAAAATATGCGCATTTAAAAATTCAAATCGACGTGTCCAAGAAATTTTCTCAACACGCCCCTGTTTATTCGTTATCCCATTTAATCCATTTGGCTGTTACACACAGTATAGAGTAATTCTTATAAATAATAAGTTAATTATCCGTTTGCTAATTAACAAATTTTTGGATTTAAATGACGATTTTTGGATTTTTTTGACGATTCCAGCAACATTTTTTAATAAGATGGATGGCTGAATAGCAGATAAATATATTTTAAATCATATATTTCCATTATATAAAATATTATAAGAACTATAGCATTTGTTTATAAGAAATAAAAAATTCATCATGATTGAATCACTAAACACAACCACCTTAACCTTTCTTGCTTCTGTCAAGAAACAATGAAACAGTAATTCATACCATATATTCGCAGTTATATATGTGTTAGAATCGATGGCAGTGATATAGGAATATATTTATCTTGGCCTATATTTCATAGAAATTCACTCTAAGCATTAATAGAAACACTCTAAAAGGATATTGTCTTGAAAAAACATGTTTCAGTTCAGACCCTTCATTACCCCAACAGAATCAATTTTTTAAGCTCTTTGGTATTCTTTTTGTCCACGCCATGTAATCTTAAGTCTTGCATACCATATTGAATGGTGTTGTTGAATTCTTATGTTATGGCTTTGTTTTTCTTTCAAATTTTGTTATTTCGACTGATCATCTACTAACCTTTATTTCAATGGCATTTAATTTCCTTTATGCTATATTATTTATTTACCACGTTTAGCATCCATATGGAAGAGCACTTTCAAAGATGGTTTTACATAAATGATAGTTTCTATCTTATAATTTAGACCATAGTTAAAAACACAGTCCAACTCACTCTAATTTATTTCCACTACTTTATGACAATTTATATTCACAGAACTATTTACAATTTATCTCTACTTAAGTATACGACCGTCGAATACAGAAATGAATCCGATAGTCAGCTCTCCGTATATTGCATAGACACTATTACATTCGTAATGTATAGGGCATATTTATATAAAAATAAACCTCCAATAATTTACATAAATAAAAAATAATTTCATCAATTATTTCTATAAACTAAATCAAAACCTAAATTTTATTTCCTATAGGGATATATTCTTTGACAAATATTGCTCTCAATAATGTTCAACTTTCAAGCATAAAAATTTAATTAACTATGATGGATTTTCGACCACTGGGCTACCGCGAGTATATGTAAATAGATAAAGGATCATGAAAACTATCATCGAGACCTGACGGTAAATCGCGACCAACATCTCGTAAGATCTCCAAATGTGCTAAAAAGTATCTGCAGAAGTGTTAAATTTGATGCGAATTCTTTTTGATATATAAATGGAGAAACGAGACAGGAGAATAGACGTTGGCATGGTAGCTACACAATAAATGGTGGGAAAATCAGATCCAAAACATAGCTGTATTTTTGTAACTAGCTCAATCAGTCGATTATCATCATCAAAACCATCATATACAGCCTATATTTAACCCATTTTTCATGGTGTAGCCTCCCTGGAGAAATTGAAAGATTGCCGAGGAACTTGAAGTGCTGTAGAAATGAGAAATTAAGGTCTTGAGAAGAAACGAAGGAGAAGAGCTTAAGATCTGAGATTGACTGAAGGACTGTATTGAAGAGAATTGAAAATAGGTGGACCAATAATCTTTTAGAATAACTGAAATGAAGAAGAAGAAGAAGTGTAGGACTGAAGAATTGAAGAACCGCCTCGAGGGTCTGAGAAAAATGACATGTATTTGGACGGTTTTTTATCGGGAACTCAAGGCTAGAGGTTGAGGAATTGGCCTTTTAATAACTAAACGCGTTTTAGAATATATAGAACATGCATCGATAAGTTTTCAGTTTAAATTAACTAATTGAAAGAAAACGCCCACAAATAGAGAAACCCATGTTCGATTTGTAAGTCCGACTGAAGCTTATGACTAGATAACTATTAACAAAAATCAAGAACAATCAAGAAGAGAAGAACGTCAAACATCGGTGGGCAACAACATGATCTAGACTAGAAAATGGTACTATAGAATTGAAGCATGTGAAAAATCTAGGCACTTCGGAACAACGATAAAAATGAGATTGAAAGTAACATAATTAATGAGAACAAAATTAAGAGACCTTTAAACTCTATCCTATTGTGACGGGTATTCATCCGATATCTGGTGCAAACGGCATTCTTCCGATCCTCCTGGAAATCCGAAATGTTTCGTCTCTCAACCCGAGGTTGGCGGCTGCCGTTACTGGGAATTTGCCGAATTCCCTTGAAGCTTCTAGAACCATCGGGAAACTTCTTTCATGTGTTCTGGAAGTTTCAAGGGAATTCGGCAAATTCCCAGTAACGGCAGCCGCCAATCTCGGGTTGAGAGACGAAACATTTCGGATTTCCAGGAGTATCGGAAGAATGCCGTTTGCACCAGATATCGGATGAATACCCGTCACAATAGGATAGAGTTTAAAGGTCCCTTAATTTTGTTCTCATTAATTATGCTACTTTCAATCTCATTTTTATCGTTGTTCCGAAGTGCCTAGATTTTTCACATGCTTCAATTCTATAGTACCATTTTCTAGTCTAGATCATGTTGTTGCCCACCGATGTTTGACGTTCTTCTCTTCTTGATTGTTCTTGATTTTTGTTAATAGTTATCTAGTCATATGCTTCAGTCGGACTTACAAATCGAACATGGGTTTCTCTATTTGTGGGCGTTTTCTTTCAATTAGTTAATTTAAACTGAAAACTTATCGATGCATGTTCTATATATTCTAAAACGCGTTTAGTTATTAAAAGGCCAATTCCTCAACCTCTAGCCTTGAGTTCCCGATAAAAAACCGTCCAAATACATGTCATTTTTCTCAGACCCTCGAGGCGGTTCTTCAATTCTTCAGTCCTACACTTCTTCTTCTTCTTCATTTCAGTTATTCTAAAAGATTATTGGTCCACCTATTTTCTTTTCTCTTCAATACAGTCCTTCAGTCAATCTCAGATCTTAAGCTCTTCTCCTTCGTTTCTTCTCAAGACCTTAAGTTCTCATTTCTACAGCACTTCAAGTTCCTCGGCAATCTTTCAATTTCTCCAGGGAGGCTACACCATGAAAAATTGGTTAAATATAGGCTGTATATGATGGTTTTGATGATGATAATCGACTGATTGAGCTAGTTACAAAAATACAGCTATGTTTTGGATCTGATTTTCCCACCATTTATTGTGTAGCTACCATGCCATCGTCTATTCTCCTGTCTCGTTTCTCCATTTATATATCAAAAAGAATTCGCACCAAATTTAACACTTCTGCAGGTACTTTTTAGCACATTTGGAGATCTTACGAGATGTTGGTCGCGATTTACCGTCAGGTCTCGATGATAGTTTTCATTGTTTTCTGAACGTTATTTGTGGCATCTTCTAGTTTATTTTAGATTTTCTTGGGAATAATACCACATCAGAGTTCAAACTTGTGTATATTTTAAAACCAAACGTTTCAAAATCCTGTCGGATTTCGTTTTCAATGGATATAAATTTATAAAGTACTTTATAAATTTATATCCATTGAAAACGAAATCCGACAGGATTTTGAAACGTTTGGTTTTAAAATATACACAAGTTTGAACTCTGATGTGGTATTATTCCCAAGAAAATCTAAAATAAGATAGTTTTCATGATCCTTTATCTATTTATATATACTCGCGGTAGCCCAGTGGTCGAAAATCCATCATAGTTAATTAAATTTTTATGCTTGAAAGTTGAACATTATTGAGATCAATATTTGTCAAAGAATATATCCCTATAAGAAATAAAATTTAGGTTTTGATTAAGTTTATAGAAATAATTGATGAAATTATTTTTTATTTATGTAAATTATTGGAGGTTTATTTTTATATAAATATGCCCTATACATTACGAATGTAATAGTGTCTATGCAATATGTTCGATGTAATTACCGACGGATTTTTTTTCGTAACCTAAAAGTTTCCGTCATTTACACATCAAGCGTTTGCACAAATAGAGATGACAAACAACAATAAATGATATCTCGAATCTGTAATTGCTTTTGTATTGTTTTGAATTCGGACAATTTACACATTCGAACTTACAATAATTCATAAGAAGCTTGGTAAAAGTACTCAAAAGACAATTATAAAAGAAATCTCAAAAGTCCTTGGCTGAAGGTCAAAGGACAAAAATTGCGTTTTTCGTGATTTTCAGCAAAATTATGAGTTTTATAGCAAAGTTATCTCATACAAATATTGTAGATCATAAAATTCTCTACAAAAAATGAATTAACAATAATTTTTTTAAGGGCTTTAAAAAGTTGAATAATTTGTAATCATCATAATTTGCACTGGTTCCCACGCCACCTATTAGGTAGTGTACTTAGCGCGTTTTTTTTAACGTGGTTTCCTCAGTACGCCTATTCCACGGGTCTGTTGTGATTTTGTTTGTTTCGGAACTATTACAAAATAATATTTATTAATAAGGGTTGGTAAAAATAAAAGTGGTGTAATTACAAAAAAATCTCTAAATTTATTATAATGCAACTTATCTAAACAAGTAGTTTTTTATAAGCTTCGTACATAGCAAGAAGAAAGCGAATTCCGTTGAGAACATCTTGTGGAGTACAATTACTATTATTATTTTTAAAAACTTCAGCACATTGAACGAATCCTTGTTTTTCAAACATTTTGAAAACTGTTGTTTTTCCTCTCCTGTAAAATGCAGATGTATCCCAGCCAGTTATTGCGTGTAAAAATAGTGCATGATTTTGACACTTAGCAAAAGCAAAAGTAGAGAAACTTTTTGATGAACATACTTCTTATTGGTATTGAGCTTTTCCTGGTTTAAAAAATAAATAAATTGTTTAGTTCGAGTAAGACGAGTAAATCAACATCTTCATCAACAACAATAGTTGTATTTGTCACATTAAATTCCTCTATTGCTGTTTCAATAATAAGTACATCAGCATCATTATTAGCTTGTTTAACTGATATATTTTCAGCAGTGAACTTTGCTTTCAACATTGAAATGAACCGAGATTTGTTGTCACTATTTGCAAGGAATTTTTGTTGATTAATCGAATATAGTTTCAGAAGCAGCAGTTAGACGACGTTGCTCTGCAGCCTTAATATGTTATCAACCCTTAACAAATATTATTTTGCGATTATTCCGAAACAAACAAAATCACAACAGAGCTTTAAAATAGGCCCACTGGGAAAACCACATAAAAAAAACGCGTTAAGTACACTACCTTTTTAAAGCGTGAAATCTCTAAAACAGTCGCTCTTAAAAAAATACATTTTTATAGAGAATTTTGGTGTTAGGGTACAAAACTTTGTGTTTATACGTCTGTGACACCCCAAAACTTCCTCAGTTTTCCCATTGATCTATTGTGTTTAACTTTTCATCCAAGCTTTGCTGATATAAATTCTTAATACTGTCAGTTCTAAGGGTTTCTGTATTACCGTTTATTGGCGTGTATCTTAAGGGAATATTTATTTTTCTTTTACGGAGTCATGGTCAGACGCACATAATACTCTACGATAGGCTTGCAAATAATCCAATTTAATTTTTTTTTTTTGTTTAATAATAACTTTTCCACAATTTTGTTCTTTTCATTGTTTTGGCATTTATGTCGCCCATGAGAATTATTTTCCTTTAATCACCAATTTTAGCTTATCTACAGGATCTTGGAATTGATTTATTTTCTGTCATTAGCACATATTCGTTTGATGCGTGTACATCTTAAGCCACTGGATTTTTAGATTTACATGTACAGTTTTGTTTTTCTTGTCCCATAATGATTTTTATTGTTATAAACCAAAATTTAAACATTTTCAGCACATAGTTCGAGGCAATACATTATCTAAGAGATATTCTATTTTAAAGAAATTACTACGAAACAAAAGTAAAAATCTAGACATTGTACGATAACTCACTAAGGTATGAATGAATGTGAACGCGTTACCATTATGAACGTAAAGCAATAATATTTTTTGTGCCACGTTGTATATAAAGTCATAAAATGGCAGTAAGCACATCAGAGCGACGTTTAATAATTATTCACGCCTTGCAGACTTGCTTTTAGATTGGCCATGGCCCGAAATTCAGGTCTTTTTCAATGTGATCCTTTTACTGACACCTGAAGAGTTTTTGTTCGGATAAACAGGGGAAAAATGCTAGCGTAAGAAGGGTATAAAAGATATTCGTTTGTCGTTAAAGAAATGCGGTATAGAATTTTTTTCTTTCAATACGTTAGGGGATTAACTGAGTTCTAAGTATTTCCTAGGTAAAAAGAAACCAAGGTGATGTATTCAAACGTTGAAATTTCATTATATTGTATTTCGTAACGTAAAGATAGGCTTAGTTCGTTCTCTCTACATAACAAACGTTAGTAACAAAAAATATATTCAAGAATATATGTGATCGGTATGTCAAGTAATTTTTGAATTTTTCTCTTAACAACAAACAATAACAACCTTTTTAAAAATATGCACATAAATCGAAGTTTACCAGTCAAAAATCACATAAGAGGAACGTTACAAGGTAATGACTTTTTGACGCGAAATCTTTTTAACGGAGGCCCACACTTGCACATGAAAATAGATAAATATGGTAATGAAATGCAAAATTTGAAATACAACTTAGCTTTCTGTGTATAAAGGGTCTCTTCGTAGCCTATCATGTAACTAAAAGTTCATATACCACTACAGTTATTTACCCCTGTTTTTTGTTGTTAATTTCCACCCCTGAAAGCGCTTACATTTGCATAACTTAGTGTTTAGCATTAAAAATGTCCAAAAAACAAGGAACGAGAACGTACCAAAAGCGCAGTATATCCTTCTCCACGCCTATTTTTTTATTTGATTTTGTAATTAATTTTAATTATCAGGAAAATGCCTGAGATCGAACACTCCCTGAATCTGGTCTTTGCATCCGCCCCTGAGTAAAAGTGGCAAAAGAATAGATGACAAACTACAACTCCGCAAAAATAGGTTAAGTTTATAGATGGTAGAGACAAGAATCTCAAAGGATGACAAACTTATGTGGAAGTACACTGTAAGAGTCCAGCTGAGAGCATTGAATAGCAAATTCAAGAAGTGACCAGACGGGTGCTTGTGTAGAGAGAAGGTATATTGTGAATTGCTAAATAAAAAATAATATTAATGTAGAGCCACCGGTTTTGTCTTTTGTTTTTCAATTCAACCTTGTTTGTGTAAAATATATACAGGGCAAAACTAGCCACCCAAAATATCTTTTAGAGAAAAAGACAAAAAACACGTTAATTTATATTTACAGGGGGGGGGAGTTCACATTTTACACGTATCGGTCACCCTGCAGATTCAACCTTTAAGCGAGGGTAAATATCACTTCTGAAAGTTTAAATACAAAGGTGTAACATGTGATACCACTTTGTGAAGGTCTCTTTTTTGCCATTCTTTTGACACATCATTTTCAAATCAGATTAATTTTACAGAGTAATGCCATCTCAAACTTTCAAATTAAAATAATAACATGTATTTGCATTATTCATATTTATTATTGGTGTAAGAATTACATTGTACTTAAATTAGATGTTGAAAATTTCCGCCTTTGTTGTAAGACAGTGGTTAAATTGCAGCTCGAATTCCTACCGTAATTTTTGAAGCGTCTCTGGTGTAATCCGCTCACACTCCTCCACTGTTATACTTCTAAGCTCAGGAATATCGCGAGGTTGAGTTCTATACACGGCAGATTTTAGAGCTCCCGATAAAAAAAGTCAAAGTACGTTAGGTAAGGTTATCTTGCTGCCCATTGTATAGCGCCTCTTCTTCCAATCCATTATTCTGGAAATGTCTCATTAAGCCAATTTCATACAGGCAAGGCATAATGTGAAGGTGCTCCGACCTGTAGAAAAAAAAATGGGTTTTCTTCGTCCAGCAACAAAGTTCCATTTTGATCTATTCGGTTATAAGGGGATTTATTCCATTTTCGAAATACAATTCCCCAGTAAAATTTTCTCCCACTATTAAAGGACCAATAGTTTTATTTGCTAGAATTCCGGCCCATTCTTTGATTTTCTGAGAATGTTAGTTGTGTTCTTTCCGAAAAAATTGTAGATTGGTCTTGTCCCAGTATCCACAATTATGTTTATTGACAAAGCCATTTAAAAAAACCTGCTTCGTCAGAAAAACATATATTTTTGTTTAGTCTCAAATGACTGCCGCTATTTGGTTTTCGTCCTTTGTTAGTTTAGATTTACGGCTTAATTATCATTCACAGTAATATATGAAACATTATTTCCAAATATTTAGTTCTAGCATTAATTATAAGAAAACAATTTACAAGTTGAAATGAGAAATAATTGCATATTTTAAAATATTTGTGTTGGGTACTAGTTAAGCTTCGTTAAGAAATATAGCATTTGTTCACAGTAAAGTCCTTCACTAACAACAGTGAATCAGGCTTAGCTTGATCACATAAATTTCCCCTAATACGCTACTGTTGTCTTGAGACGTTCGTGCAGCGAACCTACAAATTTAAGAGACGTACTCACCTTTCATACCAACCCAAACTTCAGACATGCTATAGGTCGTTTTATAAGAACGGTCATAGTGGGGAACGAT
This sequence comes from Octodonta nipae, assembly GCA_034190945.1. Classification (NCBI taxonomy): domain Eukaryota; kingdom Metazoa; phylum Arthropoda; class Insecta; order Coleoptera; family Chrysomelidae; genus Octodonta; species Octodonta nipae. Next base: position 44,339,491 of record CM067222.1, on the reverse strand, counting down.
GATGGGGTTATTCAGAGTACTCGACACATGTTAGGTTGGCACACCTGGTGTACCAGCTGCTCTCTTTCGAGCAGCCGGCACACGGTTCCAAACAAAAGAAAGCGTCCGGGCCCGGCCACCTTTTCTTACGCGGATTCGTATTGGCGCTTCGATAAACAGTTGATAAAAAGGAATGAACAGCTGCCTCTCGCCGGTCTTCTCTTGTCGTGAAGACGAACATTCGATTGTTTTCTTTCGCTTCTTTCTGCTTTGGCTTTGGCTACTGTGACCCTATAAGAAACCGAACTTTCGTTCTCTTTCAAATACTTTTATGTGCTTGCTTGTGTTTTCCTGTTGATTTATTTCTTTTTTCTAAAGCAGAAACGACAAACTTTTGTTCGTATGAGGTTCAATAAAAACTCGTTTAATCATTGTAAAAACGTACGTTTTCTATTCTTCTAAAGGATAACTAATTCGCCGTAAAAAAAACGGAAGTTGCAAATTCATAAGTGAAAAATTTCTTATAGTTTTAGTTCACTGAAAAGATGTACAAATAATAGACAGTAATTTTATGGGATCTGGGTGAGCAAAGGTAATTCTTAACAGAACTATTTTTGAAGTGTAAATAATACTCAGAAGGAACATTTTTATTTATAAGGTCTATTCAGAATTTTAAAAAATATATAGAATGTATATGGTTTTCTACAAAATGTAGGTAGTGCCACTGTGGTAGTGTCTGGTAGTGATGGTTACAATAATGTGCAATAGCTGCAGATGCATAATTTAGACGTACAGTAGCAAAAAATTGGTGGTACGTTTTAGTGATATTTTCTGTAGTATAGGTGATGGAGGGTTAATGGGGGTGTAGTAGTGGAATTCAGCTACTTAAAAGTGACCTTTATTAATTTTTAATTTTGGTTCTTTACTAATATTTTTAATATCTAAGATATCAAGTAGCACTGGCCACTTCCAGACATCTGAACCAATAGAAATCATTTTGATTTTACATTTATATAAATAAATAGTGGCAGCATTAATCAGAACACGAGAAACAAAACAATGTTGGCAAGTGTTACATAAATTGTCTTTGTACGTGCTACTGCTTACCTGAGAAATTCTGCACAAATTTTGCTCCTCGTAAATCTATCCTATTAGCGGCACTAAGGCCATTATTACATTACCAAAGATCTTTTATAAAGGATTTTATCAAATATATGATACGAATGTCAAAACAAATTTCATTAAAGGACATATTCCAGTACATCAAATATTATGTCGAATATTTTCTATTCATTCAAAATGGAAAAACTACAATTATGATTGTGCTGTTTTGGTGTTTTTTATTACAGTCTGTGTCATTTTCAAAAAGAATCAGTAATGGCGGCCTATAAAGGTATATTGTACCAGTAGTCGGCCTGAGAAACATAACTTCTCATTAGCAGTTTTACCAAAATGTTTATTCTACGATTTTGTGTTTCGTTTTCGTTTATAGGTGTCGTTTTTCTAGTTACAATATATATTAAAATGTGGGTGCAAAGCTAAAGGTTTAAACAATTATATATATTTATGGAAGCATTCGGATTTTTTCTGAAATTTTATTGCTCAGGTAGACATCTGCAAGACACTGGGTAGGCGACCTTCACCGTAACAACGCATTGAGAATGCCAAGTGAAGCATTGGCGAAACGTCTGCGAGTTTCAAACTCTATTCATTATACTCCTTGTAAAGTACTTGCAACCAAAGAAAACACTTTATTCACAATTATATCAAAGTCACTCACATTAACACATTAATGAAAACTAAAACATTTTAAAGATGATATATTAGCTCAATGTTATATATGATGTCCACACGATTTAAAATAATTTTGACAACTGCCTTCAAATTAACGAAAACCTGATTTTCCATAAAGTTATATCCATTGTTTAATAACCATCCGAATTAGAAAGGTGGTGTAGAGTAAAACCATTTTTTAAGAAGGATAAAATAAAATCCCAATTACTCTTTATTATGAGAGATTGACTCATCGTTCAATTTATATGCTTGCTTAAGGTTTCCCACGTTAAACTTATCACCCTTTTTAGAAAATTATGGTCATACAAATTTCTCTTTATAGTGATTTTGATAGTTACTGAACCTGTCGTATGGGATAAACATCCGTTTACAGGGATTCACTAAATGTATTGTTTAGTTGTAAACAAGTTATTGAAAATCTGAAAAAGTTAATAGGGTGTAAGTTAACTTTACTGGTTTCAAAAGTATAAAAATGTATTAAAATTATTGTATATTAAACTAGTGCATTTCCATTGTAAAATATGTGAATACAAAGACACCAAACGGAATATGTACTGTTACACCATAAAATTTATTTCAATATGTATTATGTCCAGGAGTACAAGATTCGAAAAACTTTTTATTAGCTTCCAAATTTACATCTTAAACGATTTATGTCACTTTAAGTTTACAGAGTTTATGACCAAAGATCAATAAAAATAAATCTGTCAAGGGAACTCAGTTTTCTGTAGAGAATTTTTATTATTTTGAGTTGTACAACTGCTATCGTAAATAATTCCAAACTATTTGGAGAATCAATTAGAATAATGGTTAGCAGTCTGTAATAAATAGGGATCATAATAATTTATTACATGATGGAATATACAGGTAAAATATATTTGACTTCTTAATCTGTGAAGTACCTGAGGCAAAAAGTTAACAATTAACTTTGGCTTAACCTTGTACACCTGTTCACAAGAATTACAGTAAAATTGTAAGCCAACAACAACTGTTCTCAGTTCTAGCCTAACAATGTTTTCGGAAATGAACACTATAGCCCTGAATTTGTTATAGCTAACTAAAGTCATAAGCATTTAAATACGGGGAAAACCATAGAACAAACATATTTATTTTTTTAAAATCAGTGGCTCTCAAAAATGTAAAAAATCAATTAATTTATAATTATAAGGAAACAGAGTATATCCTCTAGAAAGATTAATGTTAATTTGAAATCTGACAATGTTTCAAAGAATGTTTTTAATGTCAACGGTAGAGATAATAATATATCCCATATCAGTTCCCGTTGAAATAATTTCTTGTAGATATGACTACAAGAAATTCTTTCAGGCACTATAATCAACATATTTATATTTTAAAGTCATTGGCATAAATGTAAAAAACAGTTTATGCTTTCACAAAAAGAAGTAATATCCCTTTGAAAGATTAGTTGTAAATCTCATAACAAAAGTTCAAACAATTTTTTTTATTTCAGTGTTAGGTCGGTGTTACATTTTAACAGATTGTTGACAAAGATTTTTTATAAAAGATTTTATGAACTAGATATATGCTACAAATATGAAAACATATTTCATTAAAGACATTGGTATTTTTTCATTATAATAGTTTGTGTCAATTTAATACATAGAAAGGAAAACAGGAATTTGCCTAAAAAATTTTACATTGGAACTTATTGAAGGAGCTTACAAAGAAGACATGAATGCTATACGAATTATATAACAGTGGATGATGGCACATTGCGTGAGATTCGGTACCCTACGTCATTTATTCTCTTGATAACCTCACAGGGTCCGTCCTATGAAGGTGATAACTTCGGAGATTTGCCCTTAGTCCTCTGTGGGTTGTACTACCAGACCTTCTCACCATGTTGAAATCCGGTCGAATTTGCTTTTAAGTCATATCGGGTTATCATCCTGGCACTTGATACTAACATGCGCTTCCTTGCCAATTCATGGGTAGTCTTTCCCGTAATTGATCTGCATAAGCATTAACTTATGTAGGGGATGCCTATGGCGTCTCAAAAGCCAGGTCACATGGAAGTCTTATTTCCTTCCCCAACAAAACCTTAGCTAATGTTAACCCGGTTCTGTCATGGAAAGCGGATCTGTATGCGAGAAGTAACAGAGTTTAATAATTCCACTTTGTAGCATAGTGTCTATATTCGCGTCAACAGCTTGTTGCTGACCTAGTGGTACTCGTCTAGGTGGTAGCCGTAAGGGTTGAGCATTTCCCTGTATTGATTCTATGTTGCACGATATTGGTTCGGCCGGTAACTCCATCTTCAAATCTTCCCATAATATCTCTATATGGCTCAATTTTGGCTGTCGACATCTTATATGCCTCTTCACAAGTGACTGTCGTCTTAATTGGTTCAATACAAGCGATTTCTTTACCGCTGGTTATATGGATATAGTTATTTGACAGGTTCAACATTCTAATGGGTCTGTCATGTCCGGTTTTTACTAAAGTGCCTACAATCAGGTATTTATGTGATGTCTGTCCGGTTTCTACTAATCCAACACAGCTTCCAGGATTTCTATCTAGTTGACCGAGGATGATCTGTTAGGTTCTACCCGGCACCCTTATCGTGTATTTTGCTAAGACTTTTATTGAAGCCATATGATCACTGGTGGGTCTTGTTAATACAAATTTTTCATTCAAGAACCTCAAATATGAAGTCATACTGTCTAATAAGGTCCATGCCTAGGATAAATTCATCTTCAATGTCTGCTACCAGCACCGTTTGTCTGATCCTGGGTTCTCCCAACTTCAGTTCAACTTCGACTTCTTCTTGCACGATCATTGATTCACCTGTGACTGTTCTTAGTCTAATAGAGTCAGATATTGGATGGATGTCTGCTTTCTTCAGAATTTTTGACTTAACTATAGAAACAGCAGCACCAGTGTCAAATATGATGGTGATGTTCTTGCAGTTGATGATAGGTTTAATGATTAAACTGCCTCCATATCTACAAAATCCTCGAATAGATAGTGTCCTGGGGGCTGGTGGATGGCTAGTTAGCATCGCCCCTCCTTGCTGACTACACGGAGTTTTCCTAGTCGTTAGTATTATTGATTTGCCTATCTGTGTCTGTAGATGGTGATCGATCAGGCACCTAACTCTACAGTCTCTTTTTAAATATCTAGTTCTTCCACAAAGGAAACATTTCACACTGGCAGGCTTGGTATTATTTTTCCGTCTCGTGCCTTCTAATACCTTTTTCAGCTCTGAAAGCAACTTATTAAACTTACCTTCCATGTTAATTGTGCATTCTTGGTGGCCTTTCTCAAGAAAGACCTTGACTTTTGGTTTTGTGGCATTCATAACGGCTTCAATTTCCAAAACACGCAGTAGAGCTTCATTGCACTTAGTTAAAGGCTGGTTGCAACTGCATCGAACTGGCTTTTGTGTATAGTCCAGAAAGAATTTCCATCAAAGGTGGGTGGTTCCACAGAGAGTCTTTGGCAACAACTACATCCTGATGTTTTTCTTTCATAACTTCTTTTCGAAACTTCTCTAGTTCATTTTTTATTTAGTCTTCAAATATCTCTTGCATATAGTGAATTTCATTCTAAACTTTATGAAAGTCCCTTTGCATTTTATAGTGTACATCATGAATTTCATTTTTCCTTATATACTTCGTCAACTTCTGATTGTATTTCCGTTATTTTGCTGTTAACTAGTTCGTTTGCATTTTTATTTAATAGCATCAATTGCTGTAATTGTTATTGATGAAGTTTCATTTATTGCTGCCTTTTCTCATCCATTAATTCCTGTTCTTTTTGTCTTTTATCATCGAATAGTCTAGTCTATTTAAAATTACGAATTATGATTTTTAGAAAAAAAAGATTCCTTAATTAATAATTGAAAAGTCGGATACATAAAAAAAGATTATTAACAGTAAATCAATGTTTTTTAAGATTTTTTTTAAATCATCATTTTACCGGGACAATATAATGGTATTTTTGTTAATATTAAACTTGTCTATTTGTTTATTAAAAATTTATAAACAAATTACGTAAAAAAATTGTTAGTTAAACTTCTGAATGTAATTAATAGATGCAAAAATAGTTAAAATGGAAAATTTGAAAATAAAAATTTGAAAAACATTTTTCCCGATTTTTCAGTTTTTGTTAAGTTTGAAAAATCAATATAAACAAACAATACTCTCTTCGAGGTGTCATTCCTTTGTACGCAAGACAATATATATTATATATAAATATAATATATATTGTTTCTGGTCGGGAACCTTCATCAGTTGCGCTTCCCACAATTGAATGTCCTCTCGACCACTTCTTTATGCATTTGATGCATTTCGTTAAATTTGAAGATGTTCGTCTTACGTCTCACGTCTTCAAATAAACAAATAAATAATCTTTAGTTAACTTTTGTAACGGAATCTTGTTTATTATATAATTAATAAAAGGCTCCCTAAGGATGCATTTTTTAAGTACATTATTTAAACTTTTAGAACAGATTTAATGTTAACTGAAGTACGGAAAAAATTAGTAAATTAACAATTGAATAACTATAACTAATAAAAATGTTTTTATATCAGGATTATATTCATTCAAGTGTCTAGATAAGAATATAATTTATTCAGATTTTTAAATTTATATTAAATATTAAAAAAAAAATTGTAATGCATACTTTGCTCAGCGGCGACGCGATAGCACCAGAACGGCCGCGCGGAACGCTATTTTCAACGTGGAATTAAATTATAAATAATCTTAGGATCTTTTTTAATATTGAAGCTATCTTTAATTGTTTAGTAGTTATTCCTAAGAAACGGGGAGCACCTTTTTTTCTTTTCGTTTTTTATTAATTTCAATTGAAATATTTAATGGTAAAAAAATCTAAAATTCCACATTTTCAGAATTAAATTCTGAATCGAATAAACCAAACCTCATGTTTTTAAGATTACTAGAACTATTTTTTTACAGGGAATTCACTTCTCGACTAGATTATAATAACTTTAATGATTGCTCTTGTGCACGCAGCTTTTGCTCTTCGAGTAGTTTAATTAACTGTTCTTGATCTTTTTGTTGGGCCTTCATGGCCTCTTCTACATTGGCCCTAAGCTTTTTCAATATCTCTTCTATATTCTTATCCATGTTTTCTTGGGATATTTATCATGAAAACAAATCCTTAATCTTCAAACTTCAATACAAATGTCTGCTTATAAAATACTGCGCAATGTAATAGCGGCTATTGGTAGGGAAGCTGCAGCTGCATACTACTGATGTGATACTAGTATCGATAGTTCGCTTTCGATAGCAGATATTTTTAGTATCGAAAGTTTTCTTGCTATAGTTGGTTTTGCTTGTATCAGTATCGATACTTGATCCTGGTTTCAATACTCGTATGACAAAAATTTATATTTTCGCGGATTTTAGGGTTTCCCACACTATATTGCTATCGATACTTTGTTTCGATGCCAATATCGATACCCTTTGGGATACCGATATCGATACTTTAGTTGTATCGCAACGTCCTTATCCATTGTTAATAACATATATATATATATATATATATATATATATATATATATATATATATATATATATATATAATGCAATAATGCTTGTATAAATGCAATAAAGGCCCTTTACAGAGAAAATAAAGTTATCTTCAATGTTTGAAAACAGATGTCTACTACTTTCAAACCAACACAACCCAGACCCCAGAACGATTGCAAATATACAGCATTTTCAAGTATTGTGGTGTCATTCCCAATACATAAGGTGTGAAGCAAGGTCTTGCTTATCTCATACTTTATTTAATTTATCTTGCAGACGACTAAATAGTATTTGCTAATCACCAACAAGATATGGAATACATGTTCACTAAATTCATACAAGTATCTGTAGATGTAGAATTGGACTGTGGGGCCACAAAAAATATAGGGGAACATTAATAACATGGGGTTGCAAGCTCTGGGGATGGAATTTACGGAAAAGAGCAAGATAAAATGCAAAGGAAGGAATATGACAAAACAACTACATCCAATCTTGTGAAATTATAATTTGACAAAAAAATACATAAAACATTAATACAGTCAGTAATAACATATGGGTCAGATTTGTGGGTCTTGAAGTAAAACATGTACCAAATTTACTTTCAGCTGAGCTATCAATGTTGCTGAGGGTTTGTAGCTTAAGATAAATAAGAACAATAGGCGAAAAATGTTGGTTGCTAGCACTGCAGACACAATGAACTGTACATATTTTATAATTCTTCTTCTCAAAAATCATTATTAATCGATTCGAAACGATTTCCCCTTTTGGTTTTTAGGGCATATAATTTATCTATCTTTTATTGTATTTAACTTGAAAAAGGTTGTAAAAGTATACGCTATTATTATAACTAGCGATCGCGATGGAAATTAAAGACAAAAATTTAGTTAACATGAAATTTCTTAAAATTAATAAACGTAAATGACAATCCCATTTGAATCTAAATTTCAAAATAATTTGTTACATTTTACTACTAATACTTATTCAATTTCCATTTGTATGTTTAATTAATAGTACATGGGTGACCGAGCTTTACTCGCAAAATGCAAAGGTTCATAAAAAATGTTTGTAGGTACATACATATTTGCTTACATAAAATCGGATATTTGATCTAATGTTTCTCAAGATGAAGTGATTCAGTTTAATTTCAACTCTCTAACACTTAATTAAAATACTCATTTCAGTAATTCCACTTTATAATATATTTCCACCACCCTGTATATGTAACTGTCTATGGACTACCTAATATATATATATATATATATATATAACACAGTGTGTATGCAACCCGTTATGGGCCACGCAATAAAACATTTGGTTTCTAACATTTCTGGAATCACCCTGTGCAATTATAACCTACAGCGCCTTATATCTCAGTCAGTTTATATATGCATATGTAACTGCTCATGGCAAATGTTAAAAAAATATCAAGTAGTGATGAAATTCTTATAAGATCCTACACATCAATTTGTATTGAATGAATTTTTCTAGAGCAGTTTTAATTGTCACAATCTCGTTCTCTCTCGGGAATATAATTGATCCCGATTTGTACATGCCAAAACCCCGAAATGGAATTTCGACAAAATCGTAGTGCCGATTATGAAAATTATATATAAATGTTAAAATTAATTTATAAGATTACCTTATATCAAATGAAACTGCAAATTGATTCGTCTTATTTTATTACTAACTAGCCGTTACCCGCGGTTTCACCCGCGTACGAAATTTTCAAGCTTCGCAAAAAGAAATAACTTATGAAACATAAGGATTATCCTAAATAAATTTTTTTTATCTTGTTTAAACAACCCTACTTAACTATAAATCCACCAATCACGAAAATATTTCATCCAAACTTCAACTACTTATGGGCGATCCTATATTACAATTTTATTCGACATTTTTTAATCACCTTGAATAACTGTAACCCTACATCACCCTATAGTTCAGCAGCTGTTCATGGTCTACCCTATATAACAATAATTTTTTAACTTTTTTAGATCCACCCTGATGGAAATACCAGTGGAACCCTTGGTGTGTTACAAATTTAAAAACACAGTTTTGCACCCTAACACCAAACTTCTATTTAAAAAGTCACCTAAACAGCAACAGCTTATTGGCCACCCTATATAACAATTTTATTCAACATTTTTTTAACCGCTTTTTATAACTAAGTCTGCTTCCATCTACGTTAAAACCGTCATGTATACACTGCTGCCAATTTGTCAAACATTACAACTTATTTTTGAACCACCCTGTATAATCATAATTTTACTCTACAAAATATTTCAACCACTCTGTGGTTACTATAACTCGGGTCCACTCACTATCTTTTATATGCAACTGCTAATGGACTACGCTATATAACTATTTTTGAACCACACAATGAAAGTATAATTGTATAATTTGTCTCCACCCTGTATTTCAACCACCTCTTATATGCAGCTTTTTCGAACATTGTTTTAATCACACCTTATGAACTATATATAATTTTATTTCTATCCATGTTTCAGATTTACATATATGCAACTGCTCATGTTCTATCCTACAACTGTTTAACCATAATTCTACTCCACCCGCTATTTCAACCACCTTGTATATGCAACTACTTATCGGCCACACAGTATAACTTTTTTTGTACCACCCTGTATAACTATAAATCCATCAATACCCAACATATTTTAACAAAACCGCAACTGCTTATTGGGCACCGTATATAACAATTTTTTTCAGCATGTGTCTAAATCACCTTGTATGTATTACTACTACCCTGTTTACTCTACTGCTTATTGGTTAACCAATATAACATTTTTTTTAATAATTATCCAGAACACCTCTCCACCCTATAATTCAACTATCCTATCTTCTCAACTTATTATGAACTACACTTTTTCACAATTTTTCCTCATATTTTTTCAACGACATTATAAAGTATAATTTTTCTCCACACTTCATTTAAACCACCCTTCATTTACAAGTTTTCCTTACCTTGTTTGAATCACACTCTATAACTATAACTTTACTGTGTCAGGTAGTCCATATATGCAATTGCTATATAACAAAATTTTTCTAGTATTTTTTACCCACCCTATGGGTGTTATAACTCTACATTATCCTATTTTTCAACAACCTTTTATATGCAACTACTTGTTTGCCACCCTTGTATCCTACCCCACCCTATACTTCAACCATCTGGTAAATGGAACAGCTTGTAGAATCATTACATTACTTGTTTTTCAGACCCACCTGTATAGCTGTAATTATATTCCGCGACATATTTCACCCATCCTATATATGCAACTGCTTGTGGATATAAAACAAGTTTTTAACTACAATATTAACTATAATTCCACTCCTTATTTCAAACACCCTGTATAAGCAGCTCCTTCTAACAGCTTATTATGGACAATTCAAAGATCCTAACTGCTTACATAATACATTTTTTTCTAAGAAGTCTTATCCAAACTGTATAAATATTCTACCCTTTTGCACCCACTTGGTATATGGAACTGTTTATGGCCCAATCAATATAATTCCACTCTCCCTTACAACCACATTGTATGTATGCAATTGCTTATAGGACACCAAATATAACTTTTTTTTGATTTTTTAAATCCATTTAATTCTACTCAGCTCTAAGTTTCCTATAATACAGAATACCCTATAAAATTACGCTCGTTATATCAGTTGATTTGTTTTAAATCGAAACATGTTGCATTGTCACATTCTGAATTTTGATTAAAAGCTAAGCTGATGCCAGTATCTAATATTTTGTGCGTGCGGTGGAACCAATTGAGTAAATTGTATTACCCAACATACTCGTAGATATATCTACCTTTTTTGTCAATTTAGGGAGATGAAATTTCAACCAGATTTTAAGCCAAACTATAGGGTTCGCAACAAAAAAAGATTCAGCAAAATCAGTTCAGTAGTTCTTACGTGATGCCCGAACAAACAAACAAGCAAACAAACAAACCAACAAACTAACAGACAAACTTACAATTTTATAATAATATAGATACTGCAATACTTATTCAAGTTTTATTTGCACATGTCATAAATATAAATATTTAAAAATATATTTCCATATCACATCTCCTGAGTGTTTTCGTAGCTTTTCATAATGGATGCATATGCAAATCGTTATTAGATTTGTGAGACATTCATGACTAAAAGAAGGTACATACTCAACTCTTCAGGTTCGGAAATCAAATGAATCAATTAGCTTTAGAATCTCTAAATTGTGTAGATACATAAGACTTTTCATTTCGACTCTTCTGTAAATGCGCAAACTTCGTATAGGTAAACACATTTACTTTGGTCACTTCAGTAATAGCTGTCATCGTTTTTGTAAGAAATTCACGTCATAAATAATAGAAAAGAAGGCTTTCACAGCATACAACATTGTAAGTAAAAGTGGATTAATTCAGTAATATTTTTTATACCTCACAACGATTGTCCACAATTGGATTTTTACTGCTTACGACTGTCAAAATTCTAATATTAGATTAAGATACTTGTTCATGGTGGGCGCCACTCACATCAATTTTATTAATAATTTCTCTAAATTAGTTAGTTTAAAAGATACCAATAATGATTCTTTATATATTCTGCACTGAAGGTCACCAATAGCTACTAAAATCAAAAATAAAAAATATCGCTCGAGAAACAGAGGAGAAAATGGTACCTAACCGTTTTGTCTTTGCCTATTTATATATAGATTTTATTTAATTGTTTAAATTTTGTCATATAAATATAAATGTAAGAATCAATTCTCCACTTTTAAGTAAATTAGATAGATTCATTGGCTCGATTCATTGCTGAATTAAAAAAAATCGATTTTTTGGACCTCCTAAAAAATTCTCGAATAGTCGATCTTATCTCACCATCTCTAGTTTGCCTTACTTAGGAACAGACATGGCATACCGAGTTAAAAAATTATTTATTTTAAAGTTATTCGTTATACAACGAAATTCCACGGGGATATGTGAGACATTTGCCGTTCGACTTAATCGATTATTTTCTACCGTACCCCATGGTATATGAGTTGACAGACCATTTTGCACAGAAATGCGTATTATATCAAAAGCCGAGTAAACATACTTTTCACCTATTGTACAGAAGAAGTTGCAGCTGCCCCTATTTTAAAAGACGCCAGGCCAGGCAGCTAATCGAAGTATATCAGCTGGCATGCTGGCGACCAAAAATTTTTTAATCACATAAATTATCCCCCAAGCCACGCGTCTAATAAAGAATATAAAAAAAGAAAAGGAACAATACACACCTGCCACAAAACACTTCACATACTCAGGAAACACGTGCTCAAAGATGGACAGATGGAAAGCTGCATAATTTACTTTAATGTTTCTTGAATTATCTTTTGATAATCAGGGATCACAGTATGTTATGTGATTCGTGCAAGCGAAGAGTGGGTAATCATTAAAAACATTTCATGCAAGTTGAATCACCAGGAATGAACTTGATAAATTAAAAAACATTTCTTATCTTACCCTTCTCAAGCAGGCAGTAAAAAGTTTTTCGTGTTTCTTAAATCGTTAAATGGGATTTTAAAAGTAATTATTTTAATCATATGTAGAAACAGCTGAAAAATAGCCGCAATATTGGTTGCAAAATCGTTGATTTATTTGGAAATATCCTGGTATGTCGGTCGGTAACTTCTGTACATGTGTGGCCAGCAGTATGTTGTTTTTTTTTCGAATAATTGGTACTCGCTAATATTAAAAAATAAATTTTTGTTCTATTCCATTAAATATATTTGTTGTTAGCTTGTCTATACTAATATATAAAAAGGTAAAATTTGTTTGTTTGAAAATTGGTGTATATACTCTTCTCCTCAAATAAATAAAAACTAATCGTTTTGAAAAAATTCAATTATCTCATGGGGGACAGGTAGATACGTGTTGTTTGAAAAAATTTGTCTGGAACCTAATTTAATAGAATTAACAGGTTGATTCCTTTCTTTACGTGTAGTAATACGTGATTCGTCATTTTGAGAAAATTTAAATATTAAATGGGGGTAAGGGGATGATTATTGTTTTACGGAGGATTTAATATCTTCGAAATAGAAAGTATTAAAAGTGTAAGTGTTTATATAGGCAATCTTCTAAAGTAAATAGAAGCAAGTTTTATCACTTTTCGAAAATTGAGGGCCACTATTGTTTTAAGGAGAATTCAATATCTTCAAAATAGAAAGTAATACTGGTGCAAATCTTGATATATAGCCTCTTCTAAAATATATAGAAGCCCGTTTTATCATTTTTCGAAAATTGAAACATTAAATGGGGCAAATGAGGGCCACTATTGTTTTAAGGAGAATTCAATATCTTCCGAATAGAGAGTAATTCTGGTGCAAATCTTGATATATACTGTCTTCTAAAATATATAGAAGCGAGTTTTATCATTTTTCGAAAATTGAAACATTAAATGGGAGAGATGGAGGATATTACAGTTTTACGGAGAAATCAATATCTTCGAAATAAAAAGTAATATGGGTGTGCATCTTGATATATATATAGTCTTCTAAAATTGAAATATTAAATGGTTGAACTGATCCCCAGTTCCCCCTATTGAGAATTGAATATCTTCGAAATAAAAAGTAACACGAGTGTAATTCTTGATATATATATATATATGTATATATATATATATATATATATATATATATATATATATATATATGTTATATACGTCGTAAACAATACTTAGAATATTAATATAACAATACCATGTAACCGGTCAAACGAATCGTTCACATGGTGTCATATTACACGATATAGCAATTCCCAGGAAATACGCAAATGCCCATCGCACGTGTAAAACTGCTGACTGCTGACAAAGCAACACATAGCTTATAAATGCATATGCGATGGCTGTAAGTGTCATTAAGTGTATCGCTTTCATTTATATTGTTTAACGTAACTTTCAAGTAAAATATTTAATTTGTGTTTTAAATAAAAATAATTTTTTATTTGTGTTTGTGAAGATATAAAATATATATATAAAGACACGCCTACCAATACCCAACCAATCACAATACAGCCCCCTCATCACATGACAGCCCCTTCTTCACGTGACATCCCCTTCTAACCCACCGCTAACTATAAATAAAAGAAGCAGAGCAGACTCAAATTCACTCAATTTGAACGGCGACGTGCACAGTTCTCCCTTACCTGAAAAGGTGAGAGATAGGGAACTACCCGACACAGCGGCGACTACCTGGCTGCCGGCGAACCCTTGGGTTTTTCCGGTAATTCGTGGGGTTTTACTCGAAAAGAATAAAGTGGCATAGTGAGTGAGTGGTGTAAATAAAGTGAGCGGAGAAATGGATTATATAAATCCACTTATCCGAATATATTTAAAAGAATTCGTGAAGAAAAAAGCGACAGGATGAGGGTGCCAGAGGACCTGAGTATCCCAGAGCTTGAGCATCTGGTAGTTCAGGTCACTGAACTAATCGCCCGGAGAAAAGAGGAAGAGGAAGAAAAGAAAACGTTAAAAAACGAAGCGACGCCAATGGAAGAATCAAGAAAGGAGAACAGCGACAAGGATATGGATTTCCAAGAAGCAACGAACAGGAGAAAACGCAAAAAATAAGAAGAAGGCAAACATAGAGACAGAGACAGAAACGGACGAAAGCGAAGAGAATAAAAACAAAGAGGCGAGGAAAGAAGAGAGCGAAGAGGATAAAAACAAAAGGACGAAGAAAAACGAAAGTGAGGACACTACCGCAACAACTAGTGGAGGGAATAAACAGGAATAAGTAAGGAGAAGCAGGATCCCTCCCATAGTAGTGAGGGATAAGCAAAGATGGACGGAAGTCACGAGGCTTCCTCAAGAGAAGAAAATCACAGTGACGAAGGCAAGTAACACACCAGAGGATGCGAGAATGTTCGTTAGCTCTGGAGAAGATTTCAGGGTGACAACAAGAGTGATGGACAGTAAAAAGATTGCGTACCGCACGTACGCACTGGAAGAAGAGAGAATGGCGAGAGTGGTACTCAAGGGACTACCCGAATACGTGGAAGAAAAACTCATCAAGGAAGAGCTGAGGGAAAATGGAATAGAGGCCAACAAAATAACGAGGATGATCCGCACAGTCAGGAACGAGAGGGGAACGACGAAGGAACTACCAACTGCAATGGTTATTATGCAAGTCGAGAAGACCAAAGAAAATATGAAAATATACCAAGTGAGATATGTGGGAGGTGTCCGAATCAAGGTAGAATCCCAGAGACCAAATAGGGCAATGCTACCGTTGCCAAAGGTTCGGTCATGGACAAGCACGCTGCACGGCCCCACCTCGCTGCGTGAAATGCGGAGGAAACCATGAGTCGAGAGACTGCAGACGGCCGAAGGAACAAGAAGCGAGGTGCGCAAACTGCGGAGGTGCGCATCCGGCCAGCTACAGGGAATGCAAAGAATTCCCAATGAAGAAAGAAGAACCAAGAAGACTAGAAACAACAGGGAAGACAAGGCTCAATTACGCAGCAGCAGTAGTAGCAAACAAGAGTAATAATACAGAAACAGCGGGACAGAACTTCCTCACGATGATGGAGGAAAGGAAGAAATCAGTCATTTATGGAGGTAGCAATGAAACTAACTCCGAACCTGAATGGATAAGACGACATTAAAAATAATGAGCTGGAACGCCAACGGGATTAGAAATAGGAAGAATGAGCTAGAAGTATACGTAGAAGAAAACAACGTAGACATGGCGCTAATAAAAGAAACATTTTTAAAGGAAGAGGACGACTTCAGAATAAGAAACTACGCAATATACAGACGCGACAGACCAAACAGACAACCCGGCGGAGGAGTACTAATAGCAGTGAAGAACAGAATTAAGCATCAGGAAGATGACCCATACCCGGCGGAAAATATCGAGAATGCGGCAATAGAAGTGGAGATGAGAAATGGTCAACGGATACAATTAATCAGCGCGTATCGACCACCAAACAAAGAGTTGAACAGTAATGATCTAAATTTATTTTTCAGAAACAACAGGAAGCCAAAGATCCCCGGAGGGGACCTAAACTCGAAGCACCCAAATTGGAACTCAAGAATAACCACAGCAAGCGGCAGGAAACTACAGGACCACGCAGAAAGGGATCAGTATGACGTTATAGGATCAGCGGACCCGACACACTACCCAGCCATAGGAGAACGACCGGATGTACTGGACATATTCATATTACAGAACACCACCATGGACTACGACATGGAGGAACGAGCAGCCAACTAGGACGGCAACAAGAACAAACTGGGAAGGATACAGGACAACACTGACAGAAAGAACAAGGACAACACCAATAATAGACGGGATTGATGGAGAGGCAAGGGTAATCAGAGAAGAGATTACAGCAGCACACGAAACAATCACTGCGACGACCAAGAGACCAATCTACACAGGGGACAACTGAAGGAGAAGATCAGAGAAAGAAACAGGAACAAGAGAAGATACCACATAAACCTAGATCCAAGGATAAAACAAACAATCAACAGACTGAGCAGTGAAATAAAAGAAGAACTGAAGGAGCACAGAAGTGAAAACTGCGACCACTACTTACAAGGACTGGACGAAGGCTAAGGCACACACTGGCAAATAATGAGAAGATTAAGGAAGAACAAGGACACACAAACTACAACACTACTACAGGGGAGTGACGGACTAAAGTACAGAACAAAGGACAAGGTAGAAATATTCGCAGACGCAATGGAGGAACAGTTCAACACAGATCAACGAGACGACAGACAATTCGAGGAAGAAATAGAAGAAAAATTCCAAGAGATTAGAACACGACGCCCCAACGAGGATCCAATTAATGAAACGACAACGGAAGAAATAAAGGACATCATAGGAACAATGAAAGTCAGAAAAGCACCAGGATGGGATAAAATATCAAACATTTTGTTAAAGGAACTACCAAACGTGTACATAGATAAGAGACTAAAAACACTATATAATAATATTTTGTTTCAGCAAAAATACCCAGAAGAATGGATCATTCTGAGAAGGCTCAAGGAACAAGAGGAACAGCTTCAGGGCGGGACATGCCACAGATGACCAGGTAATGAGGATGGTGGTAGAAGATGCAATGACCAACATCGAGAACAAGAAGACAACGTGCATCATATTTTTCGACGTAGAGCGAGCATTCGACAATATATGGCAAAGCGGACTACTAGCAAAAATGGAAGGACAGGGATTCAGCAGGACAATCATCAGGATAATACAGGACTACCTAACCGGACAGACATTCAGCATCAGGATCAACGACACCACATCGACGGAAAGGCGGATACGAGGAGGAACGCCCCAGGGAGCAGCACTATCTCCGACGCTGTACAGCATCTATACCAGCGACATACAGAGTCGGTCGGTCCGTCGGTCGGTAAGGTCACGTTTTTACACCGCTCGTAAAAATCTAGTGATAATCCTAATTAAACTAAAGTGATGATGATCAGAAACAGTTAAATTAATAAAGTAACAAAAAGTGAATGTTTGTGTGAAAAATCAGACTAAAGTATCCCATAAATCGGAAGAAATTAATTAATCACAACTAGTTCGTTAGTTTTGTTACGAACAAAATGGACAGTTAACATTTTTAAATTCAAACAAATAAAACGGATCTGCAAGTGTTAAAGGGCTGGCAGGTCGGAGGTTCGACACGTGCAAAACATCTGGTACAACGCAACGTAGGGCTGGGACAACTAAACGAAAAGAACTTTTATTTTGGGTACCATAAAAAAATGGAATCGCTTGAAAATTAATCGGAAAGAGTCGATTCATATACAATAATATCAGATGGCGGGGAGTAAAAAACCACCTGATAAGGAAGACAAAAAAAAAATATATATATATATATATATATATATATATATATATATATGTCATCCAAAACAAACGGTGACAACAGTGGTGTGTATTATTTGTAACAATAATTATCACCTACTTGATTTTAAACAATTAAGCGATCCCATATTTCTAAGTCCGACATTAGTAGTTTGTCCGGATCATAGTCATTTAGACATAAATTCTAAATCTAAGGAGATAGTACTGAATGAGCCAACAAAACTACTTATTGCACAAATAAAATATGAGAAGAGAGAAGAAAAGAAATTAAACAAGAAATTCTTAGAGAAATAGACAATGAGACCAAAATAGATCTCGAAATATCAGATAAGGAAAGTCTACAAATGGAAATAACAATATTAAGACAACTTAATATTGTTAAATAACAATATTAAGACAACTTAATATTGAACTTATGGACAAAAATGCACTATTAAAGGAAATGATAGCAAAAGAAAATAATAACGTTAGCCTGAGTAGGAAAACTTACTCAGATGCCTTAAGTTATTTTCCCAACACACAAATAAAGAGAATTCCAAAAATTGTTATTAAAAAAAAGGATAAAGATGATAAGAGTAACATCAAGGAATCTGTTGGCCAACATCTTATAAAACAGAAAGATGTTCGAACTAAAAGTACGCATTTAACAACAGGTGGTGAACTAATCATCAACTGCCACGATGAGGATAGTGCAAATAATGTAGAAATGATACTACAGAACACATTATCAAAAACATATAAAATTGAGAAAGAAAAATTACTAAAACCTAAAATGAAAATAACGGGTATAAATAAAAGTGCAGATTTTGATCAAGAAAAACTAGAGTGTGACATAAACTCAAGAAATTTTATTAATTACCAAGAGAAATGTAAAGTTTTACATATGTATACAAATAAAAATGGGTGGCAATGTGCTATAGTAGAAGTTCCATCTGAAATATATAAAAGTATTAAAGAAAATGGTTCAAAAATTTTTGTTGGGTATCAGAGCTGCAAAGTTTACGATATCATCAACATAAGACCATGTTATAATTGTGGAAGAATTGGTCACAGTGGTGTGAAATGCAAAAACTCAACAAGTTGCCTAAATTGTGCTGGAAAACATAAAACTAAAGACTGTGAAATTAGTGAAAAGCAGTGTATAAATTGTACTTATCACAATAAAGAGTATAATAAAAGGTATGATACTGCTCATGTGACTACTGATAGCAGTACATGTCAATATTTAAAAAACAAAATTAACAAAAGTATTGATTTGACGGACTATCCCACGAAGCCAAACATACCCAGTAAATAAAACCCAAACAGGATCAAGAAGAAGAAGGAGCTCAACTGAATTGTTTAAGTCTCTAAATAACTCATCTAGTCGTGTAAGTACCAGTAAGGATCAATTAAATCAAAATAATTAAATGGATATTCTACAGGAAGATTTAGTATTATTTCAAAAAGAAATTTTATATAATGAGTTATCGTCTTTGAATAAAGGTTTAAATATAAATGATAAGTTAATACTATATGTTAATATTAGAAGGTTAAATTCAAATATTGATAAACTTCAAATCTTTATTGAAAGATTAAAAAACAAACCCATGATAATAGTATGTACTGAAACATGGAATCTGGAATACTATCAATATTACCACTTGCCAGGTTTCAAAATCTTCTATAATAATAGTCAAATAAATCAAGCTGATGGTGTTGTAGTATATATCAATGAAAATTTAAATGAGACTACATATACTAGGAAAAGTGGAAGATTGAGTATTCTACATTCCAAACTTAAAATAGGAGACAAAATCAGTTTTGAGATATCAGTTATGTACAGGTCGCATGACCTACCAAAATCTGAATTTATACAAGATTTAAAATTATTTCTAAATGATTGTCAAAATACGAAAAATCATCTTATCATAGGAGACTTCAATATTGATTTATTAGAGTTAAATACTGTAAGCCAAGAACATCTGAATAATTTGTTGGAAAAGGGGTACTCCCCGTGCTTTCAAGATGTAACCCGACCATCTGAAAACGAAAAAGGAGGATCTTGTATTGATAATATTTTTATCAAAACAAATAGTCTTAACTTTGAATCCACTAGATTGAGTACTGTGTTCCCTGACCAGTATCCCCTTTTTATTGCCATTAAAGAACAAATAAATAAAGAAATAGATAATTCATTTTATAATTTTAACTACAAAAAATTAAAAAATATTGCAAGTAAAGTAAAATTGAATAAATTCCTACTATGCGATCCAAATCTAGCAACTGAGTTACTAATAAAGGAAATTAAGAGCTGCATCAATAAGTCTAAATACAAACCTAACAAAGTAAACCGTTCAAAAACCATGGATTACAAATTCTATCATGAACTCGTGTTCCACTAAAGATCAACTATATAAAATTTGGAAATTAGATCCAGAGAATAAAGAACAAAATGCAGAATATAAAAATTATGAAAAAATATTGAATAAGGTTATATATGATAAAGTCAATCGAGAATAACTCGAATAACAACAAAAAGTTATGGAATATCATAAATGAAAA
The DNA here is from genome assembly GCA_034190945.1 of Octodonta nipae. Classification (NCBI taxonomy): domain Eukaryota; kingdom Metazoa; phylum Arthropoda; class Insecta; order Coleoptera; family Chrysomelidae; genus Octodonta; species Octodonta nipae. The sequence goes on along the minus strand of CM067222.1, from coordinate 44,318,790 downwards.
ATTGGGTAGAAAATCTAAAAAAAAATTGTAAAATAGACTATTTAATTAATGATGGAAATATCAGAATAGATAACTCAAATAGTATCGTTGAATATATGAATCAATATTTCTGTGAAATTGGAATAAATTTACGTCGAAAGATACACAACTCACCTAACAATATAATTAACATGCCAGATATGAATGAAAATAGTATTTTTATATATCCTACTTCTAAGGAGGAAATTGTAACCATAATAAATAATTTAAAAGATAAAGCTGGTGGAGTTGATGATATACACTCCAGAGCCTTAAAAGCTATATCCAAATATATAGCTGACCCATTAACATATATTTTTAATCTATGCGTTGAATTGTCTGTATGGCCAAATGACTTAAAAAAGGCTGAAGTAGTTCCAATCTTTAAAGCCAACGATTAAAGCCAAGTAAAAAATTACAGACCAATATCATTAATATCAAATGTAGCAAAAATTTTTGAGAAACTTTTATACAACAGATTTTTTAATTTTTTAAATTTGCTTTTATAAAAGGATTAGGAGAACTAAAGATGCACTAGCTTTAATAACTAATATAATCTATAAGTCCCTAGACAAGAGTAAACCAATTAATTACCACTTTTCTAGATTTGACTAAGGCTTTTGATACAGTCAATCATGAGATCTTACTAAGTAAACTTTATTGTTATGGAATAAGAGGAAATGCTCACAAATTAGTAAGTAGTTATCTATCTAACAGACAACAAAGAGTTAAGATGAATAACGTAGTAAGTGATTATAAAGAAATCAGAACAGGTGTCCCGCAAGGTACCATATTAGGTCCTCTACTATTTATTCTGTATGTTAATGATCTCTTGAAAGAAATGGCTGATGATGAGATTGTATCATATGCGGATGACACAGCTGTGATTACTAGAGGAAATACATGGGATGAAGCTAAAAATAAAATGAATGAAAGCCTAACTAAAATAAACTTATGACTAGAAGCAAATAAGCTTACTCTAAACATTGACAAAACTGTATATATGACTTTTGGAAACAATTGTAATAGTGTACCGACTATTTTGGAAATTAAAATTAAAAACAAGTTACTAAATAGAGTTGAAAGTTGTAAATACCTAGGGATCATATTTGACTATAATTTAAAATGGAATAATCACATTGAATATATAATAAATAAGACAAAGTATCTTTCGTTTATCTTTTACAAGTTAACTAAATTTATGGGAACTAAAACCCTAATGGTCATTTACTATGCCCTTTTTCAGAGTATTATAAGCTATGGAATAATTGCTTGGGGAGGAGCTTTTTCTAACAATTTAAATTTATTACAAAAGCTACAAAATAGATTATTAAAAATTATAAACAAAAATACTCTAGCAATAAACCATAACCCACTAAATTTAACCCAATTATTCCGATTAGAAGCAATTGTCTACCATTACAAGGATCTTAAAAATCAATATGAAATGTCTACTAGTAGAACTAAGAATAAAAGCATTCTTTTACCACAAATATGTAAAAGCAGTAGCGATAAAAATAATTACATAGTGGCTATCAAAGTACTTAACCGACTACCAAACGACTTAAAAACAATAGTTGATAATAAATATATCAAAAAGAAAATCAAGGTTTGGATATCTTAAAATATTTAAAAATAAATAATTCTAAACTATCTAAATATAATTTGCTGTAACGTATTATTTTTGATGTGTAAACTTAAGTATATATGCGTGCGTGTATATATGTATATATATTAGAATGTATGTGTATATATGTATGTATATATGTGTCTTTATGTGTGTGTATATATATGTATATATATTATATACAAATTAATTAATTATAGTAGGTAAATGGTGTCAATTAGTCTGTAAGTATTTTCTGTTAGATTGTAAGCTTCCAGTGTCCTACGCACAGGTATTATTATACCTCTGTAGGAATTATTGTTGTACTATGTTTGCTATTGTAACGTAATACATATGTAATATTTTACTGGTTAAATAAATAAATAAATACCAAGTGGACCAAGGCACACACGGACATACATCTATGCGGACGACACAGCAAAGGCGGCAACATCATGGAAGGCGGACCAAGCGGTGTACTACCTGCAACAAGAAGTCGAGAACATGGAGCAATGGGCGAAGAAATGGAAAATCAAGATCAACGCGGGAAAAACGCAGGCAATAGCCATAGGAAGGAGGAAGAAGCTGGACCAACCAACTAGAAAACTCACGGTAGGAGGAAACCACATCGCATGGAGCCAAGACGTCAAGTACCTGGGGATACATATAGACAGAAAACTCACGTGGAAGAAGCATATAGGAGAGGCAGTGAAGATAGCTAAATCAAGGGTCAGCCAACTCAACCCAATGATAGGAAGAAGAAGCAGACTACAACTGAGGACGAAGAGGAGCATCTACGAAGCATCAGTGAAGCCAATCATCAGATATGGAGCCAGCATCTGGGGACAAGCTGCAGCAACGCACATCAAGGCAGTACAGAACAACGCACTAAGGAGGATGACGGACGCCCCATGGTACCTGAGGAACAACCAACTAAGAAGGGACCTAGAGATGACAACAATCAAGGGAGAAGTAACGAAGAGAACGAAGAAATCCATAGCCAGGATGCAACAGCATAGGAACCCACCCACTGATGAGAGATGCAACCAACTACGACGAACATGAGAGATACAGGATGAAACGACCGCGACAAGCCCTACTACAAGAGGAAGAAACAGTGAAGAGAAGAAGACTGTAAATAGGATAAGAATATGATATATTAAGTAAGGAAATATCTTAGGGAATTAACATTGTATCAAATAGGAAAAAGAAAGTAGGGAAATAAAATAGAATTAGAGGATAGGAGTAAGAAAATTTGTGTAATTTTAACTCTGTAAATAAAGATATGTTAAACGACTCAAATTCAATTCAGTTACTTAGTGACTCTTGGGGAGTAGGCAGATTGAGGCCCCGAGTTCGATATAGACTCTGAAAGTCTCTTTTACTTTTGTCTCTTGATAATGATTCCAAAGCAGGAGTCGAAACGTCGAGTATATAATAAATTCATATGCGGTTCTCACCCAGAACCTAGCCTTGTTCATAGTAATGACCGCGGAAGCCTCTCAGAACACACACACACACACACACACATATATATATATATATATATATATATATATATATATATATATATATATATATATATATATGCGAAAGTTATAATATATGTATTTAAGATTTTCTACTGAAATGACTTGAACTGAATGTAATCACAGTTTAAATCACCTATCCGATAAGTGTCCAGAGGAGTATTTTCTCATTGGATGAGGATTGATAACTTGACCTTTTTGTTGAAATTAATTATTTGTCATTTTCCCAATATTGAATTTATGGAAGGGATGCAGCCTAAGCAGTGTTGAATATCTCCTATGCAACACTGATAACCAACCGCCAGCTACGACATAAAAGGTGACAAAATTGTCAAAATTATTCTGTCGAATACCTAAAATGAGAAAAAAATTAAAATATTTGTAAATTTTAAATTTTATTAAATGTCATAAATAAAAGTTAAAAATCTAAAAGATGGCAATGACAACAAAAGTCAAAAAACTAAAATGGAAAATCTCAAACACATCATATAATTTATTTTTCGAAGTGACTGAAGCCAAATAAATTTCGCTCATAAATAATGATAAAACGGGTTTCACAAAAAATTCTAAAAATATAGAGGATGTGAAGATTACCAAATGAAGAAATATATTCAAGATAAACACGTCAAATACGCTCATTTGTCTAGCCCGTACAAAGCCAGGAAGTGTCGATAATAGTTGAAAGATTTTTGTTTAAATTTTAAAATAATTTGATTATATGGAGTCGCCCATTAAAGTTCTGTACTACCTTGGCGATTTGTTAAAATCTAGATAAATATATATTTTAAGGTTCTACTTTAGGATAAGCAGGGAATGAGTGGAATCTTTTAAATTATGTGTTTTTAAATTATAAAAAATATACACTTATTTCTCAACACATTGTTTCATTTGACGTGCTATGATGCGCTTGATTATTTTAAACATATTTATACTTATTTGTTTTGGCCACCAAACTTAAAATCTTGAAATTTATATATCGATTGTAAATCTTGCTTCAATATTCAACTATATGTATCAAATTTATTATATACATTATCTTACGAACAAAAGTATGACACCTCCAACAGAGAATATAATATCTCTGGATAGGTGAAGTTAACCCTGATAAATTTAACGTGACACTCTAGCTAGGTTTATTTTATTGGATAAAATAGGTTTCCAACATTATGCTATGTACAGAACTCATTAAAATAAGCCGAAAAGTTCCTATTAACATTTGTCCTAAAACGCAATGTTAGGAAGTGATCTGCCTTTAATAGGGCTCACAAAAAGTGTTTTTTTTTTCTGTTATTGACAAAACGATCGAAAATAAATAGAAAAAAATGGGTCTTACATAACCTGTTACATTAAATAATATGTGCTACTCCGTTTTTCGACAGGCAAATCATAAGCGTCCTATTTAGGTTGGTGAAATGGGTTTCAATATCCTTACAGTTTATCTCTATAGATTTATAAATTCTTAACAGTTTTACGTAAAAAAAATTATCTTTGACGAAATTGATAGTTTGAAAATTAATAAGATTATTTAAATAAATTGCAGTTATGAAAGATCCGATCATTTAATAAATAATTTAGAACATAAACTAAGACTATTTAAATTTAGAGTTGCACTTACTAATTAAAGAACTAATTATTGATTCAGATAATAGCTAAATGTGAACAGACAAATAATGGGATTAAAATTAGTAATAATAAGTTTAATTACAAGAACTGCTGGAAGCGATCACCTTGCATTACGATACGTATTTATTCTCCCGTAGTTGCCAAATGATCCCAATTGGAATTTGGTAAACCTTTCCCTTAAGTTAACTCCACAAAAAATAGTCCAAGGGGTTAAGGTCACGGAAAAGTCCTAGCAAGTCGTTAACTAAAAACTTGTACTAATCCTCAACATAAACCGTCCGATTAGCCGATCGCCTAAAATGCCTGCTCAAACGTCATCAGTAATGATTCGAATTTAAAGCTTGAACACGCTGAATATGAAAAGGATGAAGTAGTTGTTCGCCAAGTATTCGCCAAACTACGGCAAAACGTATGTTATGCATAAGTGCGACACTTCTAACACTAACCCTTGGATTGTCCTGCACAACGCTCAATACATTTTCTTCCATCACCAGTGTTCTTTCAAATCTGTCTCTGCCACGATCATTTACTCTGAATGACACATTTTCTCTTAAATGTTGAAGGATACTCTGAAATACCTGTCGAGAAGGAAGTCATATTAGGGGTTTAACCTCGGAATGAAATACAAAAAGCTGTAAATTCGTATAAACCTTTGTTTTGTCGTTCTTAATGTTGTCTCAAAAGTCACAAGTGCTATCGTGTCCGCGTCTTAAGATATTGAAGGTCAAAGGTCATAAAAATCGTTTTTTTGCGAATATCTCGTTTTCTATTGCTTAAATGAGATTTGCACCTGTTATAAAAGTTGTAGAGTAAAAAATTCTCTACAACTTTTGTTGGCTTAATGCAAGGTCAAGCGTGAGTTATGGTTATCAGTACGTTATATAAAGTTAATTATTTACTAAAAAATTATAATTATTAAACAATGCCCATTAATTAGTGTACTAATTATTAATTATTTATATTTAATTAAAATAAGTGACTTAATTATTTATATTTAATTATTTACATTTCACTATAGTATATTATTAATTTTGGATTATATATTTTAAGTTAAAAAGACAGTAAGGGAATATATTTTATACATATATTTATTTATCATTAAATAGCGCAGAAGTCGTATCACAGCCACTAAATGTGTTTTTTAGTACAAGGATATTGGTCAAAACTTTTAGAAAAGTATATTTGTGTCTTCACATTGCCTTTGCCAACTTTTTTAAAGAAAATTTCCTGTTGATGTGATTGAGTACATCCAATTAAAATAACGAGCAAATCAATATCTTCTTCTATGATAATGTTCTGATATTGCAATAGCTGTCTTGATGATGAGAACATCAGCATCATCTTTGACTTGTTTTGTTGTGACAGTTTTTAATTTTTCAACAAGCATGTGGATAATTTTTTTTTATTAGACCGATTTGATAAAACTTTTTCTTGGCTGATTGGCACAATCATTGTTTTGTCAAAACAAACTTCATATGATTCTGAAAGTGCAGCAGTTCTTCTTTGTTGTTCCATTGCTTTAATATTTTTACTATAGTCCGAATATCGGTCAAATACAACAACAATTGTTGAGCCATAATGTGTTTGTAAATATTTAATGTATTTATCTAAAATAATCTTTGCTCCATACGACGCGATGCAGAAGAAATCCACCATCGATAATGTATGTTACATTATGTTAATTAAGCTCGATATCGACAGGTATCATATTGTCATATAATGTCGCTTTCGTGGTTTTTCTCATGCCATTACTATCAAATAAAGATGTCGGATACGGCCTTAGTTCATATTGAAGATATTCTTGTAGATTACTTTCAAATTTTTTGCTTACAGTTATTCTTTGGAAAAGTAACAATGGATCTACAGAGACTTTACAATCATTAATATTGACAGATTTGTTAACAGCTGAAAGCGGCAAAACCTTATCGACGCGTTTTAACTTTATCTTATTAAAGTTTAAACCAGTTATCTTTTCCATAGATTGCAATCCGAGTTCATGGACTCGGTGACAATTAATTGGTCATTTCCAACGATTCCTGAAGCTAAGGATACCAACTGATTCGTATTTGGAAAAGGATTATGAACCGTAAACCAACCAACCAGTTTATTAACATCAGTATTATCCCTTTTTATTCGTGAATCTCTAGCATCAACATGTTGATCTACAGAATCTAAAGAAATGTTACAAAACCGTTCAATTTCTTCATAAATTGTATTCGTGGCATACATAGCATATACCCACTACCCACGTACCGATAACCATAACCCACGCTTGACCTTGCATTAAGCCATATATGACTGTACATGGCGCACTCTTCGCGGTCTACCGCAAAAAAGGTTGATTGTATGAAAAAAAAAGTTTAAACAAAAGCTGTAGAGAATTTTATAGCCTACAGCTTTTACAACAGGTGCAAATCTATAGCAATAGAAAACGAGATATTCGCGAAAAACCGATTTTTATGACCTTTGACCTTCAATATCTTAAGACGCGGACACGATAGCACTTGTGACTTTTGAGACAATATTTATAACGATAAATCAAAGGTTGGTACGAATTTACAGCTTATTATCGTTTATTCCGAGGTTCACCCCATTTTTTACCTAATATGACTGAGGTAGTACATAAAATGCATATCTAAAGGGAATGCTGTGGTGCATTTGGTGTGTCACAGTTGTAAAAACATATTTTTGTACCCTAACACCAAACCTTTATTTAAACACTTAAGGCCACACCGTTTCAACAACTCATAAGTTGTCATCCCCAAGAAGGATATCTTTAAACAATAAAATTTGCTAAATTTTACAAACTCCTAGATATCAATATGCAATTTGTATTCTGTCGGTATATTATACGCTGGAAAGATCCTGTTCTAAAGCAACTTGAAATTTGAAAGCAAGTGTATTTATCTAAATAACGTTGTTACCCCTGTTAAATAAGTAGTTTTGTTCGGACACTGGCGTATATCTCAATGTCTTTTAAATTTGATATGAAAACTTGCTGGCAAACAAAATTACATAAAGCTTTTTAGCAGTTCATAATTTCATCAAACTTAACATTTTTTATTCAAGAATACCAACTAATTAAACTAAACACCTAAACAAGTATTACAAGAAACAATTATTCAATCAATATTATATTACTAATTGAAAATTGCAATCTCGAGGAGTATTAAAAGACCTCTGATTAGATGCTATAACTATATACAACTTTTATTTTTCAGTTTACAAGTAACATCTAAAAGGTATTGACAATTCATTTTGAAATTAGTCGTTTATACAGATTCTCCGCTAACTGACCCACAAAATGTTAATTATTAAAATATTAAATTACTGATTATTGTACTTAATTTAATTATAAGTAAACTAGCACCAGAGTAAGAAATTATTCAAACATTTTTAGCCTTAAAAATATTTCAATGGTGTTTTAATTGCATTACTTTTGTACAGAGTACAATTGGCAAATCGTTTGCAATAACCTACCAATTGAAATTGAATCGGTACTCCACCAATCTTTTGAACATACATATTGTGCTGAATACTGGATTTTAGAGTTCATATTAAAACAGTTTTTGTGGAATGTTTTCATTTTAATTTTGGCAAATTTCGATTTCAATAGAAAGAACAAATTTTACCGCAATTAATTTATGAAGAGGGTATATATGTAATTCTGTAACAGCCGGGTTCAAAACTTTTAAAGTACTATTCTAACTTTGTTGTCAATGCCCTTAAAATCCGAATAAAATATAAATTTGAAATCTAAGGCTATCTTTTGTAAAATTTTACCTGAGGAAATTTGTTGTTTTTTAGATACACGGTAGCACAAAAAACACCACGATCATATTTAATAGTTAAGCTGCTTTCATGTTGGAAGAGTTGTGTTCAGAAAATGGGCGATCAAAGATTTGTGTTCATTCAGTAATCGCATTAAAGTCATTAGGTAAAAACCAAGTAACACCTTATGAACTATCCCTATAGAGGAGATTACCGTTATTAATTTCCTCCTTAATTATCGGCAATCAGATATTATTGAATTCTACATAATTATAAGCTATAGAATCGTCCGCTTTTAACATAATTAAGAAGTCAGACTCTTTTAATTTTTTTTTTGTTTCGTGTACTGCATTTCTTTATGTAGTATTGTTGAATTGACAAATTGTATTTAGTGTCCTGGGTCCCAAACATATTCACAAATTTTAGATTTCTTGAATAGTCGTTTCAGTGTGTAGGTAATTTTTATATTCATTTATAATATTTTGGGTTGTGAGTTGTGTTTGTTGGTTTTGTTTTTGTTATAATGGTTTTTAGCTCGTTTCTTTGTTTTGAATGTTGTTTTGACATTAAATCTGTTGTCTCCTCTCTTCAATCTTCCTGATACATTCTGTATATCTGGTATAGCTGTTATTGTAATGTGGTTTTCTTGTGTTTTAGTTTCACTTAGAGAACCTTGGTGTTGATTCTCAACGTTTGCTTTGGGTTCAATTCTGTTTAACACTTTGTTTATACATTTTTTTAGGTAATTGTTTCCATAAAGAATACTTTTTATAACTGGTTTGCCTTTATTGATTTTTTTGTCATCAGAACAGCTGGTCTTTACTCTATCATATAGTGATTTAATAACGCCTTTCATTAGTGTATTTGGGTGGTTTGAATAGAAATCGAGGTATTTGTTTGTATGAGTTGATTTTCTGCAAACATCTGTTTCGAATAAATATTAATTTATTGTTATGAGTATGTTTAGGAAATGTAGTTTTTATCCTCTCTGGCATAGAAAATAATACATATTCATTGTACGTCATTTCCCACAGTATGTACAGCTTTCAAAAATGCAGGGCTGTGAAAAGAGGGTTTATTGGCAGAGCGGAGTTTTGTTTCTCATACCCCTGACTTATTTTTCAGGAAACTGAAAGTTTCTGAAAGTTTATTGCTATATTGTGACATAAACATGGCAAAAAAATATTTACTTACTAATGTTCATTGCGAACGGCAGCTTTCCATCGGGAACATTTCTAAGAACTGAGAATATTTAAGAGAACTTTTAACTATCTAATCACATAAAAAATATTGTTATTCGATGACCAATAAAAGTTATGTTAAAAATATGCTCAAAATAGTGTACTGGGTATACAGTTAGATCAATCGGTTGCACATCATGCAAAACATGTGATTCTAATAAAAAATTATTTATAATTATAATAGATGCTTTAAATATCATACGTAACAATGTAACACTTACAATTTGTCAGTGATTGTGAGGGGATGTGACAAGGAAACGTGACGTACGCAATGGAAAAACATTTCTAATTTAATTTTTCTCTAGACTGTTTTTGTTTCATTTTTCTGTTACGATAGAAAGTCTTACGTGTAATTTTAGTAATATATAAGTATTTTTACGTATATATTTTACTCACAATAGCTTATTATTTGGTATATTTAATTATGTTTTGCTTTCTACATCGACGGCAGCTTTTAAGTCCCTCACAATCGGTTACTCTGTACATACAAAATCATAGAAAAAAAAACAAATACCGACTCTTGGAATGTCTTAATTTTATGCTCGTTATTTTGTATACTACCTATTCAGTTTACGTTAGCATTTCTTAGATTTAACAATTAATATTTTCGGTAAAAATGGCATGTTTTAAAAGTGAGTTATACCAAAAGTTATTAACACTTACAAAATGTTATCCAGAAAGTGTGACGCAGCGTAACGAAGGGGGAGGAAGGGGTCCGAAAAGGCAAAATTTAGGGTGACATATTTTATGCACGGCCCCAAATGGCTTCGGTGTAATTTTTCTAAAATTTATAAAAGTCAAATAATTACCACATAAGTTCATAGTTTTGGCGTTCCCCAATGATTCATGGTAGGTAAATTCGTCGACTAACTTTAGTACCATAATTTGACATTATTTGGAACGTCAGTGCTCTTTAAAATGTTTTTTCCCACAGGAACCATAAAATTTAATGGTAGGAACCATTTTCCAAAAATCCCAATGGCTATACTGACGAACATTATATGTTTAAACTCAAAAAAGCTCTTGAATTCCAGAACATAACTAAACCACACGCCTACAATGCAGGGCCATAACGTGGAAGCAACACATGAAATTTTTTTACCTACATGCCACAATTCCTATCACCGTTTTATTAAAATGGGTTCTACTCATAATCCAACAAAAACAGCAGAATCATTATTCCTATTATATTAATGGTCTATGAAAAAATAAATCCAATCCAAGATGATTAAAAATAACCAAAATTTGTGGGTTGTATTTTGGAAGCGAAAGCTTCTTAACGCAGGCCCATACCCACACATTAGTAAATAAATGAGCAAGGGAATGAAATACACAACTTGAAATTTCATTTTCGCGACATTCGGACCGACACAGCGAATGCCACCATGACCGACAACACAACCCACACCACACACTTACTTGATCTTGAAATACGCATACAATTATGTTCTCTGTTTAAGAAACAGGGACTAGGAAATATATTAATAGTCTCTTCTATTATATAAAATCAATAATATATAGGAAATAAGCTAATATAGCATCCAATTAATATATACAATACCTGTCAAAATTTGCTATTCGTTCTAACAAAATCTCCAATTTTCTCTTTGGTATATATTAAATTAGAGACTTGACATACGTCAGCAGTCAGAAAGAATACCATTAAACTTGCCATTAAATTTATGTACTGACTAGCTTTGTATAGTAAAGTAAACATTTTACATTAAGACATCTGAATAATACTTGAAATTTATTGAGTGCGATAACTTAACATGTATAAATTCAAAAAGTTGTATTCACGAATTAATATTGTTGTATTTGTATTACCTTTCGCCAGTAGAAGGCGCCACTGTTAATTCAACAAGGAATAAAATGATTTTGGATTTAAATTCCTTAATATGGCACTGTAGACCATATACTTATGGAGGTAGAATGCAATGTTAATTAATAATGGCCATAGATCATTTACTTGATATGACTCTAAAACCATTACAAACAAAAAAAATATCGATTTTAATAACTTATTATCATAGAGTTTGTACTTCTGGAGGTAGCCTGTAATGGACAAACAGCGTATTCTTATCTCTCTCTCTTTTTCTCCCTATCCCTTTCTCCCTCTCTAATTTTTATTCTTTGTCTATATTTTCCAAATATATTTTAACTTTTTGATTTGTTTTATTATTTGGACCACTTGCTATAAATGTAACTCTAATTCACTCTATATTGCATCCACACTGTATGTGCTTCTGTGGATTGGTCTCCCCATATAACTTATTGGTCTCTCATATTCTGAATCACCCTGCACAACTATAATTCAACTCAACACAATATTACAACGGGCCTGATATCTTTAAAACCATCCTTATATAGGTATAAATGCTCCTCACACTATTGACTCTATTTTTCTATTGTTTAAATTATTCCTGTATACCATTAACTTTACTTCGCCCCATATGTCTAGTATTCCATTTATGTAACTGCTCATGGTCTATCCTATATAAGAAAATTCACCTTTTTAAACCACATGTTATGCCTATAATTTTAATCTACCATTTATTTCAACCACCCAGTATATACAACAGTTTCTAAATTTTTTTGAACCCATGTCTATAATTGTACCCTACCTCAAATGCCTTGTATAAGCAACTACTTATCTTCCAAACTATATAACTTTTTTAAACTGTAAATTAACTGTAATTCTACTCCATCTTGTATTTCAACCATCCTATATATTCAACTGCTTCTGTCAGTTTTTAAAGCCTTATGGATAACTGTAATTATTCTCCGTCCTATAACGCAAATATTCATTCTGTACAACTATAGTATTGCTCTACTCTTATTTCAACCACCTTGTATACGCAACTACTTATGTGCTACCCAACACAATATTTTTAGAACAACCCTGTATAACTAATTCAATTCCAACTTATACTTCAACATGCCCGCACGCACACACCTACAACCGTACACAATATAGAAGAGTTCGCCGACATAACAAATTTTCGTTTCGATAAACTAACGGAATATTTTACATTACACGCGTCTATAAGCCACCTAACTTAACTTCGTTTCTAAAAGAAAGCTACTTCAAACGAATCAAAACGAAACCATTACAAACACCCTGTACGGTATACTTTCATGGCATATCTTGACATTTAAACTTGATATTTATGATGACAATTTCACCATGATGTTTACAGTTTTTTTGCATATATTTTTCCGATTTTCAAAAAAATAGTAACTTTTACCTTATAGAAAAATATACGGAATCAAGCTAGAACATATCTTTGTAGAATACAATTTATTATATTCAATTTTCTTTAGCAGTTTTAGAGAAAACAGTGAAGATTCATTGAAATTCACCTTTATTTACTTTTTTTCTGATTTTCTGGAAAACCGCGAATCTCATGTTATGAACAATTATATGGGACCTTTCTGTAATGTTCCTTAATATAATGTGGTTTAAATCATGAAAAGCTGTTTTTGAATAATCGCTCATCATACATAAAGAAAGTTGCAGTCGAATTGATAACCTCCTCCTTTTTGGAAGGCAATTAATAAGACAATACAACAGCTGCGTAACTTACGTTTCGAAGTTATAGGTGGTTAACAAAGACGGAAAAATACTACAAGCAGCAGAATTGGATTATTGGAGAAGAAGTGTCACACTTACCAGACTCGATAGGGTCAGAAATGAGAGTATATTAATAATAATGACCCTAAAATTACAGGCTCAATAACAGAAAAACCATTACTATGGTATGGACACGTAAGAAAAATGAATGTGAAAGAATACCAAAGAAAATATGGAACTGGTTTCCACAAGGGAGAAACAAAAGGGGAAGACCAAGAACAAAATGGAAAAACAGAACTTATAAAAATATTCAAGAGAGAATCCTGAAAGGAGGCGATAGGAATTTTACATGAAAATTGAGAAAGGGATCCGTGAATAGGCCAGACAGGCTGTAGTAACTCACTATATCTATATGAGTTAGTAATTAGTGTGGAACGGTGTGAATAAGTATTTTAATAAATTAATTTGATTGGTAATACAGATTTTTGATATTTATTAAAAGTTCTCAACTTTACCAATAATACTAATTAGTGAAAACAGTAGTTTATGAATAATGCAAATTCAGATAGTTGTGTTATATCAAAAATACATAATAATTGAATGAAATGTTTTGTTTGAGACTTTCGCGTAATTACGATAATACATCTGTACTAACACACATTTTTATTCTCTAAAACTTTATCCTACAATTTCTAATTGGTAAATTTAATTTATAAATAAAGTTTAGCAAAATACATTTTGGCTATGAGTGTCATATTGCCAGTTAATTAAGCACTATGTAAAAAATTGTTTTACTGAAAAAAATTAGAAACTAATATGTCCTAAATACAGATAGTAGCTTGCCAAAATCAAATAAACATATTAATAGAATCAAAATATAATAATAATTTCATACTATAATAATAAAAATACACAAACATCATAAATTAATTTAAAAGTACTCTTTTTTTTGTAAAGAACCGACTTGAAATAAATTTGTAATACTTATGACTAATCGAGTGCAAAATGAAGACAGAAACATTCTCTAGGAACAATAATTATTTTCTGACAGATACTGATATTTCAATTTGGAAATTTGAGCGGCGACTTTATGTAACATTAACATTGACGTTTACCGATTTTTGAGTCAATTTTTCCATTTTTGTGAAAATACAGAAAAAAAGCGGTAATTCATTGAACGTTAGTGTCTTAAAAACACTTGCGAAAACTATAATTATGTATTACTAACCGTTAACCGCGGTTTTATCCGCATATGGAATGCAGAATTCTTGGCCAAAAGATATAGCTTCTGAAACAAATGGACTATCCAATATAACATTTTTTTCTAACTTTGTTGGACCACCTAACATAACTATAAATCTACCAATTCCGAATACATTTCACCTAAACTGCAAGTGCTTATGGGACATTTTTTGGAACCACCTTGTATAACTGTAACGCTGTTTAACCCTATAATTCAACCATCCTGTATATGCTGTTGTTTATTTGTCACTCAATATAACATTTTTTAATTACCTAACTATAGTTCTACTCCACCCTATTCGTTATATAACAATTCTAATTCTTCTAAGCCTCCAATCTCAACCACCTTATATATACAACTACTTATGGGCAACCCAATATATCATCTTCTGTACCACTCTGTATAACTAAATTCACCAATCCCCAACATATTTCACCCAAACCGTATATACTGCCAATTAGTCACCCATTATAACTTTTTGAACCATACTGTATAACCTTAATTTTATTCTGCAAAATATTTCAACTACGCTGTATATTCCTCTGCTTAGGGGCCACCAAATATAACATTTTTAAAACACTTAACTATAACTCTGATCTCTTTATATTTCAACTTTCTTATCTATGCAACTCATTCTGGATAATATAATTTGTCTCCACTTTATATGTCAACCACCCCTTATATGCAACATGTTTTAATCACACTGTATAACTATAATTTTACTTCGCCCCATGTTTCAGATATTGCATATATGCAACAGCTCATGTTCTATCTTCAAAAAATATTATAATTTTTTATCCACAGTCTTTAACTATAATTCTACTCCATCTTTAATTTAAACCACCTTGTATGTGCAACTACTTATCGGCCACCCAATTTTACATTTTTTGTACCACCCTGTATAAATATAAATCCATCAAATCGCAATAAATTTCGCTAACACTGCAACTGCTTATGGGGCACCCTATGTAACAATTTTTATATATTAAACTACTTAACTCTACTCCTCCCTATATTTCAAATATCCTATCTGTGCAACTGATTATGAGCTACGATATTGCACAATTTTTCTTCATATTTTTTTAAGCACAGTATGAAGTTTCATTTTTCTCCACATTTCATTTAAACCACCCTTCATTTGCAACTTTTGCTAACCTTGTTTGAATCAAACTGTGTAACGATTACTTGGCTTCGCTACAAATTTCAGGTACTCCATAAAATGCTCTACCGTATATAACAATATTTTTCTAAGTTTTTTACCCACACTGTATAATTATTATTTTACTCCACCCTACATTACAACAACCTTGTATGTGCAAATACTTATGGGCCACTCCATATAACATTTTTTCACCATCCTGTATACTTAGAATTCTGGTCCATCCTATATTTCATTTATCCAGTATATGAAACAACTTATAGATCATAACATTCCTTTATAATATTTTTTACACCCACATGTTAAGCTGCATTTATACTTTGCTACATATTTCAACCATTCTATAATATGCTACTTGTGAATTTGTGAACTACTTGTGGATATAAAACTACCGTATAATCTATAATTCCATTCCATCTTATATTTCAACTACCTTTTCAAACCATTTCATAACTATAATAATAGCTGAAGAAAAATGAAATATCCTAACTGCTTACATAACATATTTTTTTTACACCGTGTATAAATATAATTCTATTTTACCCTTATTTCCCCCACATTGTGTATGCAACTACTTATGACCCTAATAATATAACACTTTGTTATCCACCCTGTATAAATATACAATAATTACCCATTTTTCAACCACCTGGTATATACAACTGTTTGTGGTCCACTCAATATATCTATTTCAAGCCACCCTGTATAACTTCCTCCTTATCCAATCAGAATGTATATATGCAGCTACTTCCGGGCATTTTTCAAGATTTTTTAAATCCATGTAATTCTAATCCGCTCTAAGTTTTACTTATCCTATATATGGAACACCCTGTAAAATTAAACTTGATATATCAGTTGATTTTTTTAAATCGAAACATGTTACATTGGCATATTTCAAATTTTGAATAAACGCTAATCTCATGCAAGTATCAAATACTTAATGCATGCCTAATTGTGTGTTTTTTAGTAGTACTGTTTTCCCTATATCTACCGTTTCTGTCAATGTAGGAAGATATAATGTATACCAGATTTTAAGTCAAACTATAAGCTTTGTAACAAAAAAAAGAGATTAAGCAAAAACAGTTGAGTAGTTGTTACGTGATGAGGTAACAAACAAACAGACAGACTACAATTTTATAATAGTATATAGATATATTCTTCAACACAATGCCGTTAAAGTTATCGAAATCGGTTAAACCGTAATCTATGAGCATACATAAAAACTAAAAAAAATCCGCCCACTTGTTAAGTTCTTCTTTTTGGTATTTTTGGGAGTAGGTTAATGTATCAAAGTGAACTTGAAATTTTTATCTTAAAAGATTCGAATGACCCGATACATGAGATTGGCGTCGATTAAAATTTGTTTTTATTAAAATGATGTTTTATAGTGAAATTAAATATAAATCGATACTAAATGTATCTGTGTATACCCTCTAAACAGTTGAAGTTGGGGATGAGCACCTAAAGGACCATTTTCGAAAAATCAACCCAACTTGAGGCCCTTGCAATTCCTTTAGGAGCACCATAATGTAAATCCGACCTAAAATTCATTGTCATTGACATCGAAAACAGTAGCTTGTGAAAAGTATAAATTCAGATGTAGTTTTTATTTCATAGCAAGTTTATTATTTCCAATTATTATGATAATAACATCTGCAGTGTAACACATTTTTATTCTTCAAGACTTAATCCAAATAATTTCTAATCCGTATATTTAATTTATAAGTCAAGTGTGGCTAGACCATCACAATAACACGTTTATTCTAAAATAATATCACAACTTTAAACATGTACGGTTGTACATACACTATTGTAACCTAATCTATTGTTCCCTTCAATAAATTTTATTATGAAATGTTCTTTGACAACTTGTACTTATTGTGCAGATTATCCCCTGTTCCAGTAATTTATAGTTAGCAATAAAAACTTGTATGGTAATAAAATTATTTCCAGTTAGGGGCTGAACCCGAAGTATTACTGTTAAATGGTACTTGTGGTATTATTTCGCGAAATCAACAAGTTATTTGAATTCAGGTGGACAGTGTCATGCTACAATAAGGGTGAATGTTTTGTTTAATTATGATAAAGTACAGTTGACACACCATGTGATTGAGATAAAATAATTTAACGAGGATGTATTGAATATGAAAACTAGTATATATACATTAGGGAATTACTTATCAGCTAAAATTATTAAAACTAATAAGGTTAAACGATATCTTTATAGTTTAACGGTGAGTTCGTAAATCGTAAAGGAATTGTTTATGTGAGCAACGAAACGCCCTGTTAATTTATCCGCCTGAAATATACAAGTGAAGAAACACGTAATACGTAGATACGAAATGTAGTAAGATACTATAATAGTAAAGTAGTGTTGGCAATAAGGAAAGAATTCTTTATTAATCGAATGAAAGATAAGTTTAAAAAGCATTTGCCTCTAGCAATTAATGGCAGTTTTCACAATAAAAGACCCCACAACAAACACGTGGACATTGAGTATGTTGGACTTCTTGACATCCTTATCGAAAGTTATCTTGGGAGTCTAAAAATGGAGCAGTTTTGAGGTATGAAGGGGCAAAAGTGACATGGTTGAGAGTGTTGTTTGCGATAGGTAGTTCCTTAACGCTGTCATTTCAGATCATCAGCCTGTATGACTTACCAGAAATATGTGTTCCAGCAGGTCCTTAAAACATTACCACAAAATAATCAAACCCAGAAGGGAAACACTTTGATGTTTTGGAGTCAAGATTTCGTGATCTTGAACAGAATCGGCCATTACTTTGACAATATCGATATCCGGGCGGTAACTTTAAATTAAATATAAGAACGAATGGTGTTAAAAAAGGAACAATATATTTGAAAAATGTAATGTTTAGAGGCATTTGAATTTAAAAAATAATCAGAAGTCCTGTGAAAATATAACTTTGTGTTTATAGGTATATCTGTGATATAGCAAAAGTTAAATTTCAAATGGTTTGAAAGTAATAGGTCCAACTCACAATCTTTTTAAAGTATTCTTTAATTCTCAAAAAATTTTGACAAACTGACCTTACTGTATACCTCGTTCTGCTGCAATTGTGAATAATAAATAAATCTTACAATATTCAGGCAATCCTTGGACTGTTTTATTGTAAACACGATAAATTTCATTTCATAGTTAGAATATGTTTGATAATTGATATGTAGTTGAATATAGTGTATATGTAAGTAACATGTATCCAACAGATTCTTTGTGAATAATACGATTACTTTTGCAGGTTTTACTCTGAGGATAGGGTACATTTTTTAACTTCGAAATAATATTATAATACTTCATAATTCCCTGGTTCACCCTCAAATTAATGGCTTTGTCCCACGTGCGCAAAAAAATGTGTGCCTGGCGGCAACGAAGAGTTTCGCTTCTGTGTTTGATTATTCTGTGACATTACCTCAAAATCAAAATCAAACCCATTCCAAGGTCAAAGTAAGAAGTCAATGAATAATTAAAAAAATATATGATTTCTTGGGAATAACACCACAATTGTTAAAACAGCTGTAATTTCAAATACTCCAAAAGTCTCATGGTCTAAATCAGACCTTTTCATTAATCAGTTATTAATTTTTCATTGTCATTGAAAACGGGGTCCGATTTAGACACTGAAACATTTGTAGTATTTGAAATATACTTTCAGCAAATGTGGTGTTTTTTCCAAGAAATCATAAGAATATAAATGCGTCTAGCATTTTAAATATGTTTTAGTATAAAATGGGATTACTAATATAAAGTCTTCTTGGCCGCAACGTCACGCCTGTTTTTTTTTAGAAATAAAGGGGTCAAGATGCCATTGTTAACAGTGTTCCATGCGATAAGTACATTCTTTTTTTTAGAAAATTAGCTTGATTTGGGTCACTCTGTCATACGGCATCAACTCCTATGTTCGAATATGATGTTGAATTATGACCTCAAGATCAGAAGGAACGTCAGTTCAAGATCATACTATGTTGAAACCCTTGAAACAAATAAAAAAGCTATATATCCAATAGCTGGGATTCAACGTGTCCTTGGAATGAAATCCTGGTGACTGTTACTGGTCCACCTGAATATGTAGATTTCCTGCATTTAGTAAATGCACAAAAAATGTGGTGCTTGGATATTTAATACTTGGTTGGGTTGGTGTTTTGTATACCTTATAAATCATAATACTCCTAAATACGGGATACATAACTTTTCATTTAGTTAACTTTTTTTCACTTTGACATTGAAATTACATAGATCTGGGCTTAGAGGACAAGCTTCAAGGGCATGCATTGATCTAGAATAATAACTCCATATATATATATATATATATATATATATATATATATATATATATATATATATATATATATAAGATTTTCAACTTATACTTTTGCCCCTTAATATTTCAAAAACTGTTCATTCTTAACTATTTTGTCCATGATGACGTTTAAGAAGTATAACATATTTTCAGCCAATTTATTTTGTCCCCGATTTCTATTTGTTTTACATTAGTATATGTTACACTTTTAATGAACAGTTTATTAATAGTACTTGGGTGAACGAGCTAGGTACATATATCCAAATAATCGGACGTTTGCTATGTAAACTAATTTAAACTCCCCAACATTATATTTATTTCTTACATTTCTTATTTACATAGTGTTACTACAATTCCACTCCCCCATATATTTCAACCACCTTATATATGCAACTTCTTATGAAAAACCCATCCAAACAATACTTTTGGCCGCTTTTGGCCATTTTATAAATTCTTTTGTTTCCAAATTCTTTCATTAATATTGTAACATTTTTGTAAACACTTTGTGTAACTATAATTCCGCTCCACCCTATATATGCAACTTTTTACAAGGCTACCTAATAAAACATATCACACTGTATTACTATAATTTCACACCACCATATGTTTTAACTACGCTGTATATGCATTTGTTTATGGCCACCTATTGTAATTTTTTTGAACCACCATGTATAATTATAATTCTAGTACATCCTATATTGCAACCACCCTGTAAATGCAAATGCTAATAAGCTACCCTATAGGTATAACATTCTATTAACATTTTTTTAGCGACCCTGCATAACAATACTTTTACTCCGCCCTGTAGTCAATTATCATTAATTTCCAACTGCTTATGGGGTACCCTATAAAATTGTTTTTTCGCCCTTTTTTTCTAACTATACTATAATTCCAAAATTATGACGGAGGCATAAAATAATTACATGTTCGGACCATACAAATACAATTTTTATTATTGAAAGAATGTTTACAAAAAGTTTCACTCTCAAATAGGTCACCAAATCATCCTGTATTAAAAGAATTTTTACAACAGGAGTCACTCTTACGTAGGTTACCAAATCACCCGGTTTTGAACTCCTTGAAATTAAAAAGTCGTCGCCTTGATAGTCATAAACTATCAATAAATTTTTTAATAATTTAATTTCTCGGTAAAATGATTTTTCTCAAAAATGAGACCCTCACCAATCGATTTCTATCCATCGAAACTTCCAAATGGGAAAATTTCATCGAAATCGCTATAGCCGTTTTCCAGAACTCAATTACAAATATATATATATATATATATATATATATATATATATATATATATACAAACATTGCTCGTATTATTGTATTATGGATTAGATAGCAACTCCTATATATGATACGACTAAGCTACTTTGTAGTAACATTAAAAAACTGAATCTCAGCTGCTTTTAACCGCTTAGATCTTTGCTTGTAAATAAATTAAATTAATTGTTTTTCGGGATTCGCCGTTTCAACAACTGTTGAGTATTTAAAATAAAGGTATGGTGTTAGGGTGTTTTTTCATTTGTGACACACCAAAGGTTCCACAGTATTTCCATCCGTGGTTGGATATTTGAAATTAGTCCGTGGGGCACATACCATAATACATTTTAAACATTTGCACAGGGAATGAAACCCAAATACTGGATACATAATGGGTGTTCCAATTTGAGGTTAATTTTTAAATTTGCCGCCATTTATATTTTTTGTACTAGAATATCATGTTATTTGACAGATGTCAAGTAGGAATATTCCGGTTATTTAAAATGGAGTGCTATACGATTGAGCAACGCGTGTTTGTCATTAAAAAATTGATAAAAAATGTGCAGAAGTTTCGTACGGAATATAGAAGAGAAAATTGTCCGTCAAATGTTACCATTGGAAAAATTGTTAAAAAATTTGTGGAAACTGGTTCAGTAAAAGATGAAAAAAGCAAAACATGTCATCGTAGTGGACGTTTAGACGAAAATATTGCAGCTGTTACTGCTAGTGTTGTTGAACAACCAAAAACATCAATTCGTCATCGTGCACAGCAATTGAACATTCCAAAAATAACTTTATTCAGAATTTTGAACATAGATCTTCATTTAAAGGCTTACAAGATTTAGATAACGCAAGAGATAAAGCCAACAGACTTTGGTGTACGTCGTCAATTCGTTAATTGGGTCATACAACAGAAACTTGAAAATGTGAATTTTTTCAACAAAATCTCAACTTCAGCGATCAAGCACATTTTGAATTGGGTGGATTTGTTAACAAGCAAAATTGTGAAGCAAATCCACGAGAAATAATTGAAAGACCGATGCATCCACAAAAAGTAACTGTTTGGTGTGGTTTTTGGGCTGGTGGGGTGATTGATCCATACTTTTGAAGATGACAATGGAAATGCTGTTACTGTGAATGATGATCGATTCGAACGTTGATTACTAACTTCTTGTCGGATGAATTGGAGCATATTGATGTGCAGACTATGTGGTTCCAACAGGACGGTGCAACATGTCATTCAGCAGCAGAAATAATCAATCTTTTGAAACAGAAATTTGGTAATCGAATAATTGCTCGAAGAGGAAACATTAATTAATTTTTCCTATGGAGCTATTTGAAAGAGAAAGTCTATACCAACGATCCGCAAACATTTGATGACTTAAACAAGAACATTATTGACTGTTTTCAAGTAATTGAACCGCAGTTATGCCAGAAAGTTATCAAAAATTTTGGCAAAAGATTAGAAGCTTTTCGTACAGCAGCAGGTGGTCACTTACAAGATATTGTTTTCCATTACTAAACCGAAACAATTGTACTATCATTTGAAAAAAAATATTTGATCATTCTCAAATAATTTGTGTATTTTATTAAAAATTTAAAAATTAACCTCAAATTGGAACAACCTTTAGATTTTTCGTTATTTAATGACTTCTGAGTTTGACGTTGAAATAACCTTGTTTCTGATTTCGAGCATATTGGAACGTAGGACTTAATTTTAGTGTAACATCCCCTCAACTGTGTAACTTTTATCTCCTCGCAAATCTCAAAAACTGAAAATATTCAAATTCTGTAATTTCGAAAAGATTTTTGAGGAGGTCTTGAATTATTTTGTCTATTCATGGGTTTTCTCTCCTCCAAATTTTTTTTCCTGTAACAGATAAGTATTTAAAAATTGTATATGTAGAACAAAGTGTCAATTTTTTTGACAAACAATAAATTCAAAATCAAAGCGAAATTTTTTAGAAAAAAACCTCGAAAACAACACTAAACGATTGACAACGACTCCAGACTCGGAGTTGAAACGTCTCCATACACAGATAAGTATTACACAATATACAATACATTACTTATATACAGGAATACTGGTTGATCATTTTATAGACATCTCTTTCTCTCATAAAAACTGTGAGGAAGAATCTCTGTACAGACAGCCAGTAATCCGGGCAATTTTACGAAATTGCCTTACTACACTTTGTTCTACATATACAATTTTTAAATACTTATCTGCTACAGGAAAAAAAATTTGGAGGAGAGAAAACCCATGAATATACAAAATAATTCAAATTCTGTGCCTATGATGGAATTTTTACAACTTACTAAATTTTCAACCAATTTGACTGTAGTCTTATTTTTATTTATTTTGTTGGGCGTCCTTTGACAAGTAGAACAGCATACTACTCGTTTGTGGAATTTTTGTTGTGGGACTTCTAAGGTGATTATTAGACAACATTAATATAAAATTTTGTAAGATGTCTAAATACACTGCTTTTATTGCTGAATCAAGATCTAGAAACAAACCATACATGACATCACCAGTGTTCAGAAAGGAGATAATGGTAATAGTAATCTTTATTATGTTTTGGAGCCTTCAAACTATTCTCTCGCTATCGGCAATAAAATTTAATGCTTTCCTGATATGCGAATCAAACCCTATAAACGAACAGATTTCTCTGAAAACTACTTATAGATCAATAAAACTACATTCTTACAAAACATTTTATAGTTACTTTATTTTTCCAAACTTTCATCAGTTTTTAAATACAGTACCGAGAGCATTGAAATTTTGGTGTACTCAAAACATATTTTTATGGGCACCCAATTTCCCTAATCGCAAAATGTGGGACTATATGAAGCAAATGGCCGACAAATAATTATAGAACGATTCGGGAGTATATTTGGACTTTGCAATTTTAAAATAATAATCCATGTTAATTATAAGAAATTACTGGAAAATGAATACGTAGTTTAAAACTGCACGATGTAAAAAGACAGAAAATTTATAAATTCAAAATCTTAATACGTCGTTTATTGAGAATTTGCATATAAGACAAATTATAAACATCACCGACTATGTCATGTTTGATAATTAACATAGGTTTTTGTGTGTTGAACTCAACGGTTAACTGCACATTTC
Source organism: Octodonta nipae (assembly GCA_034190945.1). NCBI lineage: Eukaryota > Metazoa > Arthropoda > Insecta > Coleoptera > Chrysomelidae > Octodonta > Octodonta nipae. Next base: position 44,294,305 of record CM067222.1, on the reverse strand, counting down.
GTGTTAAGAATTTGTAATAAACTTAAGTTTTTAGCGAAGTATTCAGCGAATTTTCATAATTTAAATGTCGCAATTGCAATTCGAAAATACCGGTTTAAAATTTGTGATGATAAACGATCTCAGCATAATTTCATTACCAACCTTCTTACGGTTTCGTTGGCAAACAACAAAATATCTCAAGCTTAGTATTTAAGGAATTCAAGTACTTTAAAATGTATGTCTTGGAAGTGGAGAATCGATAAAAAAGTATGAAACTGTTACTCAAATGAAAATTTTGAATAAGTGAAAAGCAAATTATTACTAATGTAAGTCTAGACTTCAGACAATAAATTATATATGGATTTAAACTTACTGAATTTATTTTTTATACTACGTTATTTCTTTCAAAAATATTATATTTATATAATATATTTTAATTCTACTGAACTTTACAAATCTATTAATAATAACCCCACACCTAAGCTTGTTTCTATACCTTATATCAAAGAAACTTATGTAAAACAATTAAACTATATAAGAAAAATCGTAGAATCAATATAGCACATAAATCCATCAAAACGGACAATAGTTTCTTTAGCAAAATTAAAGACAGAACTACAGACCAATTAAAATCTAATGTTGTTTTTCGCATCAATTTTATTAAGTCTTCAACTTCTTATGTGGGATACACTCCATCATTGTATGAGCAATGTTGATACATGAGATTTTGACAACTGTTAGGTACTGATTAATCTGTTTAAACGAAATTTCCTAAAAAAGGTTTGTATTAAAAAAAGTAAGAAAATGGATATTCTTAATGTTATTTATTGTAATTTATTGGCTATGGATGAACATCTCGAGTGTTTAATAATAATAATGAAATTTCAAATTTCACAGTAAATTTTTCTGAAATATTCTATATAATAACTTGATATATGTACATGTCTTTATAACTTTAGTTTTAATCTGTGTCATGTATATCAACCTTTTTCGTTTCAGTTAAGTAGAATATTTCCCTGTACTTTGGTAAGTGTATTTTCTAAAAATTTGCAAAAAATATCATAATTTAACCAAACCATTCTAGTTCTATACTGATGAAGTAGTGAAACTTTGAAAGCTCTTCATTAAATAACAAAGACCAAACTCGATGTTTAAATATAAATCACTAGGGTTTATTATGTTGATTTGTGGGCTTATTCCTGTAGCTATTTTAGCTTTCACAGGAGCCCTTTTGTTGGGTACACCTGTCCACTTATTTTATTTCATCCTGTAAACTTTTGATACTTTTCCTCTTTAAAATTTTTCTCCATTTCTTTGGTTACCTTGATATTGCTATCCAACTTTTTGTTTAAACTTTCATTATATTGTTCTTGTCTTTTATTGTTCGCTTGCATTCCCTTGGTTAAATTAGCATTATTAGCTTTCATTTCTTTCTTATTATCTTCCAATTTCCTATCTAAATCAATTTGCTCATATATTTTTATCCTTCTTCTGAAGATTCTTTTTCAGTTTCTTGCACTTAAATTTCCTCCAAAATTTCATCTGTTTCCAGGATATTTTCCTCATCTTCTTGCTCTGCGTCTCTTTCCACTTGCTCCATGGTAGATTGTTCTGTTGACTCTATACCTTGTTCAGCTTGTACTTATAATTCTTAGTTTTGCTGGGTGCTTTCCTCCTGAGTCTCATCTGTTTTTCCCTTTGTGGTTTTAGCATTCCTAGTACCCGCCATTTTCTTAATTTTTCTATTTAAAACTTGTTTACTTTGAACTTCTTGCTTTTTTACTGCCGGTCTTCTTTCTTCTTGTTAAACCTGTAATGTTTCCGAGCCTCATTTTGGGTTCGCCATTTTATATTGGTATGTTACATTTGGTTATGTTTTGTTCTTGGGTTTTTCCTCTCGCTACTTTTGCTCTCACATGAGCACTTATTTGGCTGCCAAATTTATTATTTTTTTATTTAATGTTTATTGGTTAAATGGTTATTATTTTAATTGGTTAGGCGTTACATTACTTAAAGTAATGACAGTTTATATTAATTCAATTTGATTTGCTTAATTATTTATTTAATGTTTTTACTTATTTATTTTATTTTTCACATTTATACAAAAAAAATTGTTAGTGTGGGTTCATTTGGGCATTATTTGATTTTACTTGTTCATCCGGCTATTTAGTTTGAAACAGGCAAGCCAAATTTTAGATTATATGATACATTTTAAAATCAAGATCAACATTTTTTTAAATTTATATGAAACAAAATTAACATAAAATGAATTCAGTTACAAAAAAAATCTTTGTACTTACTGTTCAATTTCTCATCTGGCTTCGGCAACTTTGTCTCAGAAGACACTCTCATTATCTTACCTTTCTCAGTCTCTTTTGCCTATTTTAAATTTTCTTAAACTTTTTTATTGTCTAATTATTAATTTTCTTTAAATTGTACTTATTTAAACTCATAATTTCTTTCTTTAGATATTTTATAGTTTCTAATTTAACTTCTTAAAAAAACACTTTTCAAATGAACAATTTATCATACTTTATTTATCAACATATTGTTGTGAAATTTACCTAAGCCGGCCCTGGTTTCATTTCAATACGACATCGATCGCTGGAAGGACAAAAAATAAGTTAATATCGAAATAAATCAATAACTGTAGAATTGATAATGGATTGTACTAGAGGATTCGATGCTGGTTTTAAAAGGAGAGGCCCATCGTCGTTGGTTAGTGCAGCGAAGAGCTTATGTTAAATTATTATTGTGATATTCGAATTAGCTGTTGTGTATATTTCACGTAGATAAAGGTTCTTTATATAACAATATTTTAAATCAAATAGATTCGCAGGTCTTATTGAATCTTTCCTATTCTTCTTATTATTTTTGAGGATTCTCTTTCTTTATCTATCTAAGCTATAAGTCCTTAAATAAATTTATAGACAAAACATTCATTATCATTGTATAATAACATACAATTTTAGATATTACAAAAATATTTACCTTGTTCTATTTTGGTTTAATGTCTCTTTCTTGTCCCAACTGGTAATTCCTAAGGAAAAGGTACCAGCCATCCTGACCGAGGTGCATGATGGGATTGCCGGGGGCCATCTGGGCATGAACAAAACCCTAGACAAAGTTCGCCAGCGATACTACCCCGAACCCGGCAGAATGCAGCAATACAATGTGGGCGTCTCATTTGAGAGAATTGCCATAGATGTCGCCGGCCCGTTTCCCGAGTCTGAGAAAGGGAACAAATACATTACTTCAACAAATGGCCTGAGGCATATGCGATATCTAACCAAGAGTCAACCACGGTAGTGACGATGCTAGTAGAACAACTATTCAGCAGGTTTGGCGTCCCGATAGAACTACATTTAGACCAGGGGCGTAACTTCGAATCGAATGTATTCCAGAAGGTCTGCACGATGTTGGGGATCAGGAAAACGAGAACAACACCATTGCACCCACAGTCAGACGGAATGGTGGAAAGATTCAACAGGACCTTGGAACAACACCTATCCAAGGTCGTCAGCAATAACCGGCGTGATTGGGATGAGCATATTCCCCTATTCCTGTTGGCATATCGCTCAGCCGTACATAATAGTACAGACCTGACTCCAGCCAGGGTCCTATTTGGAAAAGAGCTGCGATTACCCTGCGATTTGGCTTTTGGCTCTCCCAAAGAACCTTCCCAAGACATCGACGATTATCGCGACCAGCTCCGACATAACATGCTGGCAATACACGAATTAGCCCGAACGCAGATGTTGGCCACCAGTGACCGGATGAAGACGCGATATGACCAATTTAGTCGGGTTCCAAGAGAGGGACAAATTCTGGCTGTATAACCCCCAACGGGGCAAGGGTAAATCCCCAAAGGATACACCCGCCTGGTATGGTCCATACGAGGTGGTCAAGAGGCTTAATGACGTCGTCTACCGGACCCGTCGAAACCCCAGGGCTAAGTTGAAGGTGATCCATTTAGATCGACTCGCTTCCTACCATGGAGAGGATGTTTCTGACCGGGACGATCAGAATTAAAGCGGGGGGTGGGCAGTGTTGCGATATTTACCTAAGCCGGCCCTGGTTTCATTTCAATACGACATCGATCGCTGGAAGGACAAAAAAAAGTTAATCTCGAAATAGCTAGGCAACTGTAGACTTGATAATGGATTGTACTAGAGGACTCGATGCTGCTTTTAAAAGGAGCGGCGCATCATCGCAGCAGTTAGTTAGTGCAGCGAAGACCTTATGTTGAATTATTATTGTGATATTCGAATCAGCTGTTGTGTATATTTGATGTACATAAAAGTTCTAGAAAGTGAGAGTAAATATTAGATTTTAAATTTTAATTGAACCCACGGGGTATATAACAATATTTTAAATCAAATAAATTCTCAAGTCTTATTTAATCTTTCCTATTCTTATTATTTTTGAGGATTCTCTTTCTTTATCTATCTAAGCTATAAGTCCTTAAATAAATTTATAGACAAAACATTCATTATCCTTGTATAAGAACATACAATTTTAGATATTACAAAAATATTTACCTTGTTCTATTTTGGTTTATTGCCTCTTTCTTTCTAAAAACACCATTTCCATTTCTTCCATTGCTTTTCTTTTTTTCTCCATTACTTTAATATTTTTATTTAAATTATCCATTCATTTATATTTCATCAATTCCATATACAAATGTAAAAGTACACTACCCACTACTTTGGAAATTTTCACACCACTTGAATTACAGTTTGTTGTGAGTGTTGCTTGTATATTCAGTTTAGTTTAATTCCCAAAATTTGCGATTTTGAGCTTTAAACTGTCAAACATCACAATTCAAAATGTATGATCACGGCTTATTTTGATTGTCTATCAACAAATTTGCTACATCCGAGACGTTAATCGACGAATCTCTCGGTTTTGGCGTGTCACTTCTACTTACAAGGTAATAACAAATCACTAACGAGACGCCAAATTTTGCTTGAAACAACTAACTTGATGACGCTATTTTCTAACCAAAAATTTCATAAAATTTCTACTTTTAATTATATGTTCTGAATAATATCTCATTTAATTTTAAATAAATCGTTTCCTATTGACTATTGCTCAATTTTGCTTCGTTATTGATATTTTGAACTTTGAATGTCTTTCTATTTTTCTCCTTACTTGCTAAATATAGCTTACAACTCTTATCTAATCTCTTTATAGTCTCTTATATCCTATGTACATGAAGTTTTTACATGCACAATGTTTATTTATTTAAGGATGCTTGTTTTTTGGCATGGCTCGCTTACTATAAGTTCACTTTACTTTGTCTTGAAATTGTCTTATTTCACCACTTGCACTTCTTATTTGAGTGTCTTTATTTTGTTTACTCTCTTAACTTAACTATTTACATAACTTATTATCTATTAAAACTTGTATTTAACTACCTAAGTGATTATTTTGTGTAGTTGTCTCCTACTTCCTATTTTTATTTAAATTACTTGTTTAACTGTCTTTGCCACTAATGTAAGATACTTTTTATCCGTTACTAACATTATTTAGGTAGTCTGCAACATTAGCAAGAAAGCAAGAAGAAATTATAAAATTTATATTTTGGTTATGTCAGAAATACCTTCCAATTTAGACATGGACAGATCTTTTATCTATTTATTTATTTATGATTTATGAATTCTAATGGACTAAATTATAGTAAGTCTTCACCCTATTTTATATTTCTATACTTTTCCTGTTATTTGACTATTTTGCTAGTCTACCTAAGTATTAAAAGATAACAAGTTTTCCTGCATGAAAGCTTGCTCAGCTTGCTAATTTTTACCCAACAAGTAATGATCAATTCATTTCAATTCAATTCAATAGCTTTATTCACAAACAAACAAAAGATACATTTAAATTAAAAATTATAAAATATATCCATTGATGTATGATGAGTGCGTCCATTTTACATTAAATGTCTATTGCATCGCAAATAGAAGGTCACGTACAATACAAAAGACAAACAAAAATAAAAAAAACATAAATATAAAAAGACAAAAAACATAAATTATGAATAAAAAAACTCAGCAATATTGTAATAATTTTTTGCCAAGAGAAATACTTTCAATGTTCTTTTAAAGGTGAAAAAAGTTTTGGCTTTCTTGATATCACTTGGTAAGAGATTGTATATTTTGCAACCACTGAAGATAACACTTTTTTGGTATAAAGATGTTGAATGCTGATCGGGCACAAGAAGATCCCTAAACCTAGTAGAATATAGATGAGTCCTCTGATTTTCAAGAAATATGGATTTGTGCTTATAAACAAAACAAGCGACCTCATAAATGTAAATACCCACAAGAGTAAGAACTTTTAATTGTCTAAAAGCTTCTTTACATGTTTCACGAAATGATAGACCACAGATAGTTCTAATTACTTGTTTTTGCAACAAAAAAATTCTATTTATTTGGGAACATTGACCCCATAGCAAAATCCCGTAACGCAAATAGGAATGAAAATAATAATACACCGAAAGTAGAACAGCTCTATTGCAGTGATTTTTCAACTGCCTAATGCCGTAACAGTTTGACCTTAACTTTTCACAAAGTCTGTCAATGTGTGCTGACCACGTCAGATTATCATCAATAACGACACCCAGTAATTTAACTTCCGAGCTTAGCTTAACATCAGGAATATCAATTACATTTTTCTTTTTCTTAAATCTTTGACAAGTTCATTGATTTGATTAGTTTTGTTACTATCTAACACTATTAATTGATACATTTGATTAGTTCTGCCTGTGTTTATCTTTAACATAGTATAATTTTTAAAATTTTACTCTTATTGCTGAGGGCTTATTTCATTCCATATATCGGGTGTTCAAAACCACCTGTATATCCTCAATTAGATGATACCAACTTATTAGGGTTCCGTATATACAATACACGGATACCCTCTCTTATAATATCACTCCGGATTTCTGCCTCTGTCACATCACAGCAATTTTCTCCTAAACTACTGGACGGAAGAGGTTGAAATTTGTCATCAATGTATAGTTTGGTGACCCGATCAGGAGTACATATCTTAAATAAAGAAATTTTGATTTTAGAGGTACTTTTGTGGGAAAAACTAAAAAAATCGACGGTTTCCCCCCTTGGTCTCCGAAACCAGTCAGCCCAAAATTTTGAAAAAAATTTGACATATAGATCGTTGCGTAAACTTTACAGGAAAAATAAGGAGAAACTTTTAATATTGTTATTAAGTTCGTGGGTCCAATTAAAATTATTCACTTTCACTTTTCTAGAACTTTTATTTACATCAAATTATACAGAACAGCTGATTCAAATCACAATAACACTTCTACCTATAAGCTCTTTGCTGTACTAACTCAATGCCACGATTTTGGGTCGATCCTTTTAAAACCAGCATCGAAAATTCTCGTATAATCAATCATCAACTCCACAGCCGCGAGCCATTTCGAGAACATTTTTTGTCCTAGAAGCGATCGGTGTCGTACTGAAATGAAATAGGGTCGGCTTAGGTAAATTTTGTAACAATATTAATTTTGGGGGGCAAATTATAGAATTAAATGAAAATTTAAAAATAATTTTTTTTTCAAAAGCATCATTCTGAGGAACAAAAATATATTTTTTTCATATTTAAAAAAATTAATGAAATAGATATTAACGAAAATATACCCAAATTTACCCAACCCCTTAGCTCCGAAATTATAAAACGTAAAGTTTGGAAAATATACAGGTAATTAAAAATAAATAATTAAATGGATAATAAAAAAATTGTTTCTAGCCTATCAAGTAATACATTAAATCAAAGGGCTCATTATGATGAATACTAATATTTTTTTTTATTTTTGTTGATAAATATATTAAAAAAATGTTTAAAAAATTACCCATTCCCCCTTTATTCCCCAAACAATAAGACCTATTTTTTTTTCAAGAAAAATACGAAGAAATCTCCAATATTAATATTGGGGGCCAAATTATAGAATTAAACGGAAAATAAAAAAATATTTTTTAACGCGTCATGCAATACATCAAATGAAAGGGTTTATTATGAGGAATACAAATACATATTTTTCATATTTTTAAAAGTAATTGTTTACAAGATATTAACATAAAGATATAAAAAATTCTCTACCTAAAATTTTGAAAATAATTATGGGTACTGGTGCTCACTTGAAATTTATAAGAAAAATTATTAGAAAACCCCCATAGTAATTCTAGGGGCAAATTATACAATTAAGTGGAAAATAAAAATTCAATTTTCAAACGCATCATATCAGATGAAAGTCTCATTATTTGAATTACAAATGAAAGTTTATTAGTAAAATAAAACTCTAATGTTAATTTTTCGGGGAAAATTAGGCAATACATATTTATTCTTATAAAAATCAAGCGAATCCTGAAGCAGATAAAATAAAAAGTCTATGTGTGGAAAATGAAAGTGTATATTTTTCAAAAATTTAAGGCAAATATAAGAAAATGCACTCATTCCCTGCTTGTCTGAAACTGGAATATTAGAATCTCGAATGTGGTACGGAAACCTTAGTACCAAATCATTTTTTTTAAAACTGGCGACATATCCATTGGTAAAAGGAGTATGCTCTATCGATTGGATGCAAAATACACTTCCGGTTTAAACCCAAAAAAAACAAAATACCTAATGAGGGCGAACAAGAAAGTATCTACTGTAATTTTGAAAAAGCTTAAATCCAGAAAGGGAATCTAAACTGAACCAGCACACCAATGACGATGATGAAATACATGCCAGAATTAGCAACCAAGAACACTCTTTGCCGATCAAGAGCACTACCCCGGATGGAAGATATGAAGCCTTATTAAGAGTATCGAGCAACGAAAGGCACCTGACCATGGCTATGCATCCAGTCAGCTAGTAAAAAGTTTAGTAGCGAAGCAAACAGTTTTACTTGCTAACAATATGTATGCGAAGCTAAACGTACGATACTACCGGACTAGATAGAAATACTTTGATATAATCATGGCAGTAGCCAAAACCCAACAAGGACCCAACAAGTATGGATATATTAGCGTTTTTCCAGCCGTGAGCAAGATAGGAGAAATGATCTTCACTTTGAGATGGTTGCAACAAGTCAGCTTGTCAACGGGAAACACAGAAAGAACGTTCCAACAGGTCAGCTGACCACCAACGTTAGACCAATTCTGTGGAAAAATGTAAATGACTTTAAAATATTTTAAAGCCATTGACAACGAAGTCAGAATCGACTTTGAAACGTTTAGTATTTTCTTTCAATATGTAGCTTTTTTAATTAATTTAATTAATTTTAATGGTATTATTCCCAAGAAAACTTAAAAATAAACTGACTCTTATCAAGATAATTACTCGTATCTTGTTAATACCGACCTAAGCATCAAAAGTATGGGGACACTCAAAAGCAATAACAGAACATCAAGAGAGCAGAGATACGTATGCCAAACTGGCACACTATATAAATTGTAACCGAAGACAACTACACTAAAGTTTCAGATTCTAGCAAGATGTTTGTCAAAGTCAAACAGATCAGGTTGGGTTTAAAATATTGCGTGTTTGTTCCTCAATTTGGTATTATTTTATTTTTATCCAAAAACAACAAAATGATGTACGTAACGAGTTTAAACAGAAAATGCAACATAATTCTTGTATAAAATATTAAAGATTTTAGGTTTACTTGCAGTCTAGTTCCGTCTCATTTGAAGACATACTATAGGAAATTTGAGAGATCCATGAACAATATTACCAAATGTTTACTAATACAGTTAACGTTAACCACGTTTTCAAATATTTTACCGATAGCTATATACAATGTTCATTCTTAACACCTGAATTCTTGAAGAAAACACTAATTTTACTTTTTTGATCAATAAAAATATATAAGAGAGTGACTATTATCATACCTAACCGTTTTCAGATCCAGGACCCAACCCACTTGATATATTGGACAGTATTGATATGCGATGTAAATGAATAATAAATTATCTTTGTTTTACTCATAATAAAAAATCAATCATTACTTACCAGTAATGAATTTTCGAATCCATTGTTTAAATATATATATTGAATGGAATGTTTGAAAACTTATGTTCAATATACATTTACGGCCAATAGCTGTTTAAAAAACAACTTGTTCATAATTTTACAGAGTCATAAATCAACTCCGAAGATATATGTTAAGAATGTTATAGTATGCTCTCTAGAATAATTTGACGAATGCTGCCTTAGGACTTTACAATCTGTCTCTCTTGATAACAAAGTTCCGCTTCGAAAATATTGATTGAAATCATTTACATTTTGATAGCATATCTAGTTGCCTTTGTACATATTTGAGATTAAATTTCTTTCTAGTTAGAATTAGCACACCATTTATTATTTGGTGTGGTGTTATATTTTACATCTTTATTATATAATAATAGCCGTTGCCAGTTGATTCTTCCGCGAAGATAAATTGCAATGATAACAAGTATCATAGTAGCTTTTTTGTAGTACTGAAAGAAACAAAAAATTTGAGATCTGATTTGTTTGGGTTAGTTTGACTCCGTAAATTCCGACTATTCACTTTTACGTTTATCTATCTCTGACCCATGTAATTTTGCCTTCTCAAAACCAAAGTCGGACTATTTTTAATGTAATTAATGTTATAGGGTGAAGTCCTTTAGTAACAGATAAATACTTTTTTTTAGTTATGAATGTAAATTAAAAATCCTGAAACAGGTTAATTTTTAGTTGTTTTCATTCAGAAAACGTATATTGTGGCATATTTTCAATGTCTAAGTACTTCTTGGGAAATAACATCACAATTTAAAGAATATTGCTATATATTCCAAACTTTTTTATCCGAAGTTTCCATTGACAACGGGGTCTGACCTAGATCCCGAAACGTTTGGAATATAGAGCAATTTTCTTTAAACTGTGCTGTTATTTCCCAAGAAGTACTTAGACATTAGGTCAATTTTTTATCTGAAACTATACTTTTTAACCGACTTCCAATTCGTCACGTTTTTTATATGTATGTTACCTGATTTCTTATCCTGTGGTGAACCGTCTTCAATGATGAAACTTGTGAATGAAAAGCGATGAAAATTGTGAATGAACAGATGCGTGCACGGAAATCGACCAATATCCCTAATATATTGGTCGATTTTTCGAAAACTCCTTATGGCTGTGTATGTTTTTTTACGTTTAATCTATTAAGGAGCATCCCTAGGTGATCTGATATAGTTTTTGGCGACGTGCAACTTGCAGTTTTGCAGAAAATGACGGAAAATTCCAATATTCTTATTAAAAATTTCATCGAAGTGACATAACGGACATTTCCTCATAATTATTTTAATTCCAACGTAATAGTGCGAGAATTGTAGGCACTAGAAGTTTTAATTGCAAATTTGAAAATTTTCTATGTACTTCTCAAGAATATAGGTAGTAAAGTATTTTCGGCTCTTCAAATCAATGAGTACCAAGCTCGTTTTGTTTGTATACCAGGCAAATACCTATTTAAATGAAAATTTTTCCATTTTGCGAAGACGGTGCTTTTAGTGTCACATTCTCCCGGCCTAACAGAAACTTCAGTGACAACACATGTCAAACCCTAAACTGCTATTTGGTGCGTTTACATGCAGGGTGTTTATTTATAGCAAAAAAATCACAAAGTAAAGTGATAGAAGGAGTTGCATTTATATAATAATTGAAATATAGCCCGTCCAATTAAGAAAGACGATGACGTCAGAGGTCCAAACTTGACAGCGTTGCCGATATGACCTTTTATTCTGAAATTAAAAGAAATGCAATACAGAGTGTTCGACTACAATTTACTTTAATAAATAATTTCTGTATTGTTTAAAAGTTCAATTAATAAGATTTAACATATATAATTGTTTTACTTCCTTCATTGGTATCCGCAAAAAATATCCATGAAATCCAGGCAACAAATTAACGAAATTTACTTCGCTTCTCTGGTGATATTCTCCAAACATTTAATATTTTTCATCGTGAAACCACACAATTGTATGATTTGTGAAAAATAACTTTATAATCACAGATCATAGAGACAGAATTTATAACTTCTTTTTGTATGATCTGTGTTCATCATTCATAACCTTACTTCGGCATTTAGCTTTAGCATATAATATATATTTGGTTACGTACGATATTTGTCTATTGAAATGAGTCCTTGTGCCTAATTAATGAAAGTAGTAATTGATGGGTATGTTAGAAATTTAAGAGCAGCAAAAGGGCGGGTTTAGGCGGATAGAAAAGATTTTATATTTGAATCTTACCAAATGTGAGTTGTTAAAAATGGGAGAGCCCACATTTAATTCTCCATTAGAACATTTTTTTCAGTATCTGCTATGGTGAAATTGTAAATACAATGATTTTTGACAACTGGAGAAGGATACTAAAGTATAATATATTCATTTATTGTAGCTGAATAAACAATTTCTAGATTTCAAATGTGCCCAGCAAAGGAACACTTCCTGAAGGTGCAGTCCATAGTTTTATCACATATATGTGTAGTAAATACATGTTTGTTTGTTGATTTTAGGTGACAACTGTTGCTCAAGATTTTTAAAATTGCTAGAACAACTCTGACTCTGAATATATTATTGGTGCATTAGATGGAACACATTTTGGTTTTGATGCTCCTAAATCAGCACAATCAATTTATTTTAACATTAAAAGTTCATTACGTCAGACATTATACAGCCTGACAAATCCATTAGATATACCAGAAGGTAAGGGCTTACCTGGTGGAAATATAATACTATATCTCATGGTAGATGGGGTCTTTCCACATTCCAGAGAGGATACTAAAACCATATCCATTGAGTAATAACTCACAAACAAGATTTTTTAAATGTAGGATAAAAAGAGAGTAAAAAGTTATAGAAATTCAATTTGGAATATTTGTTAATCGATGCAGTCCAGCTGCTGTTTTACACAACTTTTTGAGAAACATTTGAAGTGCACAGTGTGTGAACTAAAGTGACAGTGAACAAACTCAATCAACAAATCACTGGAAAAACTTTTTAATTCTAAATATGATTAGAAAAGTATTTTGATTTTGTGACAGATTTGTAAATGAAGTTAGAATATAAATATAATTTTTACTATGAAGTATTGGTTCATTTGGAAATGTGTGGAAGTAGTAGAGTAGGTCCCAAACCTCAAATCTTTAAAATGGTTTTATTCTCAAAAAAATGTGTTTGTTGTTGACAACCTTACTGTATAAAACAATTTTAAAGATTTGTGAGTTTTCAGACTTACTCTACTACTTCCACACCATTTATATAATTTTTATTAATGCCTATATTGCAATTATGGTTGGCACCTGTACTTTTAAAAGAGATAAATCCACAAATTCATTCTAAAGATTATTGAATTAAGCAATGTACAGAAGGTGCAGCATTTTTTAAGAGGTAATGCTTTTATAAATCTATATAAAATAGTGTAATTTCCGCTGTGATAATGAAACAGCTTTGTGAGCAAGATTACTTACCGAGTATGAATATGATTTACACTTCAGAACCTAATTGCATTCTGAAACACCAGAATTACTTATTTTTGCAAGGACTGTTGAAATGAATTATAAAAACATTTTGTGTTTTATCATTATACAGTGTAATTTGTGGAAACATAAATTATAATTGAATATGTTGAACTAACTCACATCATAAAAATAAGGCATTTATAGATAACATATTGAACAAATCATTTTATTATTAATCAACATAAGTACTTTTTGGTAGAAATTAAAACATTTTTATAGTCACATTTCAAATATGGTTCAATATACTTAAAACAGAATCTACCCTAAAAAAATTGGTAGCTTTTTTTTAATTAGTTTTTACTTCCTCATAATAATGCCCAAATTGTTATATTAGTTTAAGACATAAAAACACATCAATTCACAAATTTTATTTACATTTCATTTTTTTATAAACAGTATGTCCAACATATTTGAATCACCTTAAACATTACAGCCTTCTGAAAATATAAAAAATGTTAATAAAAATAATATGAAGATGTTGCTGCGTTCAAATTGTTCTCTATTTGTCAGCAACATCATGTTTTTTGTGTTTCCACACACCTAAAAAATTGTAGTTGCCTGAATTTTTCCTCCATTTATAAAATATCCATAGTCTAAAAGAATAATTAAATGACCAACATTGGTTGAGATTTTATCAGCCCTAGAAGAATGTTAAACCCTCTCAAGAATTAAGTATTTGAACAATGTGTTCTATAATACCAATAATGGAATATGGTTGTGAAACCTGGATTATGAAGACAGAAATTGTATAAAAACGTCAAGTTACATCAAGGTATGGAGAGATGCATGATTGGAATAACAAGAGACCAAAAGAGAATGAGGATGATAAGGAGCCGGTACAAAGTAACAGATGTTATCTACAGAGTAAAATCCCTAAAATGGCAATGTGGACATTAGCATGACAAGGAGGTAATAGATGGAGAACAAAAATCACTGTGATATCCCAAGGGTGTAAATAGGCCAAAGAAGGGTCCCTAATATAAGATGGGTAGATATCTGAAAAATAACCGGCATAACTCAGTCCCAAAAACCTATGAAAGAAAGCACAAACAAATATGTAAGTGAGACTACACTAGATATACTAGTAGAATCAGTATACCATCTCTTTAAAATCAAAAATTCATTTGAAAATAGTAAGAAAATTGATTAAAGCAGGGTTGTGATAGATGCTTGTTTAAAGAAACAAAAGATCAAAACCAAATAAGTTCATCTATGGTAGTTTAAGCACTTTTGATACTTCAACATAATGCAAAATGTTATGTAATAGAGATTAAAAAATATAGAGGGAAATTTATTTCAACCTAAGATCTATGAAATGCATTCCCAACACAATTAAACTAGTTCTAAATGAAATAATACAGAACTGCAATCAAATAACTAAATCTTAGGTATAGCTCCAATTTTGAAAAAAAAACAGTTGTTTGAGGTTACATAAGAAGTTTATTGACATTAGTTCGTTTCGCTGAATTTTATTCAGCTTGTTTAGCTAATCTGTAAACGATAATAAAATGCCTTAACTAAGAATACATACTGTACAATAGCGAAAGTGAATTAAAATAAGAATAAAATACTAAAATACTAGAAGCAAATTGAGATGAACAACAGACCACAATTCAAATTTTACTAAGTATATATTCCAAAACAAAATGCAATATTACCTAAATTTTGTTAATTTTCTTCACTACTTTCATCTTCATCTTCACCAAGATGGATGACTAAAGGCTCTGACTCACTGTTATCTATTCTAAGTTCTCTATTCCACCACTTCTCAATTTCTACTTCAGTGTGGGAGACGGTTTTATCCCAAACTTCCGGAGTAACCGTTGCTAATGCTTCTGTCCAGAGTTTTATTGTTTGTTCTATAGAATTACCATCTTTCCCTACATGTTTATTGTAATAAGATTTTGTGATGCCCCATATATTCTCAATTGGATTGAATGTACAATGGTATGGAGGTAACCGTAGGACATTGTGACCATATGCGTTGGCAAGTTCATCTACTATATACAAGGGATCACTTTTTGATCTAAAATTAAATATTTCAGTTTGATAACATATAATGTTTGCTTACAAAAATTACTATTTACAAATATATAAAAAACTGAAAATTATATTTGTACATAATACAGTATTTGAATTAGTGTTAGGTTTGATGTTTAGAACATTCAATTAAAAAAATATGAGCATAATAAATTAAATTGTCTAAAAAATCCCCAGAAAATATTAATTACACATTCTATCATACACTCATGTTCGACTAAGGAACCATTATATAAAATTTGGATATTAGATCCTGATAACAATGTGTGAATATAAAATAATGGAGATAAAATTATAGCTGAAGTCAAGGTTAATAATGATACAAATTAAACTGAAAAAACTATAATAACAATAAGTTTTGGAATATGCTAAATGAAAAACTGGGTAGAAAATCTACAAAAAATATTTAACTGCAAATGGAAATAATAGAATAGATAACTCAAATAATTGAATATATCAATAAATATTTCTGTTGAAGTATAATTTAAGTTGAAAGATACATAACTCACCACTCAACAATATGATAATAAGCCAGATGTGAATCAGAATAGCATTTTTATAGATCATTCTCCCAAGAAATTAAAACCATAACAAATAAATTAAAAGATAAAGCTGGTGAAGTTGATGATATACATTCCAAAGCCAAACAGAAACTTCCAAATATAGATTTGACTAATGCTTCTGATACAGTCAATCATGAAATCTTACTAGAATACCTTTATTGTTATGCAATACAAGGAAATGCTAACATATTAGTAACTAATTATCCATATGACAGACAACAGAGACTTTAGCTGAAAATAACACAGGAGAGTATAAAGAAATTAAACCAGGTGTGCCCCAAAGTACAATATTAGATCTATCACTATTAATGTATTTGTAAACACCTCCTGAAAGAAATGACTGATGATGAGGTTGTATGTGTGGATGGCACAGGTGTAAAATAACCAGATGGCATTCTTAGGATGAAGCCAAAAATAAAATGAATTACTAACTAACATAGACTTGTGGCTAGAAGGAAGCAGACTCACTTTACACATTGATCGAACTGCATATATGAGATTTGGAAATTTCTATAATAGTATACTAATATGAAGACTAAGATAAGAAACAAGTTATTAGAGTTAAAAGTGGCCAAAACCTAGGGGTCATATCTGAAAATTTAAAATGGAAGAATCAAATTGAACAAATAACCCAACCAAATATCTTTTATTTATTTTTTATACATTAACTAAAATTAAAACACTCATAGTAATTTATTATGCTTTTTTTCAAATGAATAAGTTATAGAATAATTAAACATGAGGAAGCTCTTCCTAATAATTTAAATTGATTACAAAAACGACAAAATAGAATATTAAAAATTATAAATAAAACACTTTAGCAAAAAACCGTAACCCACGAAATTTGACTCAATTTTTTCCAGTTTAAAGCAGTTCCAAAACAATAATTAACAATATACATATTAAAAAGAGAATCAAAGTATTTTATTTAACAATAGAGTGTAGGTGAAGTCATTATAGTATATAGGTAATATAGTTTCAAACTGATATTTTTAAATGTAAAAATAGTTTCAGAGTTGATTTGAAAAAATGGCTCAAATATTTTCTTAAGTAAAACCTATATATATATATATATATATATATATATATATGTTTTAGGTGGTTTCCGGGAATTCATCCGCGTAGATGATAATTGATCCCTGCCGGGATCGATGGTAAAATGACGACGTTTCGGCAGAGTCACATCTGCCCTCTTCAGGTCGGTTCGCATAATTCTCGTAGCCTTCTACTTTCGCTTCTAGTTACTCGAATACTAGTTAGTAGGTTCTCACCCGGAACCTTGCTTAGTTCATAGTAATGACCGCGGAAGCTTCTCAGAACATGTATATATATATATATATATATATATATATATATATATATATACTGTTTAATAGTTCATCAATCAATAAAAGATTTATATAAACTGATCTGCCATATGTTGGCATATTTACTTCATCACCCCAGTTGTACATGCCTGAACATATATATATATATATATATATATATATATAAATTAGTTGAGTGTATATTTTCTTGATTTGAGGTCGTTAAAAATGAAAGGATTGTATTCATATCATGTGTTTTAATGATAACGTTTCGGCCATGTTTTTGGCCTTTTTCAAATCTATTCTAAAATTGTTAAAATTATTTGTACATTTAAATGATGATTTAAAAATCATTGTACAAAGCCCAGATGTATAACCGATACTTAAAATTGAAGTAAATTGACAAAAATCATTGTACAAAGCCCAGATGTATAACCGATACTTAAAATTGAAGTAAATTGACTTTTACAAATAACCATTCAGTATACTCCGGAAATCATCCCTCAAATCTATTAAAAGAACAAACAGGTCAGTTTGGGATTAGTATATATCGTTGTCTCCGAAAGGACACACAATGTTAGTTTTTAGTTTGTGTCAAGTAGTAAAATAATTAACTTATAAAAAAATGTGATTCTACAAATACTAACGCTGTAGGTAAGTCAAAATTATAATTTTATAAATTCTTAAATGTACAAATAATTTTAACAATTTTAGAATAGATTTGAAAAAGGCCAAAAACATGGCCGAAACGTTATCATTAAAACACATGATATGAATACAATCCTTTCATTTTTAACGACCTCAAATCAAGAAAATATACACTCAACTAATTTATATAGTATAAATAAGGTCGAAGAAAACAGCATACAATACTATATATATATATATATATATATATATATATATATATATATATATATATATACTGTTTAATAGTTCATCAATCAATAAAAGATTTATATAAACTGATCTGCCATATGTTGGCATATTTACTTCATCACCCCAGTTGTACATGCCTGCACTTTATGAAGAAATTAATGATTTTTTTTTTGTCACTGAGAAACTAGTGGTGTACTTGAATGAGGAAATACAGATTCAAGTACACCACTATACTTCGATAAATAAAATAATTAAATTTTATAGCTTAACACCAAAAATTATTTACATTTCAATACCAAGCTGCCATATTCATGGAGGAAAGTATGTAGATACCACTTGGAGTGGTAAATGAGAAATATTAAAATTTAGAGTTTAGTTACAAAACTTGTTTGAACATCAGTGGCACACCAAAGCTTCAAAGAATTGTCATTATCCATGTCATTTCAAAATGCTTTTGAGAGAAAATTGTTTGTTATTGAACACAATTGTATGTTTGGCAATTCTTATATATCTTTTTTCTATGAAAATTTTATTGACATAACACATAAACAGCAAACAGCTGTAATAATGAAGACTAAAATATTAATTTTTAAGTAAATCATGATAAAAGTTTAATTTTGATTGAGTATTAAATTTTATACAGTTTTTAATGTATTTGTTCAGTTTTTTACATACATGTTTTGATTGTCAAATGATGTAATGTTATGGAGGTTAATTTGACACTCACTAAATTCCAACTAATTAAATATAAGCTTTGTATGTTCAGAACCCTGAAGAAGGAGAAAACAATGGTACATGAAATAAAGAAAATTATATCAAGGAAATTCAATTAGTCAATATCCCTTAATCAACTAACCAGTAAACATACAAAGAGTGTCTGTTAAGTAAACTTGTAACCAAATTTGTAAGCAAATAATAATATATACCTACTTGTTCACTAAATCCAATAATTCTTTTTTTAACATGTTTTTTTCATAAGGAATGTTATTTTCTTCTAGCCATTTCTGAATTTCGATTTTCTTTGTTGTACTGGCAGGAGGTTTATTGGCAATTGCATTATGATAGCTAGCATTATCCATAACTATTACTGATGGATTTTCTAAATTTCCTAACAACTGATGTTCAAACCAATGTACAAAATTTTCAAGATTCATATCACCATGATAGTCCCTGTCTTTATTATCAGACGAAAACAAAAGGTCAGCCCCAGGGACAAAACCTGCTCTGCTACCAGCATGAATTACAATAAACCTAATAATTCAATTTTCAATCACTGTTTTTAATGCTAATGATGAAAAAACTCACCTTTTGCCAGTACTTTTGATCTTTTTAACACTTTTAGAGCTTGAATCCTGCCATGAATGTCCTAATATTCCATTCTGGAAGATCCACGTTTCATCTAAAAAAACAAATTCAAATAAACCCTCTGTTTTATACTTAATATAATCTCTCAAAAATTTAATTCTTTTGACACTTATATGATCCAATTCCATTAGTTTCCTTCTTGGATCATCTTTCTTAAATTCAAATCCTATCTTGTGCAGGACTTTACTTAAGGAACTTCTAGACCCAGGATACAGATGCCGGTCAGATAGTTTCTTCAGCAATGTATTCAGGTTTATATATTCCCCTCAAACGCAAACTATTTAATATTGTGCAGTTGAAATAAGGAATTTTACTTACCAGCAGAATACATATCATAAATTACATTTCTTATTTCACACTGCAGAGATTCTCGTAGATCGGTTACTGGTTTTCTGCGTTCATGTGGTCTTCTGGGACTGTGTAGGGCCTCGTTTTTGTTAATAGAAGACGCAATTCTCTCAACAGATGTTACACTGATTCCCAAAACTTCAGAAACTTTCTGCAATTTTTATAAATATTAAATCTAAATGTTGACAGTCGCAATAGTACCTACCTAGTGGGCAATATCAAATAAAAATACTTACATATTTAGCAGGTAGAGTAGAGGCATCATTTTCTTTGTTAGTTGTGAAATAATTTAAAGCCGAAGCTATCATAGCTTTTTCACGGCTGCTGAAATGCTTCGGCATTTTCACCTATGAATACCTAAAAACTGGAAAAATACAATAAATAACAGGTATTATAATCAAATAAATGCTGCAAAACAGTAAATAAAATTGCTATAATATCGCTTTAGGGCTTTTCTCAAACAAATTCAAAAATGCTGTGAGCTCTCAACGAGAATTGCAGAGAAATTGAAAATTGGAGGGAAATTCTCCGAGTAAAGTCACGTACAGAACAAGACCAGAGCACAGAATTGCTGACAGTAGAAACCATAGGTGTAGGTATGATGTATTTAAAGGTGCTAAAAATAAAACTATCAATTAAGCAATTCTGAAATTCATGTGTATTAATAACATTAACTTTATATTTATATATAAAAAATTATCGTTGATAATGCCGAAAGTGATATATAGGTATTCAGAATATACTTACGTAGTTATGTTCGTATATAATTGCTTCTTAGTCTTATTTAAATAAAATATGTCTTTAAACATATATTGAAAATTCAGGCAAAATTTGATCATCTAACGAAAATCTAAAAAAATAGCGGCAACGTAGCCGCGATCGGACAAGCCAATGCCACAATAATAAATTTCAATTTCACTGTTATAATGCCAAAAAGTCCATATAACATTTAGGAATATTACGTGTCAAATTTGGCAGGAATTAATTACCAAAATGACGTCATCGTCTTTCTTAATTGGACGGGCTATAGAATCATAGTGGTCCATATGCAGCCGAAAATACAATATGATTGGAATATAGGGTGGCGTAGACGTTTGGTGGTATAAAAATGTTAGAAAAAATGTGGAATTAAAATTATATAGGGGATTAAAAAACTGTTATATGATGTGAACGTAAACAAATTATATACTGAATATTTGAAATATATGCTGGAGTTGAATTATATTTATACAGTGTGATGAAATAATTATTTATTTCATAGCCCATAAGAAGTTGCATAAAGTGTGTAGAGGAATTAATGCTACACAGGGCGATAATATAAAATGTTAAAAATGAAATTATTTATGAGGTAGCCCACACGGAATTATATACGATGGTTGAAATATAGGACGGATTTGTCTCCGTAAATATAGGATGGATTCTACTCCGTCCTATAATTTACAGAAAGCAGCAAACAAATTCATGCTTATCCGTCGGCAGTCGTATGTACAGGATGGTTATTACATAGGGTGGAGTGGAATTATCTATAGTTATACAGGGTTGTCAGAAAAGTTGAAAAAAGGTGACATAGCGTGGTCTACAAGGCATAAATCAATTTTAGGCTTTTTATGTCAACGCTTACTAGTACATTTTGTTCGTAAACATTTACCTGTCAATTTAAATGAAACTGTATCATTGTGTAATGTTGGGTCTTTCGATCTTACCTTGTCCTGTCTATTAAGGTTATACATACAATATAACAAATAAGGAATAAAAACTACCTAAGTTAAAAAAAACTAAAATTTGAAAATAAAACATTAAAAAATATATAACCGCCTTCCACCTATAACTAAAAAGCTGAAAATAATTATAATAAAACACAACTCTAGCAAATGAATAACACATTCAATGTTATTAGGTACCCACCCAGAGAGTAAAAAATGGAAACATTAAAAGGTGCTCATTCTATACAAATTTATCTAGTATATTTTTGAAGTCGGTGTCAAGCAAATCTAAAATCCTGCATTGTGTACTTATCTACTACTTCATCAAACTTAGTTGTTGCTTGGCACAGACTTCAAAAATATACTAGGTTGGTAGGTAATTAATTTGTACAGAATGAGCACCTTTTAATGCTTATAAACAGCGTTTGATACCGTGTTTAAACGGGGTTTTAATTCTGTGTTCTGCAATACAGTACTTGTTGATTTTTAGACGTTGCTAATAAGAAAAAATAACTGTCAACTATTTAATTTGCAAAATAATTAAAGAATGTCAATTTGACACGTCTACTAATCCAGCAATGTGGAAAATCTTTATTGAGATAAGCTCGTATTGCTGCTGTACAAAGTGGTGTACTCGTAGCTCCATATTGTTCAAACCCTATGTTTCTATTAATGTTTGCTGAGTTAACAGTGTCAGGAAAAAGTTGTCTTAATTCATGCATAAAACATTTTAAAAGGTAAGTCTCCCTAGTTAATGCTTCCTCAATTCTAATACAGGATCACAATCACTTAGTTCGTGAACCCGATTAATTTTATATAGATGGTTGTATCTCTTTTTTCAAAATTCTCAATACAGATGCATTACTTACATTATTATCACCAGCTAATGGAAGGTTTCTGAAGGTTTTCTTTAACATTTAACAATATAAGCAATTTCTTTTCGTCATTCAATTTTGATCTCGCAGCTTTGGGAAGATTTTTGACAACTCCAAATTTGTGTTCTATTCTACTCACCGTAGACGGGGCATTGTGGCCGTCAGGATACTTCTCATTAAATATTCTGCCTACCTCAGAACGTGTTCTTTTTTTATCACCCACCAATATTAATATCTCAATCCAATTAGATATCAAAAAGGCTTATTAAAAAATTAGAATAAATTTTACAAAAAGATTACTTTAAGTACATCTTAAATGTCACAAAAAGTTCTGATTTTAAAATAAAATTACTTTTTTCTTGAGTACCCCTGTCCAAAAATCAACAACTCCTGAATTACCGAACAGGGAATTTAAAACTCCTTTAAACGCGGTATCATACGCTACCTCTTTTCAGTTATTTTTTTAGGAGTAGTTATTACTCCAAGGTGTTGAAGG
The DNA here is from genome assembly GCA_034190945.1 of Octodonta nipae. NCBI lineage: Eukaryota > Metazoa > Arthropoda > Insecta > Coleoptera > Chrysomelidae > Octodonta > Octodonta nipae. Next base: position 44,271,204 of record CM067222.1, on the reverse strand, counting down.
GGCACATGTATATGAAACTATGATTATTGCAGATGACCTTATTGAAGTGAAATATGTTTTCAAATATACAATGTTACCTTTTTTGAAATTTTCGATGTTATTTCCCAAAAAACATGAAAATAATATACAAGAACCCATAAATAATTTTTAGAAAATAACTTTGATTTTCTACTTTTTTGAATTTTTGACATTATTGACATTTGGCGTCTACGACATGTTTGAGAATTAACATTTTACACATTTACGATTAGCGTATATAACTTATTACCTAAAGTTAACAACACAGGAATATTTACCAAAAACCAGTCACTCGAAATTAGTGCATTTTTGTAAAAGCAGTTCTCTACATGTCTCCATTGAATAATCGAATTGTCGTAGCATAATTAAACATGACTTCTAAATAAAAATTGTAGCATATCTACTTTGTATTTCTGTTTTTTGGGTATAAAACCACACTTGCGGAAAATAGTGTATATTTTTAAAAAATCAAACGTTTCAGAGTTTAAGTTTTATCCCGTTTTCAGCGGCTAGACATATATACAGAAAAAAATAATTGATACAATTATGTGAAAATTTTCAAATTATAGCCACTGAATACAATTTTAATTTAATTTTTTTTCATTGTGTTAAATATATATTGTCATTGAGTCTGATTTAGACCCTGAAACGTTTGGAAGTTTTAAAGTATACAGGTATGATCTTATTCCCAAAACTTCTATAAATATATAATTAATTTGTTTTCATTTACTGGAGGAAAACATTGCATATACAAATTCTCGCAACGGTAGCATTTTTTACTGTCGATATATTTGTTATATCACTCTAAATGGTTTTAAATCTTAAGGTATGTAGACTTTTCTACAAGTGTGCTGTGATTATTCCAAAAAACTCCTTAAACACGAAAAAACTAGTATTGTTCATTATGGCAACTAGGTATGCAAGTTAAGAGAATGTTTATTTTTCCGTAATATTGTGGCATTTTTTAATTCTGTCAACATGCATAAAATTAAATACATGGTGACAGCTTGTCATGTTACATAACTCCATTTTTGTTTATATTATAATGGTGGACATTTAATTGTCACAGTTTGAAAGTGAAATACGTCTTTTTTAGAACCATGTCTAATCCGCGACTTTAAACAGTATAATACTGTTTTAAGTCATCAAGGATTAGGAAAAACCAGGAAAAGAAAGTCAATAAATTTAACAGGTTTATGTAACATTAGAATGAATTTTAATTGCTAGATTGAATTATGTATAAACATTAAACAATTAATGTTCTTAAAAAAGAAATAGGTACTTATTTTTTGTAGTGATTTTATTGATCTGGGATACTGAAAGTGGGTGTACGTAAGTAGTGACCAAAAGTACATATTGCCTTTAGTTTTGTCCTGACATAACATTTACAAACTTACTATCAAAGTTTTAGTACTGGGCCCGTTAGCAATATCCCAGATAATGGGAGTCTATGCGACTGACTATTTACTGTGCAAATGCTTTCTTTCATTAAAGCTTTAGCCTTATGCCTATTACTACAAATTAATTTTAAATTAATAGAAGTTTATATAAATGTTTACATTTATATAGTTGTATATTAATTATTGTACTAATGTGTTCACTACTATCACCTAATTGAAAACAACGTATACATAAAAAACATAGAAAAAGTACTAGTCTGATATTCACCTGATAAACATTTTGAACGGAATATCATTTCGATGACACACTGTTAGTTTCTTACCTACAAAGGAAATAACATCTTCCACTAAACATTTTCGATGCCCTAAACTGAAATGCAAACTTTCAACAGAAATTCTGGACAATCAAACAAACTCATAATAATATTAAATTATGACACGTTCTGCTCAAAGATTTTATAACTACTACGTTCCTTTAAAGTTATTTAAAACACAATTTGTTTCCCAATGGTAACGTTGTAAACGGCACATACATAAAATACACCCGAAAAAAATTACAGTTGCCAGAAATCCGTCAAAGCCCGGAACGTGATTAGTTGTTAATTTCATAAAAATTAAACTGGCGAGTTTCAAAACACTAAATATTTAGCATACGAACCTTTCAACCTCTCATTTTGTAAGGTTGAAATACATAAAACAAACTTTTTTTACTTTCGTGAAAAATCACTGTCGAAATTAATATTGCAGTTTTAACACCCCATGCAATTTATTGAGATATAAAAAAGCACTTATGGAATTTTTTTCTATTAAAAATATAAATTTTCTTATGGCATAAGAACACTTATGGGCGCTATCAAGAGCTCCTTAATTAAGATACAATACCATTTTGCGATTTGTCAATCCATTGAACGCAAGATAATATATTGTTTCTAATCGAGAACGTTCATCAGTTACGTTCCCCTCAACTCATTGTAATATATAATAATTATTTATCCATTTAGTTCAGACGACTGAATTTTAATATTTTATTGCAAATGCATTTCGACATCTATGTGTTTCAGGAACAACTAGCTGACAGTGACCCAAAGTTTTTCTGTGATTCCTAGGATACAAATCACACGAAAGAATTCGTAGGTTAATTAAAACGTATTAAAGAAATTATGGAACTATCTTTTCGAGATGTTTCAATCCACTGAACTCAAGATAATATATTGTTTCTAGTCCAGAACTTTCATCAGTTGCACTCCCTTCAATTGATTGAAATATCGAATAATTATTTATGGATTTAATACATATGATTGAATTCAATATTTTATCGCGAAATGAGTTTCGACACCTAGGAGGTTTGAAGAAACAATATATTATCTTGCGTTCAATAGATTGACAAATCTCGAAAATATTTCATAGGTTTTAGTTCATCTACAAATTCCTTTGTGTAATTTCTATCCTAGGAATCACATGGAAACGGCGTTTCACACACTACAGCTCCAGATTTATTGTCTCTGTGAGATAGTTTTTCCTGAAACCCCTAGACGTCAATATCATTTTGCGATAAAATATTACATTCAGTCGTATATACTAAATAAATAAATAATTATTCGAGATATTCAATCTGTTGAGGGGAGCGCAGTTGATGCAGGTTTTCGACAAGAAACAATATATTATCTTGCGTTCAATGGATTGAAAAATAGGGACTCGAGATGTAATGCACAACATATAGGCATTTCGGGGCAACAAGCACACAGCCGTTCTGAATCTGGATCCGCTTTATATCATTGATTTTATCCCGTAATCAACTTAGAATGGAAAAATCTCGAATAAAGATATCTAACCTAGGCGTTATATACTGTACCACTACCGATTTGGGGTCTCCGAAATAGTTTTCTTCCGAAATTCCTAGATGTCGAATTAATTTCGATATAAAATACTCGCTAACTAACATAAAGAGTTCCTTGTGGTCTCCAATTTCTAATTATGAATACTATTTCAAGAATAAAATTTCAAAAAAATTCAAGAATATTTAACCAAATAATTATAATTTATCCCAATGTAGAAGCACCCAACAGTCATATGTTAACTAAAACAAAATTGGAATACTTATATCACTAAAGACATCAAACCATGTATTCAGTAAGTTCTTCTTCAATGAACAAAATTAGATTCATGATTTATTGAAAAATTAATTAGTCTTTGTAATTATCTTGGTCAAGGATAAGAAAATAAACACTAGCCATCCAAAACAAACTTTTTATTGTAATAAGAAAAGCCACCAATATTATTCAAAATATTGTTAATGTGTTATTTTTTTCAAACTATTTCGTGTAAATATTTAAGTGTCAGTCTATTTCAAAATAAATAAACAACAACTAAAATTTTTATACGAAATATATTTTCATTACAATTGATCCCCATGTAAATACTATATGTCACCCACAATCCATAGGGTGTTTAATCAACTACATCTTTTGCTTGAAACTTTTTTCTTGGAAATGTTATAAATTTCAGCCTTACTATAGTAAATCTTTCTTTGACTCCATTTTGCTACAATATATAAAAACCTACTAGCAATAATGCCAGGAAGTCGAAAATTGTTAGAATTCCCCGTAATATTATAGCAAACTTGTAGTATAAAAACAACAATAACATCAGATTAATATCACGATAAGCAGTTCATGCATTAAAATATTTGTATTTCAGAAAAACCAAATTTTGCGTGAAGTTAATATTAATTGAGCAGCAAGCGGAGTAATTTATTAAACGGGGACGCTTTTTACATTTATCTTAATTGACCATTTCTGGTAATATAAATAATGGAGTAGTATGTTGACCGCCAATATTAAATCAAGATTCAAATCAATTTTATGATCATTAATGGTACATTTGCGGATCCGTCAAACGGTATTTAATTTGGAAAATGGACATGTCATCACAGCAGTGTGAAGATTCTGAGTCCAATTAAAAACAAAGCTACTAGGTATTTCATTTACAGTTAACATCCCTGATTAATAAAAAAATATATTCTGAATTGTTTTTATAAAAACGCTACTTTATATTTTTAAGATTTCTTGGGTATAACAGCACAATTGCTGAAAAGTGCGTATATTTCAAATACTCCAAACGTTAGGGTTTAAATCAGTCCCCTTTTTTGAATTGCAATGAAAAAAAAATAGTTTTGCAATTACACATTTATCATTCACAATTTTATATTAAATGTTTGACAATGAAACTGATACAACTAAGAGATGTCTACATGGTAGCACTAAAAAATGCAATAGATCATTTAAAATAAAAAAAGATTGGAAAAAATAGTTATTATCCGAATTTCGTGTACGACATAATTTAAACTCAACGACTCAATTTTAAATAAGGCAATTTGAACAACAAGTAAACGTTATGTTGATGATATATTCACTATTTGGGAGCAATCTCTTGGAGACTTACATGAGTTATTGAACGACATCTATAACAAAGAACCAACTATATAGTTTATAATATATATTGAGCAGAATGGCACACTACCTTTCTTAGGTATTCCCAAGAAAAAAAAATATAAACTAGCGATGCTACAAATATCGTTTAGAAAATAGAACATTACTTGTTCAATATTAATTGTTGAGTAATTTCATACGCTCTGTTGAAAATATAACAAGTCTAAAATTCCTCAACGTGTACAGAGAATTTCAAGTAAAAGGTGAAGTCAGTAATACAAGAATTGGGAAATAATTTTTTCCTGCAAAATTATTTTATTTTATAATATTGGCAACCTATCCGTTATAGCTGAATTATATTAAACAAGTTCTCTTGCCATGTTTACTCAAAAGTACGTCTACATTTCTGACTCTACGTATATACCAATAACAAATGGAACATTCTGCTCAGTAATCACATTTTAAATGCTCCTTGGATATTGATTAATGTTACCGTAACTAAGGTTTTTCAATATATAATGTAAGATCATTTTATACATCGTTCTTATGAAAGCGAGGTAGTCAAATCCATTTCCCGGTGGCTTCCCATAAAACTTTCGGGGTCGTGGCAGTCGATTCCAGTCCTTGTTTCTGGCGACAAGGTGGTGCCCGCTAGACCCTAGGGAAGGAGAGGGTCCCTGAACCTCGAGTGTGACTTGTCATAATTTTACACAAGTAGTTCGTCGCATACATTTTCCTTTGGAATTGAGCTCAAGGGTACGAGGCCAATTTGTTAAGCCTTTCAAACAAGTAGTTGTCAGACCTGATTTCCTTCGGGATTGTGGCGATGAGGCGACCTAGCGAGTAAAAGTGGGACCGTCGCTTGAGATGTTTGGTCATCGCCCTGTATGGGGCGCGACCTAGTATTCGAGATGAGAACCCTTTGCCAACCTCTTGCCTGTTACTCCTAAAATCGGGCGAAAGCGTCCCGTACTTTGAAAGCGGATGTCAGTCTCGTCCAGAAAAGTAAAATAGGTAGACTCGTAGGAAGTTGAACGTGTCACCAATGGACGTGGACTATCTTAAACGAACTGAGGTGTTCGTAAGATACCAAAATGGGAAGTGTGGATGGGGAGAAGTCCCCACTGGCTGGGGTTACCGGTGGCTCTCTATACTGGGTAGGCCTCGCACGGGCAATGGCAAAAACCAGATTGTATCCCTGGATGGATGCTCTATCCTCGTTAGTCGGTTGTATGATGCATTCACCCGTTACGACCGATTGTGAACTTAATCGGCTCTCCAACATACAACACCATCAAATATTTAGCGGACATTTTTAAGATCTTCACTGGAAAATCACCCTCACATATTCCACATATTTTCTTTTTCAAAATAAATATTATATTCAAACTTCTGGTATCCCCATGAGTTCTCCGCTATCACCGGTAGTGGCAAAATATATTTATGGAAGCCCTTGAAGCAGTGGCTCTGGAGTCTTCAAGCCACAAACCCAAAATCTGGTTGAGATATGTTGATGACAGTTTTGTCATCTGGACAATAGGCTCTCCAATTTTTCTTTGACCACATCAATACCCAACATTCAAACATCAAATTCACGATGGAAATTCAGTCCAATGGATCCCTGCCCTTCTTGGACGTGTTAGTTTCACGAATGCCAGATGGTCGCCTGGGCCACTCTGTATACAGAAAACCAACACACACCAACATCTTCACGTCCGGTCCATCATCATCCATCTCAGAAACGGTCAGTCGTGAACTCCCTGCTGCATCGAGCTTTATCAATTTCCGAACCTTGGGTAGAGCAGAGCCTACTAAACAACAGCTACAGTAAACGAAAGATTCGCAATTCCATTTCTCGTCACCAAAATCCCCTTTCTAAAACAGGATTACAGCTAGGATTGGGAAGTTTATCCATAAGCACGAGGTGAAAACCACTATTCATAATCTCACAAGTGTTACCCTCTCCAAGGGATAAACAAAATCCTCTTGTTTATTCCATCCCATGCTCGTGTGGGGTAGTATACATCGGTGAAACAGGTCTATAAACACCCGTCTATGTGAGCACAAAGGTTGTTTGAAAACGGGCATTCTTTCAAACTCTGCTATAGCTGAACATCATCACGAAACGGGCCACCAAATCCTCTTCGACAACTCCTCTGTAGTCGCCAAATCTCAGTATTATTTCACCAGAAAATTCCGAGAGGCCGTTGAAAGCGCCAAAAATCCCAAAAATTTCAACCGAGATAAAGGTTTTGACCTTTCGCCAATCTGCATTCACATTTCAACACAAATCTCATCAACAAAATAAATCACTTACATTACCTACAAATAAAATTCAAGGAATGTATAAAATATCATCACAACCATAAAACAATTCAAAATAATCCCTTTAAGTACCTCATACCCTTCTTTTACATGAAATTTCAGGGGGCCAATTATTATTTCATCATTTGATAGTTCCAATGTGTTAGTCATTTACAATTTGAGCTTCAGTGCGTCAAGTTTAATAAAGTTTAGTTTCAAAGTGTGTTTGCGAGAAAAAGACTGAACGAATGTGGTCGCCTTAAGGTAACATTTGTATTTTCTCACCTTTGAAAAAACCCCTTAAAAGTGTGGGCCAAAAGTTGGAAAACTTTGTTTATATGTTGGTTCAGATATATAAATAAATTAATTCGAAAAAATGACGCTGTCAAAATCCGGAAAAAGCATAATCAGCTAAGCATATTTATCCTTTTATACAGTACTGCCTTCTTTTTTTCTCCAAATTGTTATACCGTTGTTTAGATTAAGATGAGGTTATATATAATTGTAGAGGCTTTGAGGATGGGGTAGGATTTATATAGTTTCTAAATTTACGCTCAAGTAATATACGTGCAAACAGTAATTATCTATATTTGAGTTAATTTAACCAGCAGCTGCTATGGTAAAGGATTTAAGCACTTAGACTGCACCGGCATGAGATATTGCTAAAAAAATATAGCGAATTATATTGACGGAATTTTATTAACACTCTTCAACAAAATATGTTAATGCAAACTTAACAAAATCTTTTCTTAGCTTTAATAAATATAAATCATTAACATTTTCAACAAAAGTTTCAAGTAGATACATACAGAAACATAATCTGTATGTTTTAAAAATAATAACAAATGCTTTTTTTAATGTAAACTTTTAAAAATTAGCTGTAACAATATAATCTGAACGCCATCTATCAGACGTAACTGAAACTAAAGCACACTCTTGAATATTTGACACAGCGACTACAGCGCAGTCTGCCGGATCCTATGTAAGTTGTGCTAACATCATCAACAATTTTTAAATAAATAATTTAACTAAAAAAACAATATCTAGTTGACCGTATTGTGAATATGAACCATCCTCAAATCCCCTGGAACACATACAAAAAATTTCATCAAAATCGGTCCAGCCGTTTAGGAGGAGTTCAGTGACTAACACACGTACAGAAGATTTATATATATATATATATATATATATATATATATATATATATATATAAAGATATGTTAATGGCAAACATAACAAAATCTTTTCTTAGCTTTAATAAATATAAATCATTAACATTTTCAACAAAAGTTTCAAGTAGATACATACAGAAACATAATCTGTATGATTTAAAAATAATAACAAATGCTTTTTTTAACAGTTTTGGTTGTAATAAGTAATTACTGAAAAATGCTATAAAAAATTAGATAATCTATAGTTATATTCATCTCTGTTTATAACATACTTTGCTTGTGGTGTTTATGATCTTTAATAATAAAAATCAATATATAAAACTACTAGCGGACCCGACAGACGTTGTCCTGTCGCATGTAAACTTTTAAAAATTAGCTATCTATCAGACGTAACTGAAACTAAAGCACACTCTTGAATATTTGACACAGCGACTACAGCGCAGTCTGCCGGATCCTATGTAAGTTGTGCTAACATCAACAACAATTTTTAAATAAATAATTTAACTAAAAAACAATACCTAGTTGACCGTATTGTGAATCTAAACCATCCTCAAACTCCTGGAATACACACAAAAAATTTCATCAAAATCGGTCCAGCCGTTTAGGAGGAGTTCAATGACTAACACACGTACAGAAGATTTATATTTCATTTTGCCAGTCAATTCCATTGTCAGGATTCTTATTGAAGGCTAAAGTTATTTCTGTAGACCTCATATAATATCAGCTTAATTTTTCGATATTTCAGATTAAGTTTCCTGCTTACTAGTCAGTAGAAAATCTTCTCCAGTATGGCTGAATGTTTCATACTATTCATTTATAAATGGTGTTCTTCATTCATGAAAACAGGGAACATCAAGATACATACGAGACGAATGTAATTTGTAGTGTTAACACTACGTGCCAGATACTGTACCTGAACTTGAAGATGTTTTAATTTGTACAAGAATCTACTTTAATCGCCGAAATCGTATTAGTACTAACTGAATACTACAATGTCAGGAAGACTACCACCAAGTTGGAGAGACGACAAAATTGAGACGGCAAGAATGGATGAGGACAGCAAGCACCAGCAGGAAAATTCACCGGTAGTTTGATATAGGTAGGTATACCATGACAGTGATTGTAATTGTGAATTTTCCATTCGCTATGTACAAATAAAATCACTTAAAATTAATATCATCGGAAAACAATTTATCCATAATTTTCAGATCTTGCTTGCATTTTTTTAGTTCTAGACTAAACATAATTAGAATGAGCATTATAGAGCTGAGGGACGACTCGATGTTTCACTGCTTGTTTCTGCTCGGCAAACTCACGACGTCAGTCTTTTATTAAGTACAATTACAAGTACTTACAAAGTGTTGAAATTTCTAAAAAGTCAATATTTATTCATATCATTAAGGAAATTCTTTTAGCGTAAATAAATCTCCTCTTAGAGTAATTTAAATAACATTAGTATCTTTCTCTCTATAAATTTGTTGAGATTAGTATTCTTGTGTTTTGACTAGAGATGATATTTCATTTGGGATTTCTATGATTTTATTTATTCTTAAAACGCAATCACGAATTGTTATTTATACTAAATAAATACTTAAAATTTATATGTTTTTATACGGATTAACTATTAAGTTAAATAGAGGATGTTAAACCTATTTAGAGAATTTAGTTGATTCATTTAAGTTATCTATTTAGCAGGGAGTCTATACAGACTGGAAGAACAACAACTGAGATAAAAAGATCCTCAAGTTAATTGAATGATTTTCAATCAAGGAATTGCCTGAATCAAACAAAAGTAACAAAACAATGAGACACTTTTCATTGTACTAAAAGAACCCTGCAATTAAGGAGGATTCCAATTAACATTTTGTATTTACTAACTTGTTTATTTTCTTATAAGTAAATATGTGTTGGTTATCAATAATTTCTACATCTTAGAGTAATAAGTGAATAATTTTAAAATAATAGTTGCCAGTAGTCTGGGAGCCCATGGCACTGAAAGCTCCATGATGTCAAAATTATGAAATTTTCTGTAAATCGAAAATTTAAAGTTATAGGTAAAATATTTTATTAACGGGAGATATGTTTAATTATTTGAGAAAGCAATAGTGTTTCAAGGTAATCCAGAACAATAATTATTCTAAGAGTTTTGTTTATTAAATTTCGTGTTTAATCAAAATAAATTCATCGAAACGCTTTATTTGACTTAAGTTATAGCACATCTTTTTAAAAGGTGTGATAAGGTTTCAAAATGCTGTTATCAGCTGAAAACAATTTTTTTTCATCTATTTGACTGGGTCTGAACTTCAAAAGTATCATAATATGTGTACCCCAAATCTGACTAATCTATTTTTTTACCAGTTTTTAGACTTCCGTATATCTTACGCATACGTTTACAGATTCACTGTCTGTCTGACCGTTTATCACACCTTATTGTCTCTGAAATTCTGGACGAAAAATTTTGAAATTTGGTATTCTTATTTAAGAAAATCAATAATTACAATCCCTTATTTACGAAATCATTCAATCTTAAATTCAAAAAAAAATGCTGGGCCACAATCCATATTTACGGAAAAATCTAAACGAAAATATTAATTTTGATAAATCATAAATTTAAACAAAAAATATGAAATAAAATAAATTTTATGGGCAAATCTAAACTATTTCATCTTGAGTCAACACATTCAACGTTATGTATTACATACATAAAAAATTGTTGGGGAGTACATTCTCTTGTGGGAAGTGCAATTGATGAAGGTTGCCTACCAGGAACAATATATATTATATATAATCTCTGGCGTACAAAAGAATGACATCTCGAAGTATGTCTAAAAGGTGAAGTTAACACGACAATTTTCAAGGTGACATTCTAACCTAGATGTTACGGGATAACAGCAATGATTCGGAACCTCTGTGTCCTAGTTTCTTCGAAATTCCTGATGTCATTTCGTAACAAGAAAGCCTTCATAACAATAAAATGTGTAAGAAGTCTCCTTATATATGGATTGTTCTGCCAGTAGACCAAAAGAGTAAGTGTGGTGTACCGTAATCAATAGTACTCTATTCCTATTCCTGGAAAGGGTACACCTGTACGACTAACTAATTGATTATGAAAACAAGCGTGCTGGAAAGTAAGACAATGTTAATGATATGAAATTCAGATAATAAATTGCCATTTGTATATTCTTGACATTATACAGAAAATAAATTATAGTGATAAAAGAGTACAATAACATTTGATTTTATACAAAATATATGTAAAGCAGGCCACTGGCAGGTAGCTTGTATCAGTTCCTTTGAACTTCATTAACTTTATATGGAACTGATCTCATAATATTTCAAATGCCACTTTTAATACCGTTGTCAAGTTAGGCGTGATAACAATGGTTCCAACGTACGGCCTTAATCCAAATTAGATTACACCAAGGTAAATGGGAAGTAACAAAAATTTCAGATGATATTGATCATAGATAAGAGAATGTAAAATATTGAACATATGACAGCAACAAGAAAAACTTAAATTGTTCTAACTGTGAAGGGGTCGAGACAAACGCAGTTCTGCTCATAAACTCTGTTAACTGAATTCCCACATACTAATTCAATATTAATTTTTATAGAAATATGTTATTTGTCTATTTCCCATAAAGGTATCCCAGCTAGGCTTTATGGCCTCTCTACATATTGATTAAGAAACTTGAACAAAACTAAGAAACGCATAATAGTTTATTCGGATTGTATTTTACAATACCATAGCTAAATGTTTAACGGATCTATTCGTTTAGTTCTTTCTGTTGTTTCCTTGACCTACCAAGCAGTTACGTGTGCTCATCATATGAATTACTTGAAGAAACGACATTTTCGTTGGAACAAAGATTTTCTAGTTAATTCTCAATTAAAATCCTTTATTATTTTTTTGTGTACAATTTAATATACTTCGAATGCGTTAAAATGCCAACCAATTTTTAACGTGTTTATCGTTTATAAAATAGATATGACCTTTCAAGCAGTTTGCTTATTTACTTATTTATTTTTTGAAATTGTTTTTGAGATTAAATATTGACTTAATTTCATGCCAGTTTTTGGAGCTGGTTACCCACATAAGTTAAGTGGTGCATAAAATATATTATTTTTGTTCCAGAATAAGAAGTATTGATTATCGTATAGGTATATACATTTACAAATGTCTCTAACAGTAAGTCTCTCTCTTGGGACCAAAATGTAGTAGGCAACTGTCTGAATTGCTGGTTGTCTCTTACAGAAAGTTTGCTTCAGGAATGATCTGAAATCCCTAAAATATTATCAGTCACTCAACCTTTGTACAACCAAGATTTTATAATGAATGAATATGTTAGTCTGAACTTGGTAGACAATGTAACTCGTTCCTCGAAGTTTCCTTGGACTTCCATCGTTTTGAAGTGGTTGATCTCACAAAGTTTCAGTAGCTGTGTATCTGCTATCATCATCAGGTGAATGATAGGAAATTCAGATTATCCGTCGTATTTATATTATACCCTTAACCGAACACCATAATATCAACTGGTACCACGCCAGAGCAATTCACAAGGAAAAGCACTGGTACAAAAGAAAATTCATGGAGACAGCATATATAATCTCGAGCGAAAATATAATTAGCTAGCCCAGCGTCCAAATTAAAAATATTTGGGGAGCCTTTGTACGGGATAAGACCCAATGACCATCAGTATGTGTTGGATTTACTTCATAAGTTCCAAGAAACTGAAAGTCTGTGCAAATAAATTGTCGAGAATCGTAGAGTTTTAAGTAAAGCTGCACAGATTGAGATTTTTTGTCAGTTTGCCATGGATCCTCAAGCATCAATACCAAAAGTTAACAACTGTTTCCGTCTGCTTTATGAATAAAACGTTACGCCTAAACAAATTCTTTTCATCAAAAATACAGCTTTTGCAAGAGCTTGCTGAGGATGATTATTACAGGTTCGAATTCTGTGAATTAATAACTCAAAGGGCAAATGCAGACCCTAATTTTATTTAAAAATATTTGTATTTTTGATGAAGCAGGATTTTTTTAAATGGATTTATCAATAAACATAATTGTAGATACTTGGAACAATACCAATCCGTAAGTTTTTCGGGAAGAGCACTACCAACATCTTCAGAAAATCAACGTATGGGCCGGAATTCTCAGATATAAAATTATTGGTCGTTTATTCCTGGAAGAAAATATAACTAATAATTGTATTTGGACTTGAATGTGATAAATCCCATTATAACAGTAACTTTAGAAAACCAATTAGATCAAGATGGAACTTTGTTGCTAGATGAAGAAAACCTATTTTTTCAACAGGACCGAGCACCTCCACCTTATGCCTTGTCTGTACGAAATTGGCTTAATGAGACAATTTCAGATAAATGGATTGTAAGAAGGGGTGCCATAGAATTGCTAGCAAGATCACCCGACCTAACGGATCTTAGCTTTCTTATGCGAACATCTAAAAATATAAAATAGTGGAGGAGTGTGAACGGATTTTACCTGAGATCATTTAAAAAGTGCCGGAAAAATTTGAGCTGCGACTTTACCATTGTCTTACCAACAATGGCGGACATTTTGAACATTTATTTTAAGTACAAGCTACTTCTAATCCTAATGCAAAATTAATAATGTAAATACAATGTAAATAATAATAATTTTAATTTGATAGTTTAAAATGGCATTACTCTGTAAACAATAATCTTATTTAAAAAAATCATGTGTCAAAAAATTGGCAAAAAGAGACCTTTAAAAACAGGTATCAGATGATGCTGCTTTGTATTTAAACTATTAGAAGTAGTATTCACCCCCGCTTGGGGGTTGAAACTGCAGGTGACCGATATGTGTAAATTGTGTTTTGTCTTTGTCTTTTAAAGATATTGTAAAAGTGATTTTGGGTTGCTTGTTTTGAAATAAAAGCTCTGTATATCTGGTTCATATTTTGGGATGAACATTAACTTCTACAATTCAACGAGGTTATGTTGCGTCCTTATCGTTTTCTAAACATGTATCTACTGAGAACAGATTATACAGATGAGGGCAGATAAGATAAGGAAGCAAGGCCTTGTCATACGACCATCTGTTATTCTTTACCTTAACGAATTGTTTCCAGTATAATTCGTCAATACCAACATTTTGGAAAAAAATTTCAAACTACATAGGTACTTCGATATTCATATCTCTACATTATTCGATAAGTTGATCTGTAGGCAAATAGCATTCCAAAAACCAAATTCGAATCGCTGACACACATTTCTTGTATCTTCTTCTATAGATCTTGTTGGTAGATTTTTGTTATGTAATTTTTTGTGCTGAAGTTAATCACACTAATTTATCTCCATTGACCCTTCTACATGTTGCGTATTCATTTAAAGTTGCTATATTACGTTAAATTTAGATACAAGCTGATTTTTTCCAATTAATATTTCATTACTACCATAAATGACAAAGTGACAACTAAATATAAGATGTGAACTCGAAAACAAATCGAACTTCTTTTTTTATTTTTTAGTTTATTCCCGTTTCAAAGTATTAAGTGAAAGTGTTTTTTTTGCTACTGCACTTAATCTAAAATACTGTTTATTAATTAAGTATTTGATATGTTGCTTACTATATGTACCTGATAAGAACGTTGGTTAAGTCCTGTATCTTTTTGTTGAAAATCATCATTCTTATCTTAAAAGTTGGAAGTAAATAGAATTCCGAACGTAGCCACCTTTTCGAAACATCTGTCCCAGGTGCATGTTGTGTTTGTTGCACAAATATTCCGCAAAATTTAAAGTACATGATATACCTGAAGCTTTCTTTCTTTGCCCTATACGCTGCTATACTTGATTATTATTACCTGAGTTTTTTTGTGAACAGATTTACGAGCACAAAGTTCTTTTGTTGCGTTTTCATTCAAAATCTTGAGATATAAACTATAACAATACGAAGGTAGATCAGTTTCTCGCCAAAAGATAGTTGCAAGAAATAAACATCTATTTACAGGACCGGAACAAATTTTTTTATGCTAAAATGTAATTAAGGAATTTTGACAATAATTAATTGTTAAATTAACTTATTTTTTGATCGTTTGTAATACCTCCATTTCTTATTTTTTCAGGTCTTAATAACTTTTTTTCTTGTCTTTTTGTTATTACCATGTTTCCTTTCTATCCCTGATTGTTGGTATAATAAGTGTATAATTGTTCAGGATACCTTTTTTTAAGGGTTATGTTTATTGTTCCAAATATTTTCGAACATTTGTTTATTTTTAGTTTGACATCAAAATATTTCACCCTTTTTAACGATGTGTTATTTACGGCTGTCTTTTTTCGGAAGAGAATATCTCGAGAAAATAACTCATCAAAACGTATGAAGACTGACTATTAGGTCCGTGTATATATACTACACCCTGTTGTTTTGTAATTTAGTACCTAGTGTTCAACCGATGAAAAGTTTTTTCAAAATCTATAAAGGTCCATAAACAGTGATATATTTGTTTGGTAATTATATGAGGATTTTCATGGTTAGATCTCCATTGGTCTTGCAACCTTTACCAAATCCAGCTTGTTCACTAGATGGATATCTGTCAAATTTAATAATAATAAATAAATAATAATATAATGGCTGGAGTCAGGCCTGCACTAATATGCTCATACCAATCAAGCTGGTTATTGCTGATGACCTTGGGTAGGTGTTGTTCCAAGGTCCTGTTGAATCTTTCCACCATTCTGATTGCGGGTGCAATGGTGTTGTTCTCCGTTTCCTGACCCCCAACATCGTACAGACCTTCTGGAATACATTCGATTCGAGGTTACGCCCCTGGTCTAAATGTAGTTCCATCGGGACGCCAAACTTGCTAAATAGCTGTTCTACCAGCACCGTCACTACCGTGGCTGCCTCTTGGTTGGGATTCGCATATGCCTCAGGCCATTTACTGAAGTAATTAATTGAGACCAAAATGTATTAGTTCCCCCTCTCACTCTCGGGAAATAGGATCGGCGACATCGATGACAATTCTCTCAAATGGAACGCCCACACATTGTACTGCTGCAGTCTCCCCTTGGTCCGGGTCTTCGCGCCCTTACTGGCTGCACAGGTGTCACATTTCCGGCACCAAGCTCTGTCCCTCTTCGAAGTTATTCACCCAGTAGTACCGCTTGGCGAACTATTGTCTAGGGTTTTATTCATTCCCAGATGACCCTCGGTAATCCCGTCATGTACTTCGGTCAGGATGGCTGGTACCCGTTTCTTCGGAACTACCAGCTGAGTCTTGGTTTCTCGGCCGTTAGTGCTTTCCCAAATTCACTTGAGCATTCCATTCTCTACTCTTAGAGAGTCCCATTGGGCCCATAATTCATTTCAGGACGATCGAGTATCTAGCTACCTCGTCCAGATCAGCCATTTGGTCCTGGATGCACTGTTCCGTTGTGTTAATTGGCCTGCACTCGAAGCTCTCTGATGGAGATACCCTCTCACTGTTCCGTTTTCAAACAATGTCCAAATCGGCATTATTATACAAACGACCGACACGATGTTCAATCTCGAAATCGTATTGCTGTAATTTCTCCATTCACCTGGCCAGTTGTCCTTCCGGTGTCTTCATGTCCAGCAGCCATTTGAGGGCGGCATGATCTGTTCGCATTAGAAAATGACGACCATAGAGGTATTTGTGTAAATGGTCTACCGTCCTTATGACTGCAAGAAGTTATTTTCGGGTGGCGCAATAATTTCTTTCCTATCTTGCACCTAGGATAGGATGGCCCCCAAACCTGTGTTGCTGGCATCGGTGTCTAAGATGAACTTGCCAGACTGCGTAGGAAGTGCTAGAATTCGGCTGGAACATAGTGCCGCCTACAGTCGTCTGAATGATGTTTCGCAATCCTGATTCCAACGGAAGGTCTCTTTCTCAATGATCTGCCGATGTAGAGGCGCGGCAATGGTGGCAAATCCCTCAAAAAATAACCTGTAGTATGAACAGAGACCCAAGAAGTTCATGCTTGTCTCTTGGGACTGGCCAATCACGAATGTCTTCTATTTATCCTCGTTTGTACGGATTCCTGACCCGCCACGACGACATGGCTCAAAAACTCTTCTTCTTCTGAGAACATGGAACACTTCTTCGGGTTGAGTCTCAGGTTGGCGTTCTTAATTCTGGAGAATTGGCCAGTGCTTCGTGATAAACTGCTTGGCTTTCTTCTGTTCCTCTGGTGTAAGGTATGTCAACTGGTCAGCAAACTGTTGTAGAAATTCTTTACTGGGCCCTATGTGCTTCACCGATGTCTGGTACACTTCCTCGCAATTGATGATGGTCTCTACTGGTTCGAAACAAGCTATCCCTTGACCATTGGCAATTCTGATATCGTTGTTGGACAGGTCTCTAGTTGGTATATCTCGACCCGTTTTAACTAAAGACCGTCCAAATAAGTAGTTACGAAAGGAGTGTACGGGCCCTACTATTCCAACGCAGCTCTCAGGATGGCTTTCTAGCTGCCCATGAATAATATGTTCCTTTCGACCGGGAATTCTGGCTGGAGATTTTGCTACAATATTTATGGAGGTCGATGACCTGTTAACGGGCCATGTTAACGGGCCATACAAATTCCTCATACCCAGTATAAAATCGTACTCAATATTCGGTACCAGGACCTTAGTCCGGATCATGTTGTCCCCTATCTGTAGCACGACATCTGCCTCACCCTGTATTGAGGTGGACTAGCCGGTGACTGTTCTGAGCTGTATGTTATTGGTTCTTGAACGGATTTCCGATGCGTTCAAAATTCTGGACTTGGCAATGGACGCAGCGGCGCCGGTGTCGATGGTGATGGTAATTGCTCGGCCATTGATGGTTCCCCGATGACTAGGCTGCTGCTATCTCGGCAAAATCCCCGGATGGATACTGTCCTGGGGGCTGGTGGAGGGTTAGTCAGCATTCGCCCCCTTATGCTGACTGATTGGAGTTTGCCTGGTTGATGAGGTTGTTGTTTTGGCTACTTCTGGTTGGTGATTGTTTAGGTAGCCTCACTCTGCAGTCACCTTGAAAGTGTCCTGTCTGTCCACACCGGTAGCATGCTCCTCTATGGTCAGTTCTTTGTGATCGTTCTAGAAGTTTATGGATTCCTGACAAAGGAAACTGTTCGCACTCTCTATTTGGACATGTTCATGACTGCCTCTACGTCCAAGGTCCGAAGTAAAGCTTAATTACTTTTCTTGATGCCACTAAGTTTTAGATTTCTTTGTATTTCCACATCCCTGATATCGGTTATGAAACTCTGTGTGGCTAATTGGTCTTTCGTTTCCTCAGGCAGGTCTGGGTAGGACAAGTGTACGAATCCTCTGATTTCTGCTTCGAATTCTTGGAGGCTCTCTCCGGATTTTTGCTTTCTCCTACTTAATTGCACCTGGTATACTTGGCTCAGGGATTGATTGTCGTATCTTTTGTCCAGGATGGCGATGATCTTGTCGAAATTGCCTTGTTCATCGACTGGAATACTTTGGAGGAGTTCTAAGGCCGGACCTCTTAAGGAAATTACAAGAGATGTAGATGTTTCTTGGTTATCATGGCTACAAATTGCAGTTTATACATGGGCCAAGATGAATTGCCGTCAAATGTGGGTGGTTTGCTAACGGAACCTTTGGTACTCATTGTGTTCTGGTATTTTCCTCGCTGTAAGACCTGTTGCATTTTTTGAATTTCTGTTCTACCTTGTTTTGGATGACACTAATTTTATCTTGCACTTCAATTACTTCGCTTTGTACTGTGTTTTTAATGGAACTGATTTCAAATTTTACTTGGCTTTCGATGGAATCGAGGTCATCTACTTTGGTTTCAAGAGTATCCACGGTATTCTATATGGTCTAAATGTCATCATTTATCTCTTTTATGTCTGACTCAACCATTTGCATTCTTTCATTAACTGTTTCATTAACTTGTGCTACTATTTGCATTAATTACTCAAATTGTCGTTGTCTGTTTTCTTCAGTTTGGCATTGTATTCATTCAATTTGTTCTAGTTTTTCTTCAAATTTCGAGAATAAACCCTCAATTAGATTTTGTTGTTTTTCTTCCATGATAGTGACAAGATTTTGTTGTTCGCTTTTCATTATAAATTTTCTAATTCTATTTTACGTTTTTCATTAAAAGATTTCACTAACCTTTGTTGAATTTCTCCTTGATGTTGTTTCTCCTTCTTGTCACGTTTTTTCAGGAGTTCTGAGCTTATTTTTTCGTCTAGTCCCTCCGTAACCTGTATGACTATTTTTTTGTAGTTTTCGTCCGTTTTTTCCATGCTTCGGGTCTCCATAAATCAAAATACGACTTTTGCCTTCACTTAATATCACTTCTGACACCGTGGGTTCAATTAAAATTTAAAATGTTCAAGAAAGTGGTATTCTAGAACTTTTATTTACATCAAATATACACAGCTGATTCGAATCACAATAATGACACAACTTAAGCTCTTCGCCGTCTTACTAACTCCTGCGATGATGGGCCGCTCCTTTTAAAATCAGCACCGAATTCTCTCGCACAATCGAGTGTCAACTTTTCAGCTGCCGAGAGATTTAGAGATTAACTTTTTATGTTAGCATAAGAAAGTCCCAGTTCTTGTTTTTAAGCCCAGCAATTGATGACTTATCGGAATGAAGCCAGTGCCGGCTTAGGTAAATTTCGTAACAATATATTCGAAACAAAAAGTCATACCGGCCTGTAAATTGTGTATATACTCATCTCCCAAAAATAAACTTCAACATTTTGCAAAAATTCTATTATTTTATGGGAGAAAGTGGGGAAATAAATGTTTTTTGGAAAATTTATTATTTTAAGGTTAATTCTGTTCTTTAAGTGAAACAATAAGTGATTCTTCATTTAGCGAAAATTGAAATATTAAATGGGGGAAATGGGGTTCACTATTTTTGTTTACAGAAATTAATATCTTCATAATAGAAAGTAATATGTGTGTAAATCTTGATCTATAAATAGAAGTGCTTTTATCATTCTGTGAAAATTCAGTTTTTTGATAGGGGTAAGTGGGGCATTTTTGAAGAAAAAAAAAACACTATTTCTCGGAAACCGAAAATATTGATATTAATACTTTAAAACAGTAGAGAGTTGATGTTAACTTTTGAGAAATTTGAATTGTGGCGGATGGAAATGGGTTTTGTTAAATTTTAGGAAACAAAAAAATGACACTTTTCTTGAAATGAATGGAGAAAATACGTGTCATTTTGCCAATATTAAATTTGAAGAAGGGATGGACACTGAAGTGTTCAATATTTGATTAATCGCAGGTAATTCTAAAAAAAGGAAATGTCTCAAAAATATAAGATGTTAAGTAAAACTTATGAAAATGAAAATTATGAAATGAAAATAAATTCCAAAAAATGACAAAACTATTATAAACTTAGAGAATGTCAAATATACTCTCTTCGAGGTGTCATTCCTTTGTACGCAAGACAATATATGTTATATATAAATATAATATATATTGTTTCTGGTCAGGGAACCGTCATTAGTTGCGCTTTCCACAATTGAATGTCCTCTCGAACACTTCTTTATGTATTTGATACATTTCATTAAATTTGAAGACGCGAGATGTAAGACCGACATCTAAGGAATGACATGTATATTTAAAAGCCCTTGTAGCCACATAATGTGCGTACATGAAATAAAAAATTGTCTCGCCCGTGCTCTGCTAGAATTTTAATAAGTACTCAGTAAAACCGAAATGAGAATCGAGAGATGAATTATTTTCTTCAACAGAATAGAAAAGTGATTCATAATTTGTCAAAATTTAATTAATTATTATGACAGGCAATTAGGATTTCTATTGTTTTAGGTCAATTCAAAATCAAATCTTTGCCACAGAAAATTTTCAATTATCTCATAGGTGCAGGGTGAATTGTTTAAAAAAAAATGCAGTATTTTTCGGAAACCGAATGGGTGAATAAAGGTTTCTGTTTATTTGTAGGTAAATTTATACACAGTAGTGAAAAATGACTTGCAAACAGTTTCCTTTAACCGGCTGGAAAGGAGTTTAGCCATTTTGTGAAACTGCCGGTGCCAGATTGGGGGCAGGTGAGGAGTTCTTTTCAGAAAAAATCACTAATTTTCGGAAACCAAGAGTAGTACTAGCCTCAGAATTGGTAGTATTGGATACTTTATTTAAAAGAATAGAGTCATGACTCGTAATTTTGCTAAATTGGAACCTACGAGAGGGGCAGAGAAAGGGAGAAAGTTTTTATGAAAGCTACTGCTCTATTTATCGCAAGTAAAAGGGGATGCCTATTTTTCTTAGATATGGAAAAAATTAGACGATATAAATTTGCAAATGTATAAAACATCACAATCGTCACGAATTTCTAAGACCTCAAAATGTAAAAGATATCAAAAATACCTATATTATTAAAAATGCCAAAATATAAAATCTAAAAACATGAAAAATACCAAAAATGCAAAATCATATAGGTATTAAAAATACAAGAAATAGTAATACCCTTGAAAAATTAAAAATGACCAAAATGTATTAAATACCCTAATAAAAACCGCGATTTATAATTTCTGAAAATTACTGTTCAGTTAATGATTAATCATCGAAAACAGATTTTGGGAATGCATTTACCTCAAGGAAAATAAACAAATAAAATAACTTACATTAAAAAGAGTCTGGCCGTGGTTTTACATAAGAAAAAAAATTAGATTGTCTTCGTTCGTTCAGTTTTGAGTCAACATGAGTGTTCGAAATCCAAATGGTATATATTTGACATTTTCGTTTGCTGAAGCATTATAGGACAACTGCTTAATGCAATGATTTTGTCCTTCTAATTGATTTCCGCGGGCGAAGTTACCGTTATAGGTAATTAAGACATACGGCATATCTTGTTTGCAGCAAATATAACAAAGTTATGGTAATAGACTTTTTTAATAAATAACTTTTTCCTAAATTAAGGCAGTAATGTATTAGTTATTATTACTAAATCTCGGTTATGTATATAGAAACGAATTAAAGTTATTAATAGAAACTTTTAAAAGTAAATTTACCTTGAAAACCAAATCATTCTCCAGGTGTGTCTAGAGAATGTTAAATACATATTGAAAATAATGTGATTAGTCACAAAATTAAATAAATTTTACAGTTGGATGCGCTTGGTTGAAACGGGCTAACGAAATAAAACTATTAGTAAGTAAATATATGAGGAGTTATGTCTCCAGTGATTTTATATGACAATTACTATTTATATTGACCGTTCTTTCA